>OU342741.1:251926624-251972485 GCA_910589775.1 Avena eriantha | reverse complement strand
CACTAGAGTCATTGCATGTTTGTTATTTTCCTAAACCACAACTAGAGATATTGCATGTTTGTTCTTCCTAAACCACCACTAGTGTCGTTGCATGTGTGTAATTTTACTAACCCACATGGATCCACCAGTGGCATTGCATTGAGTTGTTTTCCTAGACCACCACTAGATTCATTGCATGTGTGTAACTTTCATAAACCACAACTACATTCATTGCATGTTTGTTCTTTTCATAAACCACATGGATCCACTAGTGTCTTGCATGTGTGTTCTTTCCTAAACCACCACTAGATTCATTGCATGTGTGTTCTTTCCGTAAACCACATGGATCCCACCAAAGTCATTTACATGTGTTTTTTTCTTTAACCACCACCAGTGTCATTGTATGTGTGTTCTTTCCAAATCACATGGATCCTCTAGTTTATTTGCATGTCTTTGCATGTGTTTCTTTTCCTAAACCACTACTAGTGTTATTGCATGTGTGTTCTTTGATTAAACCCCTTGGATCCACTAGAGTCATTGCATGTGTGTTCTTTTCACAAACCACTACTATAGTCATTACATGTTTGTTGATTTCATAAACCACATGAAACCACAACTAGAGTCATTGCAAGTGTGTTCTTTTCATAAACCACCACCAGTGTTATTGCATGTGTGTTCTTTCCATAAACCACATGGATCCACCAAAGTCATTTGCAAGTGTGTTCTTTTCAATGACCACCACCAGTGTCATTGCATGTGTGTTCGTTTCCTAAACCACATGGATCCACCAGTGTCAGTGCATGTCTTTGCATGTGGGTTATTTTCCTAAACCACCACTAGTGTCATTCCATGTGTGTTCTTTTACCAAACCACGTGGATCCACTAGTGTCAATGCATGTGTGTCCTTTTCATAAACCACCACTAGAGTAATTGCATGTTTGTTCTTTTCCTAAACAATAACAAGAGACATTGCATGTGTGTTATTTTCCTGAATCACCACTAGTGTCATTGCATGTGTGTTATTTTACTGAACCACATGGATCCACCAGTATTATTTTAATGTGTGTTCTTTTCATAAACCACAACTATAGTAATTGCATGTGTGTTATTTTCCTAAACCACATGGATCCACTAGTGTCATTGCATGTGTGTTCTTTTTCCTAAACCAACACTACAGTCATTGCATGTGTGTACTTTTCATAAACCACAACTATAGTCATTGCATGTTTCTTCTTTTCATAAACCACTTGGATCCACGAGCGTCATTGCATGTGTGTTCTTTTTATAAACCACCACTAGATTTATTGCATGTGTATTCTTTCCATAAACCACATGGATCCACCAGAGTCATTTCTATGTGTGCTCTTTTCATTAACAACCACCAGTGTCATTGCATGTGTGTTCCTTTCCTAAACCACATGGATCCACCAGTGTTATTGCATGTCTTTGCATGTATATTATCTTACCAAACCACCACTAGTATCATTGCATGTGTGTTATTTGACTAAACCACATGGTTCCACCAGTGTCATTGCATGTGTGTTCTTTTCATAAACCACAACTATACTCATTGCCTGTTTGTTGTTTTCATAAACCACATGGAACCACAACTAGAGTCATTGCATGTGTGTTCTTTTCATAAAGCACCACCAGTGTGATTGCATGTGTGTTCTTTCCATAAACCACATGGATCCGCCAGAGTCATTTGCATGTGTGTTCTTTTCAATGACCACCACCAGTGTCATTGCATGTGTGTTCCTTTCCTAAACCACATGGATCCATCAGTGTCATTGCATGTCTTTGCATTTGTGTTCTTTTCCTAAAGCACCACTAGTGTTATTGGATGTTTGTTGTTTTATTAAACCACATGGATCCACTAGTGTCAATGCATGTATGTCCTTTTCATAAACCAGCACTAGAGTCATTGCATGTTTGTTCTTTTCCTAAACCACAACTAGAGACATTGCATGTGTGTTAATTTCCTAAACCACAACTAGAGACATTGCATGTTTGTTCTTTTCCTAAACCACCACTAGATTCATTGCATGTGTGTTCTTTCCGTAAACCACATGGATCCACCAAAGTCATTTACATGTGTGTTTTTTTCTTTAACCACCACCAGTGTCGTTGAATGTGTTTTCCTTTCCTAAATCACGAGGATCCTCCAGTGTCATTGCATGTCTTTGAATGTGTGTTCTTTTCCTAAACCACTACTAGTGTTATTGCATGTGTGTTCTTTTATTAAACCCCTTGGATCCACTAGAGTCATTGCATGTGTGTTCTTTTCATAAACCACAACTATACTCATTGCATGTTTGTTGTTTTCATAAACCACATGGAACCACCACTAGAGTCATTGCATGTGTGTTCTTTTCATAAACCACCACCAGTGTCATTGCATATGTGTTCTTTCCATAAACCACATGGATCCACCAGAGTCATTTGCATGTGTGTTCTTTGCAATGACCAGTACCAGTGTGATTGCATGTGTGTTCTTTCCATAAACCACATGGATCCACCAGAGTCATTTGCATGTGTGTTCTTTTCAAAGACCACTACCAGTGTCATTGCATGTGTGTTACTTTCCTAAACTACATGGATCCACCTTTTTCATTGAATGTCTTTACATGTGTGTTCTTTTCCTAAACCACCACTAGTGTTATTGCATGTGTGTTATTTTACTAAACCACATGGATACACTAGTGTCAATGCATGTGTGTCCTTTTCATAAACCACCACTAGAGTCATTGCATGTTTGTTCTTTTCCTAAACAATAACAAGAGACATTGCATGTGTTTTGTTTTCCTGAATCACCACTAGTGTCATTGCATGTGTGTTATTTTACTAAACCACATGGATCCACCAGTATTATTTTAATGTGTGTTCTTTTCATAAAACACAACTATAGTAATTGCATGTGTGTTATTTTCCTAAACCACATGGATCCACTAGTGTCATGGCATGTGTGTTCTGTTTCCTAAACCAACACTACAGTCATTGCATGTGTGTACTTTTCATAAACCACAACTATAGTCATTGCATGTTTGTTCTTTTCATAAACCACTTGGATCCACGAGCGTCATTGCATGTGTGTTCTTTTTATAAACCACCATTAGATTCATTGCATGTGTATTCTTTCCATAAACCACATGGATCCACCAGAGTCATTTCTATGTGTGCTCTTTTCATTAACAACCACCAGTGTCATTGCATGTGTGTTCCTTTCCTAAACCACATGGATCTACCAGTGTTATTGCATGTCTTTGCATGTGTATTCTTTTACTAAACCACCACTAGTATCATTGCATGTGTATTATTTGACTAAACCACATGGTTCCACCAGTGTCAATGCATGTGTGTTCTTTTCATAAACCTCCACTAGAGTCATTGCATGTTTCTTCTTTTCCTAAACCACAACTAGAGACATTGCATGTGTGTTCTTTTTCAAAACCACCAGTAGTGTCATTGCATGTGTGTTATTTTACTAAAGCACATGGATCCACGAGTGTCATTGAATGTGTGTTCTTTTCCTAAACCACCATTAGACTCATTGCATGTGTACTTTTCATAAACCACATGGATCCACCTGTGTCATTGCATGTGTGTTCTTTTCATAAACCACAACTATAGTCATTGCATGTTTGTTGTTTTCATAAACCACATGGAACCAAAACTAGAGTCATTGCATGTGTGTTCTTTTCATAAACCACCACCAGTGTCATTGTATGTGTGTTCTTTCCATAAACCACATGGATCCGCCAGAGTCATTTGCATGTGTGTTCTTTTCAATGACCACCACCAGTGTCATTGCATGTGTGTTCCTTTCCAAAACCACATGGATCCATCAGTGTCATTGCATGTCTTTGCATTTTTGTTCTTTTCCTAAAGCACCACTAGTGTTATTGGATGTGTGTTGTTTTATTAAACCACATGGATCCACTAGTGTCAATGCATGTGTGTCCTTTTCATAAACCAGCACTAGAGTCATTGCATGTTTGTTCTTTTCCTAAACCACAACTAGAGACATTGCATGTGTGTTATTTTCCTAAACCACCACTAGTGTCATTGCATGTGCGTTATTTTACTAAATCACATGGATCCACCAACGTAATTTTCATTTGTTTTCTTTTCGTAAACCACAGCTATAGTCGTTGCATGTGTGTTATTTTCCTAAACCACATGGTTCCACCAATGTCAATGCATGTGTGTCCTTTTCATAAACCTCCACTAGAGTCATTGCATGTTTGTTATTTTCCTAAACCACAACTAGAGATATTGCATGTTTGTTCTTTTCCTAAACCACCACTAGTGTCATTGCATGTGTGTAATTTTACTAAACCACATGGATCCACCAGTGGCATTGCATGTGAGTTGTTTTCCTAGACCACCACTAGATTCATTGCATGTGTGTAACTTTCATAAACCACAACTACATTCATTGCATGTTTGTTCTTTTCATAAACCACATGGATCCACTAGTGTCATTGCATGTGTGTTCTTTTCCTAAACCACCACTAGATTCATTGCATGTGTGTTCTTTCCGTAAACCACATGGATCCACCAAAGTCATTTACATGTGTTTTTTTCTTTAACCACCACCAGTGTCATTGTATGTGTGTTCCTTTCCTAAATCACATGGATCCTCTAGTTTATTTGCATGTCTTTGCATGTGTGTTCTTTTCCTAAACCACTACTAGTGTTATTGCATGTGTGTTCTTTGATTAAACCCCTTGGATCCACTAGAGTCATTGCATGTGTGTTCTTTTCACAAACCACTACTATAGTCATTGCATGTTTGTTGATTTCATAAACCACATGAAACCACAACTAGAGTCATTGCAAGTGTGTTCTTTTCATAAACCACCACCAGTGTTATTGCATGTGTGTTCTTTCCATAAACCACATGGATCCACCAAAGTCATTTGCAAGTGTGTTCTTTTCAATGACCACCACCAGTGTCATTGCATGTGTGTTCGTTTCCTAAACCACATGGATCCACCAGTGTCAGTGCATGTCTTTGCATGTGGGTTATTTTCCTAAACCACCACTAGTGTCATTCCATGTGTGTTCTTTTACCAAACCACGTGGATCCACTAGTGTCAATGCATGTGTGTCCTTTTCATAAACCACCACTAGAGTAATTGCATGTTTGTTCTTTTCCTAAACAATAACAAGAGACATTGCATGTGTGTTATTTTCCTGAATCACCACTAGTGTCATTGCATGTGTGTTATTTTACTGAACCACATGGATCCACCAGTATTATTTTAATGTGTGTTCTTTTCATAAACCACAACTATAGTAATTGCATGTGTGTTATTTTCCTAAACCACATGGATCCACTAGTGTCATTGCTTGTGTGTTCTTTTTCCTAAACCAACACTACAGTCATTGCATGTGTGTACTTTTCATAAACCACAACTATAGTCATTGCATGTTTCTTCTTTTCATAAACCACTTGGATCCACGAGCGTCATTGCATGTGTGTTCTTTTTATAAACCACCACTAGATTTATTGCATGTGTATTCTTTCCATAAACCACATGGATCCACCAGAGTCATTTCTATGTGTGCTCTTTTCATTAACAACCACCAGTGTCATTGCATGTGTGTTCCTTTCCTAAACCACATGGATCCACCAGTGTTATTGCATGTCTTTGCATGTGTATTATCTTACCAAACCACCACTAGTATCATTGCATGTGTGTTATTTGACTAAACCACATGGTTCCACCAGTGTCATTGCATGTGTGTTCTTTTCATAAACCACAACTATACTCATTGCATGTTTGTTGTTTTCATAAACCACATGGAACCACAACTAGAGTCATTGCATGTGTGTTCTTTTCATAAAGCACCACCAGTGTGATTGCATGTGTGTTCTTTCCATAAACCACATGGATCCGCCAGAGTCATTTGCATGTGTGTTCTTTTCAATGACCACCACCAGTGTCATTGCATGTGTGTTCCTTTCCTAAACCACATGGATCCATCAGTGTCATTGCATGTCTTTGCATTTGTGTTCTTTTCCTAAAGCACCACTAGTGTTATTGGATGTTTGTTGTTTTATTAAACCACATGGATCCACTAGTGTCAATGCATGTGTGTCCTTTTCATAAACCAGCACTAGAGTCATTGCATGTTTGTTCTTTTCCTAAACCACAACTAGAGACATTGCATGTGTGTTATTTTCCTAAACCACCACTAGTGTCATTGCATGTGTGTTATTTTACTAAATCACATGTATCCACCAGTGTAATTTTCATTTGTTTTCTTTTTGTAAACCACAGCTATAGTCGTTGCATGTGTGTTATTTTCCTAAACCACATGGTTCCACCAATGTCAATGCATGTGTGTCCTTTTCATAAACCTCCACTAGAGTCATTGCATGTTTGTTATTTTCCTAAACCACAACTAGAGAAATTGCATGTTTGTTCTTTTCCTAAACCACCACTAGTGTCGTTGCATGTGTGTAATTTTACTAAACCACATGTATCCACCAGTGGCATTGCATGTGAGTTGTTTTCCTAAACCACCACTAGATTCATTGCATGTGTGTAACTTTCATAAACCACAACTACATTCATTGCATGTTTGTTCTTTTCATAAACCACATGGATCCACTAGTGTCATTGCATGTGTGTTCTTTTCCTAAACCACCACTAGATTCATTGCATGTGTGTTCTTTCCGTAAACCACATGGATCCACCAAAGTCATTTACATGTGTTTTTTTCTTTAACCACCACCAGTGTCATTGTATGTGTGTTCCTTTCCTAAATCACATGGATCCTCTAGTTTATTTGCATGTCTTTGCATGTGTGTTCTTTTCCTAAACCACTACTAGTGTTATTGCATGTGTGTTCTTTGATTAAACCCCTTGGATCCACTAGAGTCATTGCATGTGTGTTATTTTCACAAACCACTACTATAGTCATTGCATGTTTGTTGATTTCATAAACCACATGAAACCACAACTAGAGTCATTGCAAGTGTGTTCTTTTCAGAAACCACCACCAGTGTCATTGCATGTGTGTTCTTTCCATAAACCACATGGATCCACCAAAGTCATTTGCAAGTGTGTTCTTTTCAATGACCACCACCAGTGTCATTGCATGTGTGTTCATTTCCTAAACCACATGGATCCACCAGTGTCAGTGCATGTCTTTGCATGTGGGTTATTTTCCTAAACCACCACTAGTGTCATTCCATGTGTGTTCTTTTACCAAACCACGTGGATCCACTAGTGTCAATGCATGTGTGTCCTTTTCATAAACCACCACTAGAGTCATTGCATGTTTGTTCTTTTCCTAAACAATAACCAGAGACATTGCATGTGTGTTATTTTCCTGAATCACCACTAGTGTCATTGCATGTGTGTTATTTTACTAAACCACATGGATCCACCAGTATTATTTTAATGTGTGTTCTTTTCATAAACCACAACTATAGTAATTGCATGTGTGTTATTTTCCTAAACCACATGGATCCACTAGTGTCATTGCATGTGTGTTCTTTTTCCTAAACCAACACTACAGTCATTGCATGTGTGTACTTTTCATAAACCACAACTATAGTCATTGCATGTTTCTTCTTTTCATAAACCACTTGGATCCACGAGCGTCATTGCATGTGTGTTCTTTTTATAAACCACCACTAGATTCATTGCATGTGTATTCTTTCCATAAACCACATGGATCCACCAGAGTCATTTCTATGTGTGCTCTTTTCATTAACAACCACCAGTGTCATTGCATGTGTGTTCCTTTCCTAAACCACATGGATCCACTAGTGTTATTGCATGTCTTTGCATCTGTATTCTTTTACCAAACCACCACTAGTACCATTGCATGTGTGTTATTTGACTAAACCACATGGTTCCACCCGTGTCAATGCATGTGTGTTATTTTCATAAACCTCCACAAGAGTCATTGCATGTTTCTTCTTTTCCTAAACCACAACTAGAGACACTGCATGTGTGTTCTTTTTCAAAACCACCAGTAGTGTCATTGCATGTCTGTTATTTTACTAAACCACATGGATCCACGAGTGTCATTGAATGTGTGTTCTTTTCCTAAACCACCATTAGACTCATTGCATGTGTGTACTTTTCATAAACCACATGGATCCACCTGTGTCATTGCATGTGTGTTCTTTTCATAAACCACAACTATAGTCATTGCATGTTTGTTGTTTTCATAAACCACATGGAACCACAACTAGAGTCATTGCATGTGTGTTCTTTTCATAAACCACCAGCAGTGTCATTGTATGTGTGTTCTTTCCATAAACCACATGGATCCGCCAGAGTCATTTCCATGTGTGTTCTTTTCAATGACCACCACCAGTGTCATTGCATGTGTGTTCCTTTCCTAAACCACATGGATCCACCAGTGTCATTGCATGTCTTTGCATGTGTGTTCTTTTCCAAAAGCACCACCAGTGTTATTGCATGTGTGTTATTTTACTAAACCACATGGATCCACTAGTGTCAATGCATGTGTGTCCTTTTCATAAACCACCACTAGAGTCATTGCATGTTTGTTCTTTTCCTAAACCACAACTAGAGACATTGCATGTGTGTTATTATCCGAAAGCACCACTAGTGTCATTGCATGTGTGTTATTTTACTAAATCACATGGATCCACCAGTGTCATTTTCATGTCTGTTCTTTTCATAAACCACAACTATAGTCATTGCATGTGAGTTAGTTTCCTAAACGACATGGATCCACCAGTGTCATTGCATGTGTGTTCTTTTCCTAAACCACCACTAGAGTCATTGCATGTTTGTACTTTTCATAAACCACAACTATAGTCATTGCATGTTTCTTCTTTTCATAAACAACTTGGATCCACGAGTGTCATTGGATGTGTCTTCTTTTTAAAAACCACCACTACATTCATTGCATGTGTGTTCTTTCCATAAACCACATGGATCCACCAGAGTCATTTGCATGTTAGTTTTTTTCATTAACCACCAATAGTGTCATTGCATGTTTGTTCCTTTCCTAAACCACATGCATCGACTAGTGTCATTGGATCTCTTTGCATATGTATTCTTTTCCTAAACCACTACTAGTGTCATTGCATCTGTGTTGTTTTCCTAAACCACCACTAGTGTCATTGCATGTGTGTTATTTTCATAAACCACTTGGATCCACCAGATTCATTGCATGTATGTTCTTTTCATAAACCAGAACTATAGTCATTGCATGTTTGTTCTTTTCATTAAACACATGGAACCACAACTAGAGTCAATGCATGTGTGTTCTTTTCATAAACCACCATCAGTGACATTGAGTGTGTGTTCTTTCCATAAACCACATGGATCCACCAGATTCATTTGCATGTGTGTTCTTTTAAATGACCACCACCAGTGTCATTGCATGTGTGCTCCATTCATAAACCACATGGATCCACCAGTGTCATTGCATGTGGGTTTTTTTTCTAAACCACTACTAGTGTCATTGCATGTGTGTTATTTGACTAAACAAAATTGATCCACTAGTGTCAATTCATGTGTGTCCTTTTCATAAACCACCACTAGAGTCATTACATGTTTGTTATTTTCCTAAACCACAACTAGAGACATTGCATGTGTGTTCTGTTCCTAAACCACCACTAGTGTCATTGCATGTCTGTAATTTTACTAAACCACATGGATCCACCAGTGTCATTGCATGTGAGTTGTTTTCCTAAACCACCACTAGATTCATTGCATGTGTGTAACTTTCAGAAACCACAACTAGAGTCATTGCATGTTTGTTCTTTTCATAAACCACATGGATCCACTAGTGTCATTGCATGTGTGTTCTTTTCCTAAACCACCACTTGTGTCATTACATGTGTGTTATTTTACTAAACCACATGGTTCCACCAGTGTCAATGCATGTCTATCCTTATCATAAACCTCCACTAGAGTCATTGCATGTTTGTTCTTTTCCTGAACCAGAACTAGAGACATTGCATGTGTGTTCTTTTAATAAACCACCACTAGTGTCATTGCTTGTGTGTTATTTTACTAAACCACATGGATCCACGAGTGTCATTGAATCTGTGTTCTTTCCTAAACCACCACTAGAGTCATTGCATGTGGGTACTTTTTGTAAACCACATGGATACTCCAGTGTCATTGCATGTGCGTTCTTTTCCTAAACCACCACTAATTTCATTGGATGTGTATTCTTTCCATAAACCACATGGATCCACCAGAGTCATTTGCATGTGTGTTATTTTCATTAACAACCACCAGTGTCATTGCATGTATGTTCATTTCGTAAACCACATGGATCCATCAGTGTCATTGCATGTGTGTTCTTTTCCTAAACCACCACTTGTGTCCTTGCATGTGTGTTCTTTTCCTAAACCACTACTAGTGTCACTACATGTGTGTTCTTTTCATAAACTAGTTGGATCCACCAGATTCATTGCATGTGTGTTCTTTTCATAAAAAACAACTATAGTCATTGCATGTCTGTTCTTTTCATAAACCAGAACTATAGTCATTGCATGTTTGTTCTTTTCATTAAACACATGGAACCACAACTAGAGTCAATGCATGTGTGTTCTTTTCATAAACCACCATCAGTGACATTGAGTGTGTGTTCTTTCCATAAACCACATGGATCCACCAGATTCATTTGCATGTGTGTTCTTTTAAATGACCACCACCAGTGTCATTGCATGTGTGCTCCATTCATAAACCACATGGATCCACCAGTGTCATTGCATGTGGGTTTTTTTTTCTAAACCACTACTAGTGTCATTGCATGTGTGTTATTTGACTAAACAAAATTGATCCACTAGTGTCAATTCATGTGTGTCCTTTTCATAAACCACCACTAGAGTCATTACATGTTTGTTATTTTCCTAAACCACAACTAGAGACATTGCATGTGTGTTCTGTTCCTAAACCACCACTAGTGTCATTGCATGTCTGTAATTTTACTAAACCACATGGATCCACCAGTGTCATTGCATGTGAGTTGTTTTCCTAAACCACCACTAGATTCATTGCATGTGTGTAACTTTCAGAAACCACAACTAGAGTCATTGCATGTTTGTTCTTTTCATAAACCACATGGATCCACTAGTGTCATTGCATGTGTGTTCTTTTCCTAAACCACCACTTGTGTTATTACATGTGTGTTATTTTACTAAACCACATGGTTCCACCAGTGTCAATGCATGTCTATCCTTATCATAAACCTCCACTAGAGTCATTGCATGTTTGTTCTTTTCCTGAACCAGAACTAGAGACATTGCATGTGTGTTCTTTTAATAAACCACCACTAGTGTCATTGCTTGTGTGTTATTTTACTAAACCACATGGATCCACGAGTGTCATTGAATCTGTGTTCTTTCCTAAACCACCACTAGAGTCATTGCATGTGGGTACTTTTTGTAAACCACATGGATACTCCAGTGTCATTGCATGTGCGTTCTTTTCCTAAACCACCACTAATTTCATTGGATGTGTATTCTTTCCATAAACCACATGGATCCACCAGAGTCATTTGCATGTGTGTTATTTTCATTAACAACCACCAGTGTCATTGCATGTATGTTCATTTCGTAAACCACATGGATCCATCAGTGTCATTGCATGTGTGTTCTTTTCCTAAACCACCACTTGTGTCCTTGCATGTGTGTTCTTTTCCTAAACCACTACTAGTGTCACTACATGTGTGTTCTTTTCATAAACTAGTTGGATCCACCAGATTCATTGCATGTGTGTTCTTTTCATAAAAAACAACTATAGTCATTGCATGTCTGTTCTTTTCCTAAACCACAACTAGAGACATGGCACATGTGTTATTTTCCCACCACTAGTGTCATGGCATGTGCGTTATTTTACTAAGTCACATGGATCCACCAATACCATTTTCATGTGTGTTCTTTTCCTAAACCACCACTAGAGTCATTGCATGTGTGTACCATTCATAAACCACCACTAGATTCATTGCATGTGTGTTCTTTCCATAAACCACATGGATCCACCAGAGTCATTTGTATGTGTGATCTTTTCATTAACCACCACCAGTGTCATTGCATGTGTGTTCCTTTCCTAAACCATATGGATCCACCAGTGTTATTGCATGTGTGTTATTTTCCTAAACCACCACTAGTGTCATTGCATGTGTGTTATGTTACTAAACCACATGGTTCCACCATTGTCAATGCATGTCTGTCCTTTTCGTAAACCTCCACTAGAGTCATTGCATGTTTGTTCTTTTCCTAAAGAACAACTAGAGACATTGTATGTGTGTTCTTTTTCTAAACCACGACTAGTTTCATTGCATGTGTGTTATTTTACTAAACCACATGGATCCACGAGTGTCATTGAATGTGTGTTATTTTCCTAAACAACCACTAGACTAATTGCATGTGTGTTCTTTTTATAAACCACAAGTATACTCATTTCATGTTTGTTGTTTTCATAAACCACATGGAACCACAACTAGAGTCATTGCATGTGTGTTCTTTTCATAAAGCACCACCAGTGTGATTGCATGTGTGTTCTTTCCATAAACCACATGGATCCACCAGAGTCATTTGCATGTGTGTTCTTTTCAAAGACCACCACCAGTGTCATTGCATGTGTGTTACTTTCCTAAACTACATGGATCCACCTTTTTCATTGAATGTCTTTGCATGTGTGTTCTTTTCCTAAACCACCACTAGTGTTATTGCATGTGTGTTATTTTACTAAACCACATGGATACACTAGTGTCAATGCATGTGTGTCCTTTTCATAAACCACCACTAGAGTCATTGCATGTTTGTTCTTTTCCTAAACCACAACTAGAGACATTGCATGTGTGTTATTTTCCTAAACCACCACTAGTGTCATTGCATGTGTGTTATTTTACTAAATCACATGGATCCACCAATGTCATTTTCATGTGTGTTCTTTTCATAAACCGCAACTATAGTCATTGCAGTTGTGTTATTTTCCTAAACCACATGGATCCACAAGTGTCATTACATGTCATTGAATGCGTGTTGTTTTCCTAAACCACCACTAGAGTCATTGCATGTGTGTACTATTCATAAACCACAACTATAGTCATTGCATGTTTATTCTTTTCATAAACCACTTGGATCCACGAGTATCATTGCATGTGTGTTCTATTCATAAACCACCACTAGAATCATTGCATGTGTGTTCTATCCATAAACGACATGGATCCACCAGAGTCATTTGTATGTGTGTTCTTTTCATTAGCCACCACTAGTGTCACTGCATGTGTGTTATTTTACTAAACCACATGGTTCCACCAGTGTCAATGCATGTCTGTCCTTTTCATAAACCTCCACTAGAGTCATTGCATGTTTGTTCTTTTCCTGAACCACAACTAGAGACATTACATGTCTGTTCTTTTAATAAACCACCACTAGTGTCATTGCTTGTGTGTTATTTTACTAAACCACATGGATCCAAGAGTGTCATTGACTGTGTGTTCTTTCCTAAACCACCACTAGAGTCATTGCATGTGTGTACTTTTTGTAAACCACATGGATACTCCAGTGTCATTACATGTGTGTTCTTTTCCTAAACCACCACTAATTTCATTGGATGTGTATTCTTTCCATAAACCACATGGATCCACTAGAGTCATTTGCATGTGTGTTCTTTTCATTAACAACCACCAGTGTCATTGCATGTATGTTCATTTCTTCAACCACATGGATCCATCAGTGTCGTTGCATGTCATTGCATGTGTGTTCTTTTCCTAAACCACCACTTGTGTCCTTGCATGTGTGTTCTTTTCCTAAACCACCACTAGTGTCACTACATGTGTGTTCTTTTCATAAACTAGTTGGATCCACCAGAGTCATTGCATGTGTGTTCTTTTCATAAAAAACAACTATAGTCATTGCATGTTTGTTCTTTTCATAAACCACATGGAACTACAACTAGAATCATTTCATGTGTGTTCTTTTCATAAACCACCACCAGTGTCATTGCATGTGTGTAATTTCCATAAACCATATGGATCCACCAAAGTGATTTGCATGTGTGTTCTTTTCAATGACCACCACCAGTGTCGTTGCATGTGTGTGCCTTTCCTAAACCACATGGATCCAGAAATGTCATTGCATATCTTTGAATGAGTGTTCTTTTCCTAAACCACCACTAGTGTCATTGCATGTGTGTTATTTTAGTAAACGACATGGATCCACCAGTGTTAATGCATGTATGTCCTTTTCAGAAACCACCACTAGAGTCATTGCATGTTTGTTCTTTTCCTAAACCGCAACTAGAGATATTGCATATGTGTTCTTTTCCTTAAACACCACTAGTATCATTTCATGTGTGTTATTTTACTAATCCACATGGATCCACTAGTGCTATTTTAATGTGTGTTATTTTCATAAACCACAACTATAGTCATTGCATGTGTGTTATTTTCATAAACCACAACTATAGTCATTGCATGTTTGTTCTTTTCATAAATCACATGGAACCACAACTACAGTCATTACATGTGTGTTCTTTTCATAAACCACCACTAGATTCATGACATGTATGTTCTTTCCATAAACCGCATGGATCCGCCAAAGTCATTTTCATGTGTGTTCTTTTCAATGATAGCTATTTGCCACAAACAATTGGGACACAGAACTAACCAGAAACCGCTTCGGCTTCTAGAAGACATGATCCCCGATTGTTAGGAGCCCTTGAATCAGGGTGCGTGGACAATAAGTATGTCGTTTGTAAGGGCGATCCGCGAGAAGTCTATTCTGCAAACTGATTGGCAGTGGTATGCACGACTGGGCCTACGTCCTTGCTCAAATTGTGTTCCTTCATCGCCTTAGAGAGGGAGAGGCAAAACTAGCTTGCATGAGGCTTAGATGTTCTCCCACTATGACATACTCACGCCTCCGTTCGCGAGGCTTGCGGTCGGCTTGGAGCTCAGCTACGCTGGGGTTCCTTTCGCGCCGCTCTTGTGTGACAACGTGTTGGTGAGGCAGATGGAGGAGCACTGCTGCCAACTGCCAGAGCGGAAGGGGGCAATGGTACGGTACTCGTGCACGAGCGCGTACTAGAGAAAGATGTTCAAGAAGGAGCGGATGGCGTTTATTGAGCTGTGTGGAACCCACTGACGGGAGATCCACTCGGATCTGCACAATCCTGAATGGAGGTAGTGCTTGTTGGGAATATGCCCTAGAGGCAATCATGTATGATGTTATTCCTGTGTATTCATAAGGTTATGGTCCATGTATGAACTACTGATATGTATCATTGAATATGTGATTCGATTGTGAAACTACATATTCATGTTGTTTATACTAATTGTCCTTGGTCATTGAGGTTGTGCCGGACACACAACTTAGACAAATGTGAAAGTCGGCAGATGACTAGGTTCCACTTTTCATGGGCATGGAGATGCTATTCCGACTGACACGGATTCGGCTAAAGAGTTTACTGAGTCGGACTGACCCATATTGAGATGCAATGAACAAGTCGTCATTTGCATGTATCAATCAATGTAATCCTTAGACCTGAGGTTATTGCACAATCTGAGTTGAGGATCTCCGACTTAGGTTCTGTCAAACGCTGTACCGTCACTGGGCATTTATAAAGGCGGAGTTCGGGTCGACTGAGAATCAAGCTGCGTGATGTGAATAACCAAGACTGGATTTTGCCCCTCCATCCGGAGATATATTCTCTGGGCCCTCTCGGAAGATATGATTCGGAAAGCATGGCTATGCGCGTCTCGGATTAAGTGTTAACCGAGGCAACCGACTAAGAGTTAGTCGGATGAATCACTTATCTCGGATGGAGAAAGAGAGTCGGACTATTTAAGGGATGACGATCATTCGCCTATAGTCCGACAATGTATATCGTGAGGAAAAGGGACTCAGACAAAAGTCGCATTGGAATGTATGTCGTGATGACTTATTGGTACTTGGGAGTTGGCACATTCTGCTAGAAGCCGCTACCAACTGATCGATCACGAGTGAGACTCGGAATCGTGTCTGGGTTACCATGAGCCTGTCGGGTCACACACTTAAGAGTGGGAGCAGTTTGGGTTAGACCCAAACAGGAAACCTATTTGGGTTGGACACAAATAGAGACATGGAGTTAGTCAGCAAGTGAGACTTGAAGTGGCTAATATAGGCCTTTTTAGTGAATGGGCCACAAGTGAGTGGAGCCCACTTTCACTCCATATATAAGCTGGGGCGCAGGTGCTTAGAGCACAAGGTTAGGTCACTCCATGTGTTGGAAACCCTAGCCCTAGTCCGTCATGTCGCCGCCATACCGTATCTAGCAGTCCATCGCCGGAAATTGCACCGACACTGCGAAGATCGGCCAGATTGCGAAGTGTTCGTGATGTGATGCTGTTGGACAGTGATGAGCCGGCAACTTATTCGGAAGCGATGGTGGGTTCTGATTCCGAGTCATGGCTTGGAGCCATGAGATCCGAGTTAAACTCCATGGATGAAAATCAAGTTTGGAACTTGGTTGATCTGCCAGACGGTGCAATACCCATCGAGTGCAAATGGGTCTTTAAGAAGAAAACTGATATGGATGGAAATGTTTCTATCTATAAAGCACGGCTTGTCATGAAGGGGTTCCGACAAGTTCAAGGAGTTGACTACGATGAGACTTTCTCTCCTGTAGCGATGCTTAAATCAGTTTGGATCATGTTAGCTATATCAGCCTATTTTGACTATGAGATATGGCAAATGGATGTCAAGACGGCTTTCCTTAATGGAAATGTAACCGAGGACGTGTATATGATACAACCCGTGGGTTTTGTCGAGCCGGCTAATGGTGACAAGCTATGCAAACTTCGGAAATCCATTTATGGGTTGAAGCAAGCATCTCGGAGTTGGAACATTCGCTTTGATGAGGTAGTCAAATCGTTTGGCTTCATCAAGAGTGATCATGATTCTTGTTTATACAAGAAGTTTAGTGGGAGCAAAGTGAACTTTCTGATCCTATATGTGGATGACATATTACTGATTGGAAATGATGTCCAGATGTTGCAAGAGACCAAGGAATCATTGGAAAGGAGTTTTTCGATGAAAGACTTGGGAGAGGCGACTTACATACTAGGAATACGGATCTATAGAGATAGATCAAAGAGGCTCATTGGATTGAGTCAGAGTACATATTTGGACAAAGTGTTGAAGAAGTTCAACATGGAATCATCTAAGACGGGGTTCTTACCGATGTCCCATGGCGTAAAACTTAGCAAGACTAAGTGTCCATCGACAACTGATGAGGAAGTCGGATGAGTGTGATTTCGTATGCTTCTGCAATCGGATCCATCATGTACGCTGTGATTTGTACTAGGCCGGATGTTTCCTATGCTCTAAGTGTTGTGAGAAGGTACCAGGCTGACCCTGGAGAAATCCACTAGGCAGTGGCTAAAAATATCCTCAAGTACTTGAGAAGGACTAACGATATGTTCCTGGTTTATGGAGGTGAGGATGAACTCAGTGTAAAGGGTTACACGGATGCGAGTTATCTCACTGACTCAGATGATTATCGTTCGCAATCCGGATATGTGTTTGTGATAAACGGAGGGGCTGTGAGCTGGAAAAGTTCCAAGCAAGAAACGGTGTCTGCGTCTACGATAGCGGCTGAGTATATTGCTGCCTCGGAAGCAGCAAAAGAAGCCGTTTGGATGAGGAATTTCCTCATGGATCTTGGTGTGGTTCAGGGCTCGTCCAATCCGTTAGACGTGTATTGTGACAACAATGGTGTTATTGCACAAGCAAAGGAACCTAGACAACACCAGAAGAACAAACATATACTCATGCGGTACCACCTTATTCGCCAATTCGTGGATCAAGGTGATATCAAGTTATGCAAGGTACACACGGATGCAAACATTGCGGATCCGTTGACAAAGCCTGTAACATCCCAAATTTTTGCATTACAGATGTTACTAGAAACATGCATCATATCATTGCATCATGGGATCACATATCAAAAACTGCATCAGGTATTTTCCAAAACCCCATAGTCATATACAAGACTAAAAGGGGTAAACAATTTCAATCCACCTAAACCTTTGCAAAAGTGTTATTTGTATAATCTCATTCTAATCCTCTCCTTTTTACAAAATTTTAGAAACAAATTTCGTTTAATTCGGAGTCCTTTTGGAAAAGTTATTAAACAAATAGGTAAACAGAAAAGAATAAAAAAAATGGAAACCTAACCTAACCGGGCCGGCCGAGCCAGCCCGGGGCTTACCTACCGCCCGCCTGGCCGGGTGGGCGACACGCAACACGTGGGCCACCGCCAGCAGCCAGCCCGCCTCCAGCCGCACCTACTGACCGACCGGGCCCACCCATCACCCGCCACCTCCGTTTGAGTCCAGGACGAACACGGCGTCGGCCGCGTCGGCGCCAACCGACTCCTGCCAAATCGGACCCGATTCCGTGACCCCCGCACCAAGCAAAGCCGCCTATAAGGACCCCGGCACGCCTCCCGCGAAACCCTAGCCTTTTTTCCACCCCACCGCTGCCGACCCGCCGGCAATCTCTCACCGGAGCTCCGCCGGACTTCGCCGCATCCAGCCGCCGCCCGCCGCCACCTCGGGAAGGAACAGCCGACGTCGCCCCCGGGAATGCGACATCAGCGAGGAGCCGGTCACCGTCGTCTATTTTGCCGGGCCGGAGGAGCACCGCCGTGCCACCGTCCACCGTCACCGGTGCCACCGACGCTCCGCCGCCATCCATCGTCGCCGCCGCGGTAAGCCCCCCCCTCTCCGACCGTCAGATCGAGATCCAATGGCTCCAATCGGTCAAACAGCCCCGGCCAATCGCGTCGCGCCGCGTGGCAGCCGCCACGTCGTCGCCGCGTCACCACCGCGTCAGCGTCACGCGCGCCCCGCTGGCCAATCTCGAGCCGCCACGTGTCGCCGCGTAGCTGGCCACGTTTTTTTTGTTTTAATTAGGCACAAATTACTCCAATCTTGTAAAATCCATAGTAATTCCAGTATTAGTCCAAAAATTGCGTATAATATACCGTTGGATTCATATTTTCGAGTAGAACACAGATCTACAATAATATTGCTGTTTTCCCACAGAAATCTTGCAGTAGGACTTAAAGATTAGATTAGAGTATTTTAATTTTAGAAAATTATCCGTAGCTCCGTTTTAGTTGATTCTTGTTGCGTTGGCTTTGTATCGACGAGACCTTCTATAGAAAATTTTCTTATCATGCTTAGGGTGTTCAGATCTGTCTCGAGGTAGATTTGAGTTGTAGATCCAGTTTTGAGCTTGGATATTTAGGGTTTAATCCAAAATACTTCAAACCTGTGGGGAATCGATTCTAATGACATCCCCAACTCAACAACACCCCTGATTAGAACCCTTGGTCGAAATCGAATCCATCCTTGCATATTACCATGTTGCATGCATGCATATTCGACTTCGTGACTTTGTTTTGTGCAAATTTTGATTGGATCCATGTTTGTTTCGTTAGATTGCTCGGAGTGCGCTGAGGAGTACTGTTGTGTAGATTGCTGTTCGGATCAAGGCAAGTTACACCACTTGTTCATGTTTATGTCCCAGTTTTTGAATACTATGCATGTTTTTCTCTTCAAAATAATAGTAGGCATGTGTAGGATTGTTTCGGTAGATCTACTTGAAAATATTTTGCAAGTGCGGTGACTTTTGTAGTATGCCATGAGTAGCTCTATGCTTAGGATTTTCCATCCCAATAGGTTACCCTATTTTTCTAAGTTATGCTTGCCATGCTATATACTTGTACATATCACGTGCCGGTGGGAGGGTTCGAAAGAATCAAAACATTTTCTAAGTACGAGAGCTCTCTCGAGAGAACTTTTCTTCTCCAAAACCCCCTTCAAAATAAAACTAAGTTTTCTTCTGGGCGGAATGGTTGTCGGGACAACGAGTGGGATTTTTGGTGGAGGACGGCCGCCCAGGAATCAAAGAAGTCTTCCATGTTTCAGAATTCAGAAGCTTCCCGTGCAACCACAATACATATGGGCTCTGTCTTGGCTTAGTACTTAGTGGGAAACCTCACCGGGGTACCAACATTTGGAGGTTCTTGGCACGGTTGGATCCAGCTGGTAGAGGGGCTACTAAGGGAAGCCTTCGCCATGGTCTTGTCTGTAAAAGGACTTGATCGTGGATTGTGGGGAAAGTGCACAACCTCTCGAGAGTATTGTAATCTGATGGATCAGCCGTGTTCACGGAAACAGAACAACTTTGAGCATCTGAAGGATGGGGCCTCTGGAAGATCTTCCTCTCTCTCTTTTCCAAACTTAATGTTTTATAAACCCCAAGGCGTGAGTAATATCGCCATTGGGTGGGATTTTGGGAACTTGGTGCGTAATATCCAAGTGCTAGGTTGATTGGGCACTTGGTCAGTAATATCCACGTGTTCCATTCAACCCTATACTATTTATCAAAGTTTGCAAAAGTAGGGAAAATTTTCTTCCTCTCTTCTTATTACATTAATAAAATTGGCTTTACGCAAATGAACCCCAGAGCCTACTCTTAAGCCTTGCATGTAGAGATAGTCTTACTCTTTCCTTGGTGTAATTTGCCAATACATTCAATGTATTGACCCAACTTGTTGGCTGCACGTCTTATGTGCAGAATCCGAAGATTGAAAGGTGCGTAGCGATCACGGGTCTTCACGCAGCTAGCCTGAGGCGTTGATGGACTCAAGTTTTACTTAGTTTCCGCTGTTATAATTGAGCTAGCTATAAGCTATGCAAGTTGTAATAACTATACTCTGGATTATTCGTGTAATAATGACTTGTGTTTTACATGATATTCATCGACTGTGAAGTGCTAGCTATTGATCCAGGGACTAGCATGTTAATCACAGGGACTTAGGATCCTCAACGATCCGAGGTCGCAACAGATGGTATCAGAGCACAAAGTTGCCTGTAGGAAGTGACCCTAGGATCGAAAACCACCTTTACCATGTGTGTTTTTGCTTTCTATATTATTCTAAGTCATTTGCACTCTTCTAATATTTCTCTTCCTTATCACCTTGTGCCTAATTTTCTTTCTCCTAACCCAAAGATGACGGTCTTCTACTACGACATCGCCAAAGACATCAAGTGCTTGCGCTTCCGGGAATGCCTTCTGGACATCATCAAGACATTACAGTTACCCATGCCATCAATCAAGGGAAGCGAGTTGAGGAAGATGCACAAGGAAGGATGTTGGGCGATTGAAGTCATCCAACTAGGGCGCAGTCAGACAGAACCCAAGACGGAGGCCATTGTACTCAACGTCACCAGTGAATCCAAGGAGAAAGGACTTAGCATCTGCTTGCAGGAGCTCATTGGACGCCTTTGCGGACGCCACCATGAAGAGGTTGAAGGCCACTACATCAAACTCTTTGGAAGACGTGATGAGAAGGGAGTTCCAATCGAGTTAACCCTGGAGGAAAGGAAGACATGCAAACATCGAAGGATCCAATATCAAGACTTGGAGTTCCACATCAATGACCTTCAGAAGGGGAGCTGCCTTGAGATCGTGAGGAATGACGAGCTATGTGCCCTAGTCAAGGAGAAGGACGAGAAGATCGAGGAGCTGGAAGAGAAGATCAAGTCCCTAGGAGGGGAGCTCACCACCCAAGACAAGAGGTTCGCTAATCAAGAGAAGAGGGTGCAAGATAAGAACAAGAGGATTAGGGAGCAAAGTCTAGTGCTGGCAAAGAACGAGATGGAGTTCAAGAACCTTGCCACCATGTTGAAGGACCTGCGAGCAGCTAAGAGGAGCTTGGAGGAGAAGATCATGCCCATGACTATGGGGTCAAGTTTGATCAAGAAGCTACAGAAGGAGAAGAAGGAACTCCAAAAGAGGCTGGAATCTGCTACCCAGGAGCTGCAGGAGGCGAAGGAACTTCAAGAGAGGCTCGAAGCTGCTACACCGGAGCCACAGGAGGTGAAGGAATTTAGGAGAAGCTTGAAGCCACGACGAGGGATATGGAGTTATACAAGTCACTACTGGAAAAGGAAGGCTTCATCATTGAGGATGAGGAAGTGGATGATGAGTAGAGTAGTTGGACCACCTTTAGTTCTATAGTCAAACGTTGTTCACGATTGTAATGAGTACCAAAAATTATATTGGGTAGATAAACTTGGTTGAGTGTGTGGAACTATGTGCTTGGTGTGTCTTGCTTTTTCGTGTATTTTTCTCTTGTTTACATAAGGGTAGGAGTTTACTCCTTAGGCTTTCTATCTATTTATTGACTTGTCTCCCAAACCCTCCAGATGGCGAGACGTGGAAACAACAATAACAACATGCCCCCATAGATAGCACAACTTCTGAACTCCCAAAATCAGTTGATCCAACTCCTAATTCAAAACATGCAAAACAACAACAACAACAACCCGCCGCCTCCGCCACCTCCACCTCCCCAACAGGATCGCTTGACTCGGTTCTTGAGGTTGAACCCTCCAATTTTCTCAAGTAGTTCTGAGCCAATTGTGGCAGATGACTGTCTCTGCACCACCAACAAGAAGTTAGACACCGTCCAAGTTGTTGGAGCTGATAGGGTGCGCTTTGCCGCGCACCAACTTGAGGGACCAACTACTGAATGGTGGGATAACTACCAGGTCACCCACCCTGATATTGAAGCTATCACCTGGAACCAGTTTGAAGCGGCCTTTCGTACTCATCACGTAGCCGCGGGAGTCATGTCACTTAAGAGACGTGAGTTCCGCGACTTGAAACAACTACACCGCTCTGTCTCCGAGTATGGGGACCTTTTCAACAAGCTGGCACGTTATGCACCTGATGATGTATCCACTAATGCCAAGAGACAGGAAGAGTTCTTAAGGGGACTTAATGATGAAATATCTATTCAGCTTGTGGCTCTGAAGTGTGATAACTATCAGGAACTCCTGGACGGGGCAGTGGTGGTTGAAGCAAAGCAAAGGAGTATAGAGAACCGAAAGAGAAAGTCCACCTCACACAAGCACAACTCTGCCCCATATCAGAAGCAACGCACTTCGTCACCACCACCCCACAACCACAATGGCCACAACCACAACGGTCATCATCATGGAGGACATAACCACAATGGCCATAAACACCGCAATGGAAATGGCAATGGGAAGGATCTGAGTGAAGTGACATGCTTCAAGTGTAACAAGACAGGGCACTATGCGACTACTTGCCCCGAAAAGACGAAGAATGGGAATGGTAATGGAAACGGCAACGGACACAACCATGGCCATGGTAACGGAAATGGGAAGAAGCTGAATCCGTTCGTCAAAGCCACGGTGAATCATGTCTCCGTGGAGGATGCTCGTGAGGCACCTGACTCCGTGATTGGTAAGTTCAAGCTTAACTCCACCCCTTCAGTTGTTCTTTTTGATACTGGTGCATCACATTCATTCATATCAAGGGTATTTGTGGATAGGGGCAAGATACCTACAGAGACTATTAGTACTCCCCTAAGGGTAAGTTCTTCTGGAG
Source organism: Avena eriantha (assembly GCA_910589775.1). Lineage (NCBI taxonomy): Eukaryota > Viridiplantae > Streptophyta > Magnoliopsida > Poales > Poaceae > Avena > Avena eriantha. The sequence goes on along the minus strand of OU342741.1, from coordinate 251,949,066 downwards.
GAGAAATAGTGGCAAACTCTGGATGCCGTGGGTTAGAACTAAGGATTGGGGCGCACACCTTTCCCACCAGCCTAGTCGTTCTAGAATCACAAGGCTTAGACATAATTTTGGGCATGAATTGGATGACCGAATATGAGGGAGTCATAGATTGTGCCAAAAGGACTGTCGCACTCACGACCCCAGATAAGAAAAGGATCCGCCTTAAGTCAGCTTTCGCCCTCAAAGGAAGTATAGTGAACTCTCTTAAGGGAGTTAGCTTGGAGGATGTGCCAATCATGAAGGAGTATCCGGATGTGTTTCCAGAAGAATTGCCAGGGATGCCTCCCGACCGAGACATCAAGTTTCTCATTGACTTGATGCCCGGTACTGGACCAATAGCGAAGAGACCGTACAAGATGGATGTGGATGAATTGAAGGAACTTAAGAAACAGCTTAGAGAGCAATTGGACAAAGGCTTCATTCAACCAAGTGCGTTCTCCTGGGGAGCACCTGTATTATTCTTGGAGAAGAAGGATAAACCAAGAGACTAGTCCTGGATTACCCGTCGTTGAATGAAGTGACAATCAAGAACAAGTACCCTCTACCCAATATTAATGACCTGTTTGACCAATTAAAGGGAGCTAGTGTGTTCTCTAAGATTGATCTCCGATCTGGTTATTTTCAGTTAAAGATCCGAGAACAGGATGTACCCAAGACAGCCTTCACCACAAGATACGGATTGTATGAATACACCGTGATGTCTTTTGGTTTAACCAATGCCCCTGCATACTTCATGACCATGATGAACAAGGTATTCATGGAGTACTTGGATAAGTTTATTGTGGTATTCATTGATGACATACTCATATACTCCAAGGACGAGAAGGAACATGAGCGGCAACTGCGCCTGATTATGGAAAAGTTAAGGGAACACAAGTTGTATGCCAAGTTCAGCAAGTGTGAGTTCTGGTTGAAAGAAGTGGGATTCCTTGGTCATATTGTATCAGCTAAAGGTGTTGTCGTGGACCCAAGTAAGGTAGCTTCCGTTATAGAGTGGGAGTCTCCTAAGAATGTGGGTGATATTAGGAGTTTCCTGGGCCTTGCAGGATATTACCGAAGGTTCATTGAAAACTTTTCTAAGATAACAAAGCCTATGACAGAGTTGCTGAAGAAAGAGAAGAAGTTCCAATGGACCGAGGCATGTGAAGCAAGTTTTCAGGAGTTAATGAAACGCCTGGTAACAGCACTAGTTTTGTGTCTCCCCAATATCCAAAAGGATTTCCAAGTCTATTGCGACGCTTCTCGACAAGGACTTGGTAGTGTACTGATGCAAGATGGAAAAGTAGTGTCTTACGCGTCTCGGCAACTTAAGAACCATGAGAACAACTACCCCACGAACGATTTGGAACTAGCATCAGTTGTGCATGCGCTGAAGGTATGGAGACATTACCTAATGGGCAAACATTGTGATGTGTTCACAGATCACAAGAGCCTTAAATACATCTTCACTCAAAAGGAATTAAATATGAGGCAAAGGAGATGGCTTGAACTCATCAAGGACTATGACTTGGACCTACAGTACCATCCTGGAAAGGCCAACATTGTGGCTGACGCCTTAAGCCGGAAAGTCTATGTAAATGGACTTACCGTGGGAGAACTCCCAAATGATTTGTGTGAACAATTCAAGGACCTCAGGTTGGAAATAGTTCCGAAGGGATACATAGAAACTATGGAGATAGTGCCAACGCTTCTGGACCAAATCAAAGAGGCCCAAAAGGGGGATAAAGAGTTGGAAGAGATAAGAGCTAATATAAGCAAGGGCAAAGCAAAAGGGTTCCATACGGATGAACAGGGAACACTTTGGTATGGGAAGCGTCTGTGCGTTCCCGATGACGCTGATATCAGGAAGTTAATCCTTCAGGAAGCTCACGATTCGCCTTACTCAATCCATCCAGGTAATACAAAGATGTACAAGGATGTGAAAGATAGGTTCTGGTGGAACAACATGAAAAGGGAAATTGCAGAATATATCTGCTTGTGCGACGTATGCAACAGAGTCAAGGCCGAACATCAAAAACCCGCAGGACTGCTGCAGCCACTACCTGTGCCCGATTGGAAGTGGGACAAGGTAGGCATGGATTTTATCACAGGACTACCGCGGACTCGTTCTGGGTATGATTCCATCTGGGTAGTGGTCGACCACTTCACAAAGGTGGCCCACATTATTCCCGTAAAGACCACCTATACGAGTGCTAAACTTGCCAAGATTTATATGTCAAGGATCGTAAGTCTTCACGGAGTACCCAAGGGGATTGTCTCTGATAGAGGTACCCATTCACCTCTAAGTTTTGGCGACAGCTACATGAGTCTCTATGGACACGGCTAGAGTTTAGTACTGCTTTCCACCCACAAACCGATGTACAGATGGAAATAGTTAATCAGATCTTGGAGGACATGTTAAGAGCCTGTGTGCTAGCCTATGGGTCTAGTTGGGATGATAACCTGCCATATGCGGAATTCTCATACAATAATAGCTACCAAACTATAATCAAGATGGCCCCATTTGAAGTTCTATATGGCAGAAAGTGTAGGACTCCGCTGCTGTGGAGTGGGGTTGGGGAACGTAGTTTGTTTGGACCTGAACTGATCAAGGATGCCGAAGAAAAAGTGAGACAGATCCAAGACAGGTTAAAAATAGCCCAATCCAGAAAAAAGAGCTATGCGGATTCCAAGCGCAGGGATGTGGCCTATGAAGTGGGAGACCGTGCGTATCTCCGAGATTCGCCACTACGAGGAGTTAAGAGATTTGGGATCAAGGGTAAGTTAGCACCCCGATTCATAGGGCCCTACAAGATCTTGGGTCATAGAGGGGATGTTGCCTATCAGTTGGAATTGCCCAAAGTGCTAACAGTTCACGATGTCTTCCATGTATCGCAACTAAAGAAGTGTCACCCGGAAATGGCTGAAACACCACTAAAGGATACGGTTCCGTTGGACGAGGTTCAGTTGGAAAACAATCTCACCTATGAGGAAAAACCCACCAGGATTCTAGAGACAACCAAGAGAATCACTCGTACCAAGACAATCAGGTTTTGCAAAGTTCAATGGAATCACCATTCCGAGGAAGAGGCCACGTGGGAATGTGAAGAAGACCTGAAGAAAGAGCACCCACGCCTATTTGCTAACCAACCTGAATATCGGGGACGAGATTATTCTTAAGGGGGGTAGGTTTGTAACATCCCAAATCTTTGCATTTCAGATGTTACTAGAAGCATGCATCATATCATTGCATCATGGCATCATATATCAAAAACTGCATCAGGTATTTTCCAAAACCCCATAGTCATATAGAAGACTAAAAGGGGTAAACAATTTCAATCCACCTAAACCTTTGCAAAAGTGTTATTTTATAATCTCATTCTAATCCTCTCTTTTTTACAAAATATTAGAAACAAATTTCGTTTAATTCGGAGTCCGTTTGCAAAAGTTATTAAACAAATAGGAAAACAGAAAAGAATAAAAAGAATAAAAAAATGAAACCTAACCTAACCGGGCCAGCCGAGCCAGCCCGGGGCTTACCCACCGCCCGCCTGGCCGGGTGGGCGACGCGCAACACGTGGGCCGCCGCCAGCAGCCAGCCTGCCTCCAGCCGCTCCTGTTGACAGACCGGGCCCACCCATCACCCGCCACCTCCGTGCGAGTCCAGGACGAACGAGGCGTCGGCCGCGTCGGCGCCAACCGACTCCGGCCAAATGGGAGCCGATTCCGTGACCCCTGCGCCAAGCAAAGCCGCCTATAAGTACCCCGACATGCCTCCCGCGAAACCCTAGCCTTTTTTCCACCCCACCGCCGCCGAGCCGCTGCCCATCTCTCGCCGGAGCTCCGCCAGACTTCGCCACCTCCAGCCGCCGCGCGCCGCCACCTCGGGAAGGAACAACCGACGTCGCCCCCGGGAACGCGACCTCGGCGAGGAGCCGGTCACCATCGTCTATTTCGCCGGGCCAGAGGAGCACCGCCGCGCCGCCGTCCATCGTCCCCGGTGCCACCGACGCTCCGCCGCCATCCATCGTCGCCGCCGCGGTTAGCCCTCCCCCCTCTCTGACCGTTAGATCGAGATCCAACGGCTCCAATCAGTCAAACAGCCCCGGCCAATCGCGTCGCGCCGTGTGGCAGCCGCCACGTCGTCGCCGCGTCACCACCGCGTCGGCATCACGCGCGCCCCGCTGGCCAATCTCGAGCCGCCACGTGTCGCCGCGTAGCTGGCCACGTTTTTATTTTTCTTTTAATTAGGCAGAAATTACTCCAATCTTTTAAAATCCATAGTAATTCGAATATTAGTCCAAAAATTGCATATAATATACCGTTGGATTCATATTTTCGAGTAGAACACAGATCTACAATAATATTGCTGTTTTCCACAGCAATCTTGCAGTACGACTTAAAGATTAGATTAGAGTATTTTAATTCTAGAAAATTATCCGTAGCTCCGTTTTAGTTGATTCTTGTTGCGTTGGCTTTGTATCGACGAGACCTTCTGTCGAAAATTGTTTTATCATGCTTAGGGTATTCAGATCTGTCTCGAGGTAGATTGGAGTTGTAGATCCAGTTTTGAGCTTGGATATTTAGGGTTTAGCCCAAAATACTTCAAACCTGTGGGGAATCAATTCTAATGACATCCCCAACTCAACAACACCACTGATTAGAACCCTTGGTCGAAATCGAATCCATCCTTGCATATTACCATGTTGCATGCATGCATATTCGACTTCATGACTTTGTTTTGTGCAAATTTTGATTGGATCCATGTTTGTTTCGTTAGATTGCTCGGAGTGCGCTGAGGAGTACTGTTGTGTAGATTGCTGTTCGGATCAAGGCAAGTTACACCACTTGTTCATGTTTATGTCCCAGTTTTTGAATACTATGCATGTTTTTCTCTTCAAAATAGTAGTAGGCATGTGTAGGATTGTTTCGGTAGATCTACTTGAAAATATTTTGCAAGTGCGGTGACTTTTGTAGTATGCCATGAGTAGCTCTATGCTTAGGATTTTCCATCCCAATAGGTTACCCTATTTTTCTAAGTTATGCTTGCCATGCTATATACTTGTACATATCAAGTGCCGCTGGGAGGGTTCGAAAGACTCAAAACATTTTCTAAGTACGAGAGCTCTCTCGAGAGAACTTTTCTTCTCCAAAACCCCCTTCAAAATAAAACTAAGTTTTCTTCTGGGCGGAATGGTTGTCGGGACAACGAGTGGAATTTTTGGTGGAGGACATCCGCCCAGGAATTAAAGAAGTCTTCCATGTTTCAGAATTCAGAAGCTTCCCGTGCAACCACAATACATATGGGAAACCTCACCGGGGTACCAACATTTTATTAATGTAAAGAAGTCTGTCTTGGCTTAGTACTTAGTGGGAAACCTCACCGGGGTACCAACATTTGGAGGTTCTTGGCACGGTTGGATCCAGCTGGTAGAGGGGCTACTAAGGGAAGCCTTCGCCATAGTCTTGTCTATAAAAGTACTTGATCGTGGATTGTGGGGAAAGTGCACAACCTCTCGAGAGTATTGCAATCTGGTCGATCAGCCGTGTTCACGGAAACAGAACAACTTTGAGCATCTGAAGGATGGGGCCTCTGGAAGATCTTCCTCACTCTCTTTTCCAAACTTAATGTTTTAGAAACCCCAAGGCGTGAGTAATATCGCCATTGGGTGGGATTTTGGGAACTTGGTGCGTAATATCCAAGTGCTAGGTTGATTGGGCACTTGGTGAGTAATATCCACGTGTTCCATTCGACCCTATACTATTTATCAAAGTTTGCAAAAGTAGGGAAATTTTTCTTCCTCTCTTCTTATTACATTAATAAAATTGGCTTTATGCAAATGAACCCCAGAGCCTACTCTTAAGCCTTGCATGTAGATATAGTCTTACTCTTTCCTTGGTGTAATTTGCCAATACATTCAAAGTATTGACCCAACTTGTTGGATGCACGTATTATGTGCAGAATCCGAAGATTGAAAGGTGCATAGGGATCGCGGGTCTTCACGCAGCTAGCCTGAGGCGTTGATGGACTCAAGTTTTACTTAGTTCTGATGTTATAATTGAGCTAGCTATAAGCTATGCAAGTTGTAATAACTATACTCTAGATTATTCGTGTTATAATGACTTGTGTTTTACATGATATTCATTGACTGTGAAGTGCTAGCTATTGATCCAGGGACTACCATGTTAATCACAGGGACTTAGGATCCTCAACGATCCGAGGTCGCAACAAAGCCACTTCCACAGCCGAAGCATGAGGCGCACCTGAGAGCAATGGGAATTAGATGCCTAGACATGTGATGTCGGAAGATTGGCTCTAGTGTAAGTGGGAGACTGTTGGGAATATGCCTTAGAGGCAATCATGTATGATGTTATTCCTATGTATTCATAATGTTATGGTCCATGTATGAACTAATGATATGTATCATTGAATATGTGATTCGATTGTGGAACTACATATTCATGTTGTTCATACTAATTGTCCTTGGTCATTGAGGTTGTGTCGGTCACACAACTTAGACAAATGTCAAAGTCGGCAGATGACTAGGTTCCACTTGTCATGGGCATGGAGACGCTATTCAGACTTACACGAATTCAGCTAAAGAGTTTAGCGAGTCGGACTGACCCATATTGAGATGCAATGAACAAGTCGTCATTTGCATGTCTCAATCAATGTAATCCTTAGACCTGAGGTTATTGCACAATCCGAGTTGAGGATCTTCGACTTAGGTTCTGTCAAACGCTGTTCCGTCACTTGGCAGTTATAAAGGCGGACTTCGGGTCGACTGAGAATCAAGCTGCGTGATGTGAATAACCAAGACGAGATTTTGCCCCTCCATCCGGAGAGATATTCTTTGGGCCCTCTCGGAAGATATGATTCGGAAAGCATGGCCATGCGCGTCTCAGATTAAGTGTTAATCGAGGCAACCGACTAAGAGTTAGTCGGATGAATCACTTATCTCGGATCGAGAAAGAGAGTTGGACTATTTAAGGGATGATGATCATTCGCCTATAGTCCGACAAGGTATATTGTGAGGCAAAAGGGACTCAGACGAAAGTCGCATTGGAAGGTATGTCGTCATGACTTATTGGCACTTGGGAGTTGGCACGTTCTGCTAGGAGCCGCTACCAACTGATCGATCACGAGTGAGACTCGGAATCGTGTCTAGGTTACCATGAGCCTGTCGGATGACACAATTAAGAGTGGGAGCAGTTTGGGTTAGACCCAAACAGGAAACCTATTTGGGTTGGACCGAAATAGAGACATGGACTTAGTCAGCAAGTGACACTTGAAGTGGCTAATATAGGCCTTTTTAGTGAATGGGCCACAAGTGAGTGGAGCCCACTTTCACTCCCTATATAAGCTAGGGCGCAGGTGCTTAGACCACAAGGTTAGGTCACTCCATGTGTTGGAAACCCTAGCCCTAGTCCGTCCTGTCGTCGCCGTACCGGATCTAGCAGCCATCGCCGGCGCTCCTCCTCGTATGTGTGGATACAGGCAGAGGTGCTGTACGTTCAACACTTTGACGATCGTGAAGAAATTACGGATTGTGGATCGTGGAACCGGAACGGATCGCGAGGACTGCACTGCATCAAGCGACATGCTTCATCAATTCCGTAAGTGCGCGTCTAGTGGTAATCCTCGTGGCCTTCTACCTGAGCTGGATCTTGGGATCACCGCGTAGGGAAAAAGTTTTGTTTATCTCTACGTGGCCCAACGGTGCTTCTAGATAGTGCATGCGCGTATGACCTCCACCGTTATGAATGTAGCACGTCGTGAAGAATCCATGAGGAGGAGAAACACGGCCGAGAATGTCAGCATTAATTCTGAAGCGGAGGAGGCTGACGGTGACGCGGACAACATCGATGATGATGGAGACTATGGGAGCGTCATAGTCGATTAGGGCCACTTAAGCCCTAAATTAAATCTATGTACGGTATCTTAATGCCCTGTTTGGATCAGGGTCACTTGAGTCATAGTCGATTGGCATCATAATCTATATATGTTGGCCATATTTTAGGTGTCTTTGTCTTTAAAACTAATTGAGAGTCATTCGATCCTAAAAATAAAGTTCACGCGTTCCTGGCATATAGGATGGGACAATACGCTGACTCTGCTCCCAGCACTTGATGGCACAACCATAATTTGGAGTGCTCCAGAGGAGAAGGGGTCGAGCATGTTGTAATAGTGTACTACTTCTGTCCAGATATAACTGACTTAGATTTTTTTAGATATTTTAATATATCTATAACCAAAACATGTCTAGATACATATTAATCTACACAAATTCAAGTCACTTATTTCTAGACGGAGGGAATAATAATATTTTTTGTGGAATAGTTTCTGAGGACATATATTGGCCATGTTTTAGGTTTCTCTATCTTTCAAACTAGTCAAAAGTCATCCAATTCTGAACCAACAAAGTTCACGCATTCACATCTGATGGGACAACGCGCTGGCTCTGCTACTAGGACTTGATGGCACAACCATAATTTTGGAGTGCGCTAGAGGAGATGGGAATCGAAGGGAGATGGGAACTAGTAGATGCGTCCATATGCAGGTAAAAAATTGCTCCAATGTAATAATATTTAAAAAGTTGTAATCTGGTCCATCTGACCCCATCACAGACACGTTGCACGTGCCAGATATAAATAAATACGACACGACTAGTTTAGTTAAAATGATAATTCAAGAAACGACGTATTGTGCCTGCTTCTTTCTGCTCCTCTTATTAGTCTGCTAGCCCACGCTGCATTAAGCATCTGTTGATGACGATGGAAAAATGATCAAATGGCGAATAAAACAATTTTAAGCTTACCTTTTATCTGGAGAATCGTACATAGATGAAATTGGTAGGGATTTATTATTTCTCCCACAGTTAGCCGAAAGATCCTCAAGATCATCCTCAAACACCCCTGCAACTTCTTCATATTCTAATACACCTCCATCATTTTCCTTTTCCTTCCCGTTCCGCTTACCCTTTTGTTTCTTTTCACACCCTTTTCTCGCTGCCACCTCCACTTCTTCATAAATTTGCTGCTTACCTATGTTTTCATATGAGTGCTCATCACCATTTTCCTCCACCTGCTGCACTTCCTCAAGTTCTTCGTCTTCGCGCTGCTCTTCCTCTAGTTCTGGCTGAGAAGCCTCATTTTCTGCCACCGGGGTGTGAACAGGGAAAAGATCATATGGAACTAGGTTTTTGTACAACCTCTTGATATGGCCGAATCCTCCACAACGTTTGTATTTACTTTTTGTAGCTCCTAGCCTTGAACCTTTATCGGTGGAGGCTTCGATCCTTAGCTTTCTAGGCCTCCCAGGTGACCTCCCAAGAACTCGTGGTTGAGGTTTGAACCCTAGATCGACAATCTCCCAATCATTTTCATCAGCCATAGGTGGTACGTTTTCTGCATAAGTTGCAGCAAACTTGTCAACGGAGAAATATTTGTCAACATAGTTCTCTATTTTAGCTCTGCTACCACTAAGCTTTAAGATCAAGTAAAGTGCATGGTGACATGGTAGACTAGTAATCTGCCACTTCCTGCATGAACAAGTCTTGTTTCCAATATCTAAAGTGTACCTCTGTTCAGTTCCATGCTTGCATTCTGCAAAAACCTCAGCCAATGTTATGGAACTTCTGACCATCCTCATTTTCATCGTTCTCATTGCCCTGGTTCTTGCATTCAGTAACATAACCACCTTTGAAACTATTTTACGCCCTAAAAAATTTCTTGCATAAATTCTTTGCCTTAAATCTATCTTCACCCTTTTGCAATGTCTTATTGCATCCAACAAAATAAAAATTGCAAGTGTCTTCATGCCCAAAATCTTAGCATTGAAACTCTCTGCCAAATTATTGCAAACAAAATCCACCTTGCTTAACTCACCAAACTTGCTTCTGACCCATAGCTTGGTGTGATGATCTTCAAGGTATTTTTTCACCTTTGGCACTACATACATGTTCTTCAAGTAAGTAGCATGCGTGCTTGGGGTGTATGTGTATGCTGATCGCCAAGAGTCCTCTTCAAAGATCTTTCCTTTGAACTTCTTCGTGAAGTTAGTACTGAGGTGCCGCATGCATTCCCTATGCTCAACCCTAGGAAACACAGTATCAACATCATTCTCAAGACCCTTGCATGCACCAGTGTGTATCACCAAGCCTTCAAGGTGACCAACTACTGCCCGTAGTCTCTACATGAACCATGTCTAGCTTTCATTTGATTCACCATCAAGAATAGTATAAGCTACGAGTAGACGCCAATTATGCGTGTCCAAAGCACAAGAACAAGCAACATGTCCCCTGAACTTCCCTGTTAAAGAAGTTGTGCCCATTGCCAAGTATGGCCTGCAGCCGTCTAGGAATCCCTTCCAACATGCCTTCAGGAAGACGAAACATCTCCTGAAGCATTTCTTATCTGCCTGCTTATACCTGACCCCCCTTGAGACCTTTTCTCTTCCTTTCACAACCTCGTAATCGATGTCAGCAACACTACCAGGTGATGTTTTCTCTACCTCAGATTCGAAACTATACAAGATGTGAAAACTATTATTCTAGTTTTTGCTAAGGAATCAGAATGTTAAACTTTTTGCTGATCTTTGCTCCGAGTTCAGCAGGTCCAATGTTATGATCTTGCCTCACTAGTAAAGTACAGTAGCATAAATCCACTTGGTAGTCGCCGGGCTAATTTTATCACTTAAAGAAGTATTAGGACAGTTCTATTTCTTCGTGTTTACTTTGATCTACATTCGATAAGAACCCAAATAAATCAGAGCTAATTATCAGCAGAATAATTGTGAGAAAGACTTCAACTAAATGCAGCTATTGCAACCTAAAATGTCTGTCCACTCCACATTGGAGATGCATGTAATCTCCATTTACACACAATACTTTCCCTACAATGCACCCTAAATCTCTTTTGCTCACTCTGTTCAATGATAATTTTGAACCCAACTCTAATTGCATAGGTGGCAACTGCATATATGTAGTCCTCCACAGTCTCAAAGACAGTCACCTCATCAATTGTAGGATTGTCCCTATCAAAGTGTATCACTGGCTTGTCCTCGTCTTCGTCATCATATCTACAACCCATTTCCACATCTTCACATTCCTCTTCCTCATCCGTCCCATAGTCAGGCTCAAAGTTCGAATCAACCAAATATTCCCTACTCTCCATCCTACCAGGGTCAGTAGTCATGTCTGGATATGCTTTCTCATCATCATCCGCACCGCCACACATTTCAGCGTCTTCATGCTCGCTTGACAAAGCATCATGCTCAAGGACAAGTTGTACAGACGTCCTACGGTTACCAACACATATCCTTTCCATCACCACGGGACTAGAAACTCTAATTGGGGTATGCAGAAAAGGAATCATAGTTCTTACCCTTCAATGAGGACAAAAGACACCTTCTCCGTGCTCCATACCTCCAAAGATCAACAACCCGCATCATATTCCTCTGTTTTGTTCTCCTTTGTGCTCTCCAGACTTGAAGGAGATTCCGTGCTCTCCAGCCGCGCGGGACCCATATCCGTGTTCTCAAGCCACACAAGATCCATCTCCGAGCGCCTAACCCAACTATCGACTCTTGGTTTTTGTTTCCAGACACGGTTGCTGGTGGACAGCGGCAAGGAGACAAGGCAGGTAGGGGAGGGGACTTGAGGGGATGGCAGGGAGGGGAGGGCAGGAGGACGATGGCCCAAGGGGAGGACGAGAGCAGTGCATGACTGAATGGAGTGGCGGCGGCAGGAGTAGAGGAGCGGAGCGGAGATGGTTGCGACAAAACATGGAAAATTGCACAATAATGTGTTGGTGAGCAGCACTAGTCGTCGAACCTGGGATGTGCACCGTCGAAGGTGCAGGAGGCGGGCCCGCCAGTCAAAAAACATGCCATGCTATCATCCCCTATTTATGATGCCCTTTCAAAAAAGAAAACATTCCACATCGTCATCCACTGTTTCTGGTGGTGTTGCTACAATTCGACGGTACATAGTGGCATAGAAATAATATCGTATAAACATAAGGGCACAGACGTCAACATGTTTAAAATGGAACCCGGTCTCCTACCTGTCCTGGTACATTGCTCGATAGGTGGATAGCCACGACCGATCTTTTTAATATGTTTGCACTCTTATGTTGAGAAGGGAAATAAAGATTGAGTGTTTAATGCAACGAGTGTCGAATTATTTCCTTTTACTACTCATGCTTAAATGCAGTTAACTGCCATTTTTTATCCCAGACAGCTAAAATTCAGACAACAGTTTATGTACAGATTTTGCGTCTGCTATCTGTGTTGTAAACCATTTTTCATTTGTCTTGTGTTGTCTAGAAAATGGTGTTGCAGTTCATTGTGTTACAAAACTAGTAGTTAGTGTTATAAGGATCATCGTGTAATCTTCTTTTGAATCAAGAATCATTTATTGTCTTCTGGATCGCTCATCATTTGTCACAATAATCTAGCTACCTTGTACTTGAAGAGGAGATGAACTACATTTTCGTGGCATCCACCGAATTGACATTGCTCATTGCCAGTCCACTCTCTTTTCACGAGTTTGTCCTTGGTTATTCACGGAAATTATAAAGCACGATGTTCAACAAAGATGCATTAGACACACATACTTTAAATTCATTACCCACACATAGTATCGATCCAAACTATTACATATTTTTAGTCGATGCTAACTTCCTGCTACGCTCTCCAGACTACAAATTCATTATCCACACATACGAAAATAATTCACTAGAGATCTGTCTTCACTCAAGGGAAATCAGAACCACCAGCTTGTCCAAGCCCAGTTCCCCACCGAAACTTTGTGCGTCGTCGCGAAAAGGTGGTGGTCCTGTGCGATCGCTCCTTCTAGGCCAACACTTCAGGCAATGAGGACACTTTTTGGCTGCCTCTTCGAGGTCCTGAATGCAATGTATTGATTCCAGAACCTCCTCTAGGTGGATGATGACCGGGTGCTTCCAGCAAAGCTGTCGCGCTGCCCTGCTTGGAATCTGCACCTCGTACATCTTAGGAATGGCGTCAGGATCTTTCAGCCACACCTTTACCTCGAGGACCCATCTGTCGCTCGGTGGCATGATCTCCACCAGCTCGTTGCCAAGGCTACTGATGACTTGATTGAGGGCCTCCGACTCCCAAGCATCCGATGGGAGGCTGTCAAAGACGAGTTTGGAGAAGAAACGAAGTTACCCCAAGCGATCGTCCCACCCACAAGCGTGATGCCAACGCATGAAGCTCATTTTCTCCCCACAACACTCGAAAGAATGGGAAGAATGCAGAATGTGGTCGGTGTCTGAGTTGTGCTCGAATCGGACGAAAAAATCGAATGGCAGCGTGCATACCTCAATCTTGACCTCATTTCATCTGATCCCAAAACGACACCTGAAAGCCGACAACAATTCTGCTGGCGACACGGCAGGACGAATGCCTAGCACGGTGGCGATGAGAGCGTGGTCGTTGAACTGCTATGCCAGGGTTACCATGCCTGGTGTGCGCGGTAGCATGCAACTGACCGAGGCCGGTCGCTGGCTAGGATCACTTGAAGGGACGCGCTTGGCCATGCGAGAAGGATTAGCCAGAGGCGAGATACTAGTCTAGGGACGCAAAGCTCTGGCGGACGATGCGATGACGACGGTTGCGAGCTTCAGTTAGGGGCATGAGAGGTTGACTGGACATGGCAGGGACACAAATTAGAGCAAGTCCGTGCTCCAATATGAGACGAGCAGCCGGAGCTGAGCAACAGTTATGGGGAGGGGATAAGGGGAGAAGAGCAGAGCAGAGAAAAGAAATATATCTGGTCCATGCAGGGGTAAAGTAGTCCACGACCACAAAAGATAATGGGGAATACTGGCAGGGCGGGACAAGAAGAGTTGAACTAACGTCGGTCTTTGAGTTCAACTGTTTTTCATCTGGTTCAAATGACCGTTTGGCTGTTAGATTTGTATTCACCCCCATTTGGCCCCTCTGGACAATTGGCGATTCTACTAAGGCCCCTCCGTGAGATTTCAGCCAACTCGGGTACCGGGATGCACTTGGCCGGGCTAGTTTGTCAGCTATTGCCTTACACTTTTCATCGCCAAAACATCGTAGGGACTGTCTGACAGGTTTAGTGTTTGGGAGTACATTTAGAGAGTGCTCGACAAGTTCCCTAGGTACTCCGGTCATGTCAGATGGCTGCCATGAGAAGATATCTTGATTTGCTTGGAGGAACTTGACGAGTGCGCTCTCCTATGCGCTATCTAGGCCTACACCTATCTAGGTCACCTTGGAGGGATCATCATCCTTCAACGGGGTCTTCTTCGTCTCTTTTGATGCCTTAAACTCCAGATTCGGCTTTGTCACCTCCTTCTCCGTCGTGCGCATCTCGGACAGATCAATGGTCTTCTTGATCTCCTGGTACTCTTGGGCGTGCAACACGACTTCAGCAAAGGTGGCATTTCTGTCCTCGCATTCTCGCGCCTTCTTCGGTTCTCCCTTGACGGTGATCACACCTTTGGGACCTGGAATTTTCATCATATTGTAAATGTAACACGGACGAGCCATAAAAGCCCAGTAAGCCGAACATCCAAATATAGCGTGATACGTGCTCTTGAACGGGGCCACTTCGAAATAAAATGCCTCCGTCCGATAGTTCTTTGGAGTTCCAAAGGTAACATCCAAAGTAATCTCTCCCAGGGAATTTGCTTGTCTTCCTGGGATAACTCCGTGAAAGATCATAGAGCTGTGATTCAGCTGGGTCTCCGAGATCCGCATCTGGCGTAGCGTTTTGACATGCAAAATATTAATACAGTTGCCGCTGTCCCTGAGAGTCTTGGAGAAATCATAGCCATCAATAAGTGGGTTGACGACTAAGGCATATTTTCCTTGCCTGTGCAACTTAGGCGGATGATCAATGGAGTAAAAGGTGATTGCCACTTCCGACCAGTCCAGGAATTGTGGGACAACCGGAACAGTTGCATTGACCTCATGCAGAACTGCTTTCTTGACCTTAGCTGGTTGAGATCCGAGGAAGGTGACATAATTATCTTTTTTGTTGGGAAGTTTTTCTTTCCCTCTGGCTTGGGATTTGAAAGGTCAGCTTCCTCCATATCGGAATATTCCTTGGACTCCTTCTCTTTTTCAGGATTCTTCTTTCCCTTCTCCCGCTTACCCTGTAGCCAACGATATCGTCTTTCTTGATGTTGTCATTAAAACGACACTCGGTGTTTGTGTGAGACGAGCCCCCAATGGCATCTAAGTGATGCACACATGGGTTGTTGGCAATGTTGGCCCAGGAATAGGTTTTGCCAGGTTGCTGGTCTCCTCTACCCTGGACTCTTGATGTCCCACGACCGTGTCCAAGGCCACCAACGCGCTCTCCTCGTCCTCCAGACCCGAAAGTAGCAGTGACCACTGCCATTTCCGCATTGGGTTTTTCTTCCGAGGTGTTCTTGCGCTTCTGAGCTTGCTGCTTTGGTTGTTTTGGTGACTGTGGCACAGCTAGGGCGTTTAATAATCCCTCTACATCGGCATCAGCATCTGCATACTTGTTCGCTGTTTCTATCATCTCTCCCAGGTAAGTGACATTGTCACACTTCAAGCGGTGACGTAGTAAACCAATTGGGAGTCCTGCAATGAAAGCTTCAATCATAGTTTGGTCATTTACTACTTCACAGGATATCTTGGTGTCGATCCATCGTCCGAGGTAATCTCGGCAAGTTTCTCTGGCTTTTTGGGTGCAGCGCTGTATGTCTCCTACCGTACAGGGCCTCCGATATGTGCCTTCGAAATTCCGAAAGAACACGCTTTGCATATCATACTAATTGTGGATGGTGTTCTCCGGAAGTTCATTGAGCCATGATCATGTTGTCTTCTGCAACATAAGTGGGAGATATCGGGTTGCGACCGAGCTGTTTCCGCCTTTGGCGATGCAGCAAGCCTGGAAAAAATCCTGGAGCCAAGTATCTGACCGGGCCACACGATCGTAGCCTTGGATGTGTCTTGAGATAGCAAATCCTTTCGGGAAGTGCGTTTGTCAAATTCGTGGTCCTGCGTATTTTGGGCCCACATATATATCATCGTTTTCGTAGCGCCGCACCTCTATGTTGGAGTTAATCCGGTGTCTCGCGTCACTTGGTGACAGGGAATGCCGTCTCGGTTGTTCGCTATAGCTGCGGTGCCTTGGAGCCGGACTTCGGCTTCGACCACCACCACCTCCGCCATGACGTTGTCCTTGGCCTCCTTGAGAGCCGTTGTGATGGCTGCTTGGTGGGGAGCGCGGAGCAGGTGGATTGTTTCCGGCTAATCGCCGGCCTCCATCCGGAGCGTCATTATTCCGGTTCCGAGGAGGGTCTTCATTGCGACGAGCCCCTGCCGGCTTGACTCGACACGGTGTCTGTCGTTCCTTCGCCCATCACTCCCACCATGATGGGGTTCAGCCGGACGGCTTGTATGTCTAGGAGGTGGCATTCTTTCATGGTCCTCCTCCTGTCATTTCTCTTTGTATTCTTCCCTACGATCGTTCGACTCTCGCCGGGGAGGATTTCTCGGATAAAGTCCAGCAATTGCTTCTTGCTCTGCGGCTGGAGCAACATTGCGCTAGTCACGTGTAGTTTAGTGGTGCTGCCCTGAAGATCCGTTTCTTGAGTAGTTGTCTTCCCGGCGGTCGGAACGGTGATGTTGTTCTGGAACCCGTTGGGGTCTTACGTCATTCCGGGCCGGATCTGTGCGACATTGGTCAGATTGAGACACCAGTTTTCTGCTTCCATACTTCGCGACCTTCTGCTGCTCCAGACCCTTGGTGAGTAGCTTAATACCCAATCAGACTTGTTCTAGGCCTGGATTATTTGCCAGGATATCTCGAGTTGGGGCAGTGTTTTGCACTAGTGTTGGGTACACCAGATCTCCCTTGCTGTCAAGTCGAGGCATCACTGGGTCTCCCTCAAAGAGAATCTTGTGGATTTCTGGAAATTTATCATCACGCATGTGTCGTTTCCGGGTTTTCTGATGTTGCAGAGAGATGTACTTCTCCATAGTAGCTATGCACTTCTTCTCTTCCTCGATGTTGTTGGCTTCATCTAGGAGTACTTGGCGACGCGCTTCTAGGGCCTGAGCCCTTTCCTCCAGCTCTTCAGTAGTATGTTCTGCAGCTGTAGGGATAGGTGTAGTTAGAGCAGCATCGATGAATTTACGGGCACCTGCAGTGACCACGTGTCCATCCACCGAAGCTTCTTTGGGCTTGTCTAGGATAAGTGCTCCATCTGAGTCTACCTCATATTCCTCGGTAATCACTTCCTCTACTGGAAGTTCTTTTGTCGGGGTCTTGTTCTTCTTATTCTTCTTCTTTGCCTTCTTGGCAGCGCCGGTAGCAAAGACGGCTTTGGGTCCATTTCCTAGAGTGCTCTGAGTGGTACTTTCGGACATCTAGACGTCGGGATTATCTCCAAGATCCATGTCATCCTGGGCTTTGGGAGAGTTTTATCCGGATCCTTCGTCCATGGCTTCTCCTTCTTCTACAGCTTTGGAGTTGAACTCCTCTTCATATTCCTCGGAGAACTTTCGGAAATCCGCTGACATCATCGAGTCATCCAAGGATGCGGGTAAGTTAGTGTTCGTTCTGATTGCCTCCTGCACCGAGTCTTTGTTGTCTCCAACATCGGCAGAGATGGATTCGGATCCAACATATCCAACAAAGTGCGATGTGTGAGTCCTGAGGTAGTCGCGGCTCTCCTCGTGGGCTTCCTCAAAAATCCTAATGGTCTCGAGAACTTCATCCACGTTTGCGCCTTGCAGCATCATGCACCTCAACGTATGCCTCAAGAAAGGTTGGTCTGTCCTGGTGTTAGTAGAGCCGGAACCAAGGTTGTTGCATTGCTCCTCCTGGATTTCGACCTCAGCGGGTAGACCGATTAGGGATTCGGCCTTGATAGGGAGATCCACTCCAGATTTGACTTGCACCACAAGGTCCGCTTCAGGTTCAGCTTTCTCCACTATCTCCACAGCTGGTGCGGGCTGGGTGGGATTAGGGTTTTCTAAGATCTAGAACTCTATCGCCTCTGTAGACAAAATAGACCCGGAGATTTCTTCTTGCCTCTATCATCACCGCCGGGGTGGGTGGGGCAGTATCAGTGAATCTGATGTACACATCGATCTCGGCAAAGGACATGATGGTGCAGGTAGACACGACCTTCCTAGCCGGAAGCCAGGTTGCGTCGAGAACGATGAGAGGAACATCGCTAGTGTAGAGTATGTGACCGACAATGATGGTTTTGCCGATTCTGATTCTTGCAGATTCCGCTCGAAACGGAGATCCGAAGCTCACTTTCCCAACGGTGGGCACCAACTATCGTCGGATTAATGACAAGTACGCCATGAGGGGGTTCTCGAGGCGTGTGGAAGAGAGGGGTGTGAGACGTACGGTATTTCGGGACGGTGAGCACACAAGTTTACCCAAGTTCGAATCCGCCGGCTTTGGATGGATCCTACTCCTGCTAGCAATCCAGTAATATGACATAGCTGGAATATGGGTTACAAGGGTTTAGGCTGTGTGAGTTGAGATTATAGACTATTGTGTGTGTGCCCTAAAGGCTTACCCTAGGATGTCTTATATAGATATCCGGCATAGGGTTTACAGGAGAGACCTATCCGGCTACGACTAAGAGTCGGTAACAGAGTACATCTTGAACTACAAGTAACACTACATGCCTATGTCGGTAATGCCGTAGCCGGACTGGACTCCGTCTCTTCTCCCTAACTAGGCTGCTCGTGAAGCAAAGCTCTAACCCGAAGTGGGCCACTCTGGTCAGTGAGGCACACTGAGGATACCCGGAAAGTATATCCCTAATAGTGATATGTGAGCTTATTGATGAGTATTAGTCATGAAGCCAAGATATATCTTCGCGGTGTCATACCAAGCACTCCAACTAGGTGGCCTCGTCCACCACCCTTTTCCATGAGAAGAGTTGGTTCTATGTGGATCTTTTTGGTTTTTTTGCTTCTCTTTTGTTCTTACGGAAATCACACTCAATTTTGGCTTTTATTTGATTTGGTTCTTGCAATCTTGAGAGTGTAGTACCATCTCAGTTTGGTTGTCTAATCCCAAGCCTTTCTCTATCCCCAAGCCATCTATTCTTGCACACAAGTCCATTGTTTACCTTGTGGGGTTTTTTGTTTGGTGGTTAGCGAGCCTGAATCTGTGTAAAAGAGAACTTCAGAAATCAGGCTGGATTATCCGCCCCGAGAGGGGGTAGGATAATCTGGCCCTAGCGGCTTCTATCCTTTAAGGGCTGGGCGTCGGGTGGAAGGGATCAAATAGAGCAGTTCTTCTCCCTCGACCCCTCTCTCTCCCAAGCTGCTGCCCCAACCCTCCCCGGAGCCGTTCCGGCCACCGGATTCTCTAGGCCTTCCCCGGATCTTCTTCTATATTCATCCGGGTGGTTCCAGTGTTCCCAAAACCTACAATCGCCGTCCCCGTGGCCTCTACGTTAGGGATGAAGGTGAAGGTGGTCTCGTGGACGAGGTTGAATTGAGAAGAAGGAAAAGAGAGGCTGATCGCATGGCTGAACAAGCAAAACAAGCAAAGGGAAGAGTGGGTGTGTCCAAGAGGAAAGGGAAGACACCCAAGGTCAACTATAAGGCAATGGATCCTGTCACCTATTCTTCGATTCATCATCGTGATCTATTTGTGGAATATGAGCAAGATACTCAGCTTGGTGACTCCCGCTTTTGGTGTGCTGACCGAAAGTCCATCTATGAGGATGTTTATTCATCTCTAAATATTCGCCCTATGCGTCCCATGAATATTGCTGAGGCTATGGATAAGCCTCAACTTATTGATGCTATGGCTGTGACCGAGTGGATGGGGCTGCACCATCTTATGTCCCTTCAGTGTTCCTATGACTCCGAGGTGGTGAAGCAATTCTTCTCCACTTTGGTAATTTGTGGCGATGAGAACCGCACCATGAAGTGGATGACCCATGACACTATGATGGAATCTGATTTTCGTACCTTCACTGAGTTTCTTTGCTATCCATTCCTTGGCAGGGATCGTGCTTGTGGCCATCACATCATCACCCAACTCAAGCCCAACAAGGATGCTGCTCTTTCTCCTTGCATAGCTGATGATGGGATTGTGGTTAATCTTGCCGGTCTCTCCCCTCTTTATGCTTGTTTGGTTGGTGTTTTCCATGACTCTATGACGCCTAGTGGGGGCAACAATGACAGTATTCGTGGCCACTTGGTTCAGCTGCTTGCTTTTTCCTTTGAGGGGGCCTCCTATGAGGATGAGTCTGTGGACTACAAGCTGGATGTGATGGAATTCATGTACCATGAGTTGACTGATGCCATGTTCAATAGGCTCTCCATTCCATATGCTCCTTCTATTATGATGCTCATCAAGTTCTTGCTTCCCACTAGAGAATTTCACTATGATGTTGAGGATAAGGTGAAGAAGATCTACAACAAGGCAAACAAGACCTCTCATCCATCCTCTGCTCCTGAGGGTTTTATGAGGGATGCTCGTGCCAGTGCTCGTAGGCCCCCAGTGCCTCCTATTGCTCGTGAGGTGAAGAAGCTAAACTAGTTTCAGTGGAACATTTTGTGTATGTGGGTGGATACTCGCAAGGGATAGTATGCGGCGTACAAGCAGCGCCACAAGATGGGCCATACCCAGCAGCACATTCTTCATCATGTGTCTAGGGCATCTGGTGCTCCTCCAGCCCATACTGCTCCCACTCCATATGCTCAGTGGACCTCTTCTTCTAGACTCAACAATGGAGATCTTGAGCACCACCTGTTTCCAGCGAGGGTGTCCACTATAGCAACTGATGAGGAAGGGGCAGATACAGAGGAGTATGATGATGAGGACGGGGACGAAGATGTTGAGGACTATGAGTGATTCCTTGGGGCTCTAGCATCACTCTTCTTCCTTTTTGGTGTTTTGATTCCAAAGGGGGAAATGTAGTTTTATTAGGTCTTCGTGGATTTGCATGGGTCAGGCACAAGCATTTGCACTTTATCGTTTTGGTCTTTTATTTCTCGCTTGTGCCCATTTAGCGTTGAACTTTTATTCGTGGTTTAATCTATATGAGACTATGTTGTTGTGTGGTACTGGAATGGTCCTATGGATTTATCTATTGGTGATTATGGATCCAACTATCTCATTGGTTATTGGTTATCCCTCTCCCTATGGAAGGCCACAATAATGGTTATCATATTGGCTATCCTTGTATTATATTGTGGTCTTCTATCTCACGATGGTATGAGGTTTTTTGCTATATTTTCATGTGTGTAAATTTCTTTTCCTATGAAATAGACTTGTACCTACTTGTGTGCATTTGTATTCAAATGCAAATTACTTAACTATGCACACACTTAGAGGGAGCCTACTTCATGTTTGTGTTTGTGATTTTAGAACTATCTTGCAAATCCTAGTATTGTTATCTAACAAAAAATGGGGAGATTGAAAGAACAATCTATAGTGTTTTGTGTGTTAGATAACAATACCATGGAGTATTTCATGTGAGCTAAGTGCTGCAGATAAGTATTCACATGAAAAGCTGGAAAACCTGTTGTTGGGGGCGGATAATCTGCCCCTGTCAAGGGCCAGATAATCTGGCTTGACTCCTTTGACAAAGATGAGCGCATCGTGAGTCTCTGAGTGGGGGGCGGATAATCCCTTGGATTGTCCGGCCAGGGCCAAAGTATTTTCCTAGGCTGGATAATCCTCCCAAAGGGGACCGGATAATCCGCCCCCCGTGAAGGCTGCCAAAGTTGGTCAAGGCGCGAATTTCTGTGGGGTGGGGGGGTGGATAATCTCTCGGATATTCCGGCTAGGGCTTGAGTTTTTTCCCAGGACGGATAATCCGCCCCCTAGTGGAGTTTTCTAAGGGAGCCACAGCGTGACATTCTGTGTGGGAGCGGAATATCCCCGGATAATACGTGGTTGGGGCGGAGTTTTACCCCCGGCTAGATAATCCGGCCCCATACATCACCAACGGCCATGTTTAGACACGGGGTATAAATGCCCCAATCACCCCTCCAATCAGATCGCTTGATTCATTCGAAAAAGTACTGGTTTGTTGCAAAAGCTCTAATTTAAGGTCTTCCACTTCAACCACCTGAAGGCTCCGATCTTTGGGGAATCGAAGGAGGAGACTTCATTCATCAACATCACAAGTCAAGCGCTTCACTTCCTCTCCATTCACTTGGGGATCTCACGATCTAGTATTCTTGTTGATAACTTGATCTTGTGTTTTGGTTTTGATAATATTTGTTCTTGTGGTAGCTTGTTGTCATTATGGGAGCGTCCAATTCGGTTGTGGAGTTGTACCCCGCTAGTTGTGTAAAGGCATCGCTTCCCGCCTCGAAGGGTACCAATAGTGGAAAGGTGGATCAGGATTTTGGTGGCGTGATCCATCGGAGAAAAGGGTGAGGCCTATTG
>OU342741.1:251455848-251925624 GCA_910589775.1 Avena eriantha | reverse complement strand
TAGAGACATTGCATGTGTGTTCTTTTCCTAAATCACACTAATGTGTTGCATGTGTGTTCTTTTCCCAAACCACCGCTAGTGTCATTGCATGTGTGTTCTTTTCCTAAATCACCACTTGAATCCACTAGAGTCATTGTATGTGTGTTCTTTTCAATGACCACCACCATTGTCATTGCATGTGTGTTCCTTTCCTAAACCACATGGATCCACCAGTGTCATTGCATGTCTTTGCATGTGTGTTCTTTTCCTAAACCACCACTAGGGTCATTGCATTTGTGTTGTTTTATTAAACCACCACTAGTTTTATTGCATGTGTGTAATTTTACTAAACCACATGGATCCACTAGTGTCAATGCATGCATGTCCTTTTCATAAACCTCCACTAGAGTCATTGCATGTTTGTTCTTTTCCTAAACCACAACTAGAGACATTGCATGTCTTTACTTTTCCTAAACCACCACTAGTGTCGTTGCACGCGTGTTATTTTACTAAACGACATGGATCCACCAGTGTGATTGAATGTGTATTATTTTCCTAAAACACCACTAGAGTCATTGGATGTGTGTACTTTTCATAAACCACAACTAGTGTCATTGCATGTGTGTAAATTTACTAAACCACATGGATCCACCAGTGTCATTGCATGTGTGTTCTTTTCCTAAACCACTACTAGATTTATTGCATGTGTGTTCTTTCCATAAACCACATGGATCAACTAGAGTCATTTGCATGTGTGTTCTTTTCATAAACCACAACTATAGTCATTGCATGTTTGTTCTTCTCATTAAACACATGGAACCACAACTAGAGTCAATGCATGTGTGTTCTTTTCACAAACAACCACTAAATTCATCGCGTGTGTGTTCTTTCCATAAACCACATGGATCCACCAGAGTCATTTGCATGTGTGTTCTTTTCATTAACCACCACTAGTGTCATTGCATGTCTTTGCATGAGTGTTCTTTTCCTAAACCACCACTAGTTTCATTGCATGTGTTTTATTTTACTAAACGACATGGATCCACCAGTGTCAATGCATGTGTGTTCTTTTCATAAACCACCACTAGAGTCATTGTATGTGTGTAATTTTCCTAAACCACAACTAGACATTGCATGTGTTTTCTTTTCCTAAACCACCACTTTTGTCATTGCCTGTGTGTTATTTTACTAAACCGCATGGATCCACCGGTTTCATTGCATGTCATTGAATGTGTGTTCTTTTCCTAAACCACCACTAGAGTCATTGCATGTTTATTCTTTTCATATAACACATTGATCCACCAGTGTCATTGCATGTGTGTTCTTTTCCTAAACCACCACTAGATTTGATTGCATGTGTGTTATTTCCATAAACCACATGGATCCACCAGAGTCATTTGCATGTGTGTTCTTTTAATTAACCACCACCAGTGTCATTGCATGTGTGTTCCTTTCCTAAACCACATGGATCCAGTAGTGTCATTGCATGTCTTTGCACGTGTGTTCTTTTCCTAAACCACCAGTAGTGTCATTACATGTGTGTTATTTTACTAAACCACATGGATCCACTAGTGTCAATTCATGTGTGTCCTTTTCATAAACCACCACTATAGTTATTGCATGTTTGTTCCTTTCCTAAACCAACACTAGAGACATTGCATGTGTGTGCTTTTCCTAAATCACCACTAGTGTTGTTGCATGTGTGTTCTTTTCCTAAACCACCACTAGTGTCATTGCTTGTGTGTTCTTTTCCTAAATCACAACTTTGATGCACCATAGTCATTGTATGTGTATTCTTTTCAATGACCACCACCATTGTCATTGCCTGTGTGTTCCTTTCCTAAACCACATGGATCCACCAGTGGCATTGCAAGTCTTTGCATGTGTCTTCTTTTCCTAAACCACCACTAGTTTCATTGCATGTGTGTTCTTTTATTAAACCACCACTAGTGTTATTGCATGTGTGTTGTTTTACTAAACCACCACTAGTGTCATTGCATGTTTGTTTTCATAAACCTAGTGGCAATGCATGCATGTCCTTTTCATAAACCTCCACTAGAGTCATTGCATGTTTGTTTTTTCGTAAACCACAACTAGAGACATTGCATGTGTGCTCTTTTCCTAAACCACCACTAGTGTCATTGCATGTGTGTTATTTTACTAAACCACAAGGATCCACCAATGTCATTGAATGTGTATTCTTTTCCTAAAACACCACTAGAGTCATTGCATGTGTGTACTTTTCATAAACCACAACTAGAGTCATTGCATGTTTGTTCTTTTCATAAACCACATGGATCCACCAATGTCATTGCATGTGTGTTCTTTTCCTAAACCACCACTACATTCATTGCATGTGTGTTCTTTCCATAAACCACATGGATCCACCAGAGTCATTTGCATGTGTTTTTTTTCATTAACCACCACAAGTGTCATTGCATGTGTGTTCCTTTCCTAAACCACATGGATCGACTAGTGTCATTGGATCTCTTTGCATGTGTATTCTTTTCCTAAACCACTGCTAGTGCCATTGCATGTGTGTTGTTTACCTAAACCACCACTAGTGTCATTGCATGTGTGTTATTTTCATAAACCACTTGGATCCACCAGATTCATTGCATGTGTGTTCTTTTCATAAACCACAACTATAGTCATTGCATGTTTGTTCTTTTCATTAAACACATGGAAGCACAACTAGAGTCAATGCATGAGTGTTCTTTTCATAAACCACCATCAGTGTCATTGAGTGTGTGTTCTTTCCATAAACCACATGGATCCACCAGATTCATTTGCATGTGTGTTCTTTTAAATGACCACCACAAGTGTCATTGCATGTGTGTTCCTTTCATAAACCACATGGATCCACTAGTGTCATTGCATGTCATTGCATGTGGGTTATTTTTCTAAACCACCACTAGTGTCATTAGATGTGTGTTATTTGACTAAACCAAATTGATCCACTAGTGACAATTCATGTGTGTCCTTTTCATAAACCGCCACTAGAGTCATTGCATGTTTGTTATTTTCCTAAACCACAACTAGAGACATTGGATGTGTGTTATTTTCCTAAACCACCACTAGTGTCATTGCATGTGTGTAAATTTACTAAACCACATGGATCCACCAGTGTCATTGCATGTGAGTTGTTTTCCTACACCACCACTAGATTCATTGCATGTGTGTAAATTTCATAAACCACAACTAGAGTCATTGCATGTTTGTTCTTTTCATAAACCACATGGATCCACCAGTGTCATTGCATGTGAGTTCTTTTCATAAAACAAATGGATCCACCAGTCTCATTGCATGTGAGTTCTTTTCCTAAACCACCACTAGATTCATTGCATGTGTGTTCTTTCCGTAAACCACATGGATCCACCAAAGTCATTTACATGTGTGTTTTTTTCTTTAACCACCACGAGTGTCATTGCATGTGTGTTCCTTTCCTAAAGCACATGGATCCTCCAGTGTCATTGCATGTGTGTTCTTTTCCTAAACCACTACTAGTGTTATTGCATGTGTGCTCTTTTATTAAACCACTTGGATCCACTAGAGTCATTGCATGTGTGTTCTTTTCATAAACCACAACTATAGTGATTGCATGTTTGTTGTTTTCATAAACCACATGAAACCACAAGTAGAGTCATTGCAAGTGTGTTCTTTTCATAAACCACCACCAGTGTCATTGCATGTGTGTTCTTTCGATAAACCACATGGATCCGCCAGACTCATTTGCATGTGTGTTATTTTCATCGTCCACCACCAGTGTCATTGCATGTGTGTTCCTTCCCTAAACCACATGGATCCATCAGTGTCATTGCAAGTCTTTGCATTTGTGTTCTTTTCCTAAAGCACCACTAGTGTTATTAGATGTGCGTTATTTTATTAAACCACATGGATCCACTAGTGTCAATGCATGTGTGTCGTTTTCATAAACCACCACTAGAGTCATTGCATGTTGTTCTTTTCCTAAACCAAAACTAGAGACATTGCATGTGTGTTATTTTCCTAAACCACCACTAGTGTCATTGCATGTGTGTTATTTTACTAAATCACATGGATCCACCAGCGTAATTTTCATTTGTGTTCTTTTCGTAAACCATAGCTATAGTCGTTGCATGTGTGTAATTTTCCTAAACCACATGGTTCCACCAATGTCAATGCATGCGTGTCCTTTTCATAAACCTCCACTAGAGTCATTGCACATTTGTTCTTTTCCTAAACCACAACTAGAGACATTGCAGGTGTGTTCTTTTTCTAAACCACCACTAGTGTCATTGCATATGTGTTATTTTACTAAACCACATGGATCCACAAGTGTCATTGAATGTGTGTTGTTTTCCTAAACCACCACTAGAGTCATTGCATATGTGTACTTTTCATAAACCGCATGGATCCACCTATGTCATTGCATGTGTGTTCTTTTCATAAACCACAACTATAGTCATTGCATGTTTGTTGTTTTCATAAACCAGATGGAACCAGAACTAGAGTCATTGCATGTGTGTTCTTTTCATAAACCACCACCAGTGTCATTGCATGTTTATTCTTTCCACAAACCACATGGATCCACCAGTGTCATTTGCATGTGTGTTCTTTTCAATGACCACCACCATGTGTGTTCCTTTCCTAAACCACATGGATCCACCAGTGTCATTGCATGACTTTGCATGTGTGTTCTTTTACAAAAGCACCACTAGTGTTATTGCATGTGTGTTATTTTACTAAACCACATGGATCCACTAGTGTCAATGCATGTGTGTCCTTTTCATAAACCACCACTAGAGTCATTGCATGTTTGTTCTGTTCCTAAACCACAACTAGAGACATTGCATGTGTGTTATTATCCGAAACCACCACTAGTGTCATTGCATGTGTGTTATTTTACCAAATCACATGGATCCACAAATGTCATTTTCATGTATGTTCTTTTCATAAACCACAACTATAGTCATTGCATGTGTGTTATTTTCTTATACCACATGGATCCACCAGTGTCGTTGCATGTGTGTTCTTTTCCTAAACCACCACTAGAGTCATTGCATGTTTGTACTTTTCATAAACCACAACTATAGTAATTGCATGTTTCTTCTTTTCATAAACCACTTGGGTCCACGAGTGTCATTGCATGTGTGTTCTTTTCCTAAACCACCACTAGATTCATTGCATGTGTATTCTTTCCATAAACCACATGGATCCACCAGAGTCATTTGTATGTGTGTTCTTTTCATTAACCACCACAAGGGTCATTGCATGTGTGTTCCTTTCCTAAACCACATGGATTCACCAGTGTTATTGTATGTCTTTGCATGTGTGTTTTTTTCCTAATCCACCACTAGTGTCATTGCATGTGTTTTATTTTACTAAACCACATGTTTCAACCAGTGTCAATGCATGTGTGTCCTTTTCATAAACCTCCACTAGAGTCATTGTATGTTTGTCCTTTTCCTAAACCACAGCTAGAGACATTCTATGTGTGTTCTTTTTCTGAACCACGACTAGTTTCATTGCATGTGTGTTATTTTACTAAACCACATGCATCCACGAGTGTCACTGAATGTGTGTTCTTTTCCTAAACCACCACTAGATTCATTGCATGTGTGTACTTTTCATAAACCACATGGATCCACCAGTGTCATTGCATGTGTGTTCTTTTCATAAACCACAACTATACTCATTGCATGTTTGTTGTTTTCATAAACCACATGGAACCACCACTAGAGTCATTGCATGTGTGTTCTTTTCATAAACCACCACCAGTGTCATTGCATATGTGTTCTTTCCATAAACCACATGGATCCACCAGAGTCATTTGCATGTGTGTTCTTTGCAATGACCACCACCAGTGTCATTGCATGTGTGTTACTTTCCTAAATTACATGGATCCACCATTGTCGTTGCATGTGTCTGCATGTTTGTTCTTTTCCTAAACCACCACTAGTGTTACTGCATGTGTGTTATTTTACTAAACCACATGGATACACTAGTGTCAATGCATGTGTGTCATTTTCTTAAACCACCACTAGAGTCATTGCATGTTTGTTATTTTCCTAAACCACAACTAGAGACATTGCACGTGTGTTATTTCCCCACCACTAGTGTCATTGCATGTGTGTTATTTTACTAAATCACATGGATCCACCAATGCCACTTTCATGTGTGTTCTTTTCCTAAACCACCACTAGAGTCATTGCATGTGTGTACCATTCATAAACCACAACTATAGTCATTTCATGTTTGTTCTTTTCATAAACCACTTGGATCCATGAGTGTCATTACATGTGTGTTCTTTTCATAAACCACCACTAGATTCATTGCATGTGTGTTCTTTCCATAAACCACATGGATCCACCAGAGTCATTTGTATGGGTGTTCTTTTCATTAACCACCACCAGTGTCATTGCATGTGTGTTCCTTTCCTAAACCATATGGATCCCCCAGTGTTATTGCATGTGTGTTCTTTTCCTAAACCACCACTAGTGTCATTGCATGTGTGTTATTTTACTAAACCACATGGTTCCACCATTGTCAATGCATGTCTGTCCTTTTCGTAAACCTCCACTAGAGTCATTGCATGTTTGTTCCTTTCCTAAACCACAACTAGAGACATTGCATGTGTGTTCTTTTTCTAAACCACCACTAGTGTCATTGCATGTGTGTTATTTTACTAAACCACATGGATCCACGAGTGTCATTGAATGTGTGTTCCTTTCCTAAACCACCACTAGACTAATTGCATGTGTGTACTTTTCATAATCCACATGGATCCACCATTGTCATTGCATGTGTGTTCTTTTTTATAAACCACAAGTATACTCATTGAATGTTTGTTGTTTTCATAAACCACACGGAACCACAACTAGAGTCATTGCATGTGCGTTCTTTTCATAAAGCACCACCAGTGTGATTGCATGTGTGTTCTTTCCTTAAACCACATGGATCCAGCAGAGTCATTTGCATGTGTATTCTTTTCAAATACCACCACTAGTGTCATTGCATGTGTGTTACTTTCCTAAACTACATGGATCCACCTTTTCATTGCATGTCTTTGCATGTGTGTTCTTTTCCTAAACCACCACTAGTGTTATTGCATGTGTGTTATTTTACTAAACCACATGGATACACTAGTGTCAATGCATGTGTGTCCTTTTCATAAACCACCACTAGAGTCATTGCATGTTTGTTCTTTTCCTAAAGCACAACTAGAAACATTGCATGTGTTTTATTTTCCTAAACCACCACTAGTGTCATTGCATGTGTGTTATTTTACTAAATCACATGGATCCACCAATGTCATTTTCATGTGTGTTCTTTTCATAAACCACAACTATAGTCATTGCATCTGTGTTATTTTCCTAAACCACATGGATCCACAAGTGTCATTACATGTCATTGAATGCGTGTTCTTTTCCTAAACCACCACTAGAGTCATTGCATGTGGGTACTATTCATAAACCACAACGATAGTCATTGCATGTTTATTCTTTTCATAAACCACTTGGATCCACGAGTGTCATTGCATGTGCGCTCTTTACATAAACCACCACTAGATTCATTGCATGTGTGTTCTATCCATAAACGACATGGATCCACCAGAGTCATTTGTATGTGTGTTCTTTTCATTAACCACCACTAGTGTCATTGCATGTGTGTTCCTTTCCTAAACCATATGGATCCACCAATGTTATTGCATGTCTTTGCATGTGTGTTCTTTTCCTAAACCACTAGTAGTGCCATTGCATGTGTGTTATTTTACTAAACCACATGGTTCCACCAGTGTCAATGCATGTCTGTCCTTTTCATAAACCTCCACTAGAGTCATTGCATGTTTGTTCTTTTCCTGAACCACAACTAGAGACATTGCATGTGTGTTCTTTTAATAAACAACCACTAGTGTCATTTCTTGTGTGTTATTTTACTAAACCACATGGATCCACGAGTGTCGTTGAATGTGTGTTCTTTCCTAAACCACCACTAGAGTCATTGCATGTGTGTACTTTTTGTAAACCACATGGATACTCCAGTGTCATTACATGTGTGTTCTTTTCCTAAACCACCACTAGTTTCATTGGATGTGTATTCTTTCCATAAACCACATGGATCCACCAAAGTCATTTGCGTGTGTGTTCTTTTCATTAACAACCACTAGTGTCATTGCATGTCTGTTCCTTTCTTAAACCACATGGATCCATCGGTGTCATTGCATGTGTGTTCTTTTCCTAAACCACCACTGGTGTCCTTGCATGTGTGTTCTTTTCCTAAACCACCACTAGTGTAACTACATGTGTGTTCTTTTGATAAACTAGTTGGATCCACTAGAGTCATTGCATGTGTGTTCTTTTCATAAAAAACAACTATAGTCATTGCATGTTTGTTCTTTTCATAAACCACATGGAACTACAACTAGAAACACCCACCAGTGTCATTGCATGTGTGTAATTTCCATAAACCACACGGATCCACCAAAGTCATTTGCATGTGTCGTCTTTTCAATGACCACCACCAGTGTCATTGCATGTGTGTTCCTTTCATAAACCACATGGATCCACCATTGTCATTGCATATCTTTGAATGAGTGTTCTTTTCCTAAACCACCACTAGTGTCATTGCATGTGTGTTATTTTACTAAACGACATGGATCCACTAGTGTTAATGCAT
Organism: Avena eriantha; assembly: GCA_910589775.1. Lineage (NCBI taxonomy): Eukaryota > Viridiplantae > Streptophyta > Magnoliopsida > Poales > Poaceae > Avena > Avena eriantha. Next base: position 251,916,987 of record OU342741.1, on the reverse strand, counting down.
GTGTGTCCTTTTCAGAAACCACCACTAGAGTCATTGCATGTTTGTTCTTTTCCTAAACCACAACTAGAGACATTGCATATGTGTTCTTTTCCTAAAACACCACTAGTGTCACTTCATGTGTGTTATTTTACTAAACCACATGGATCCACTAGTGCTATTTTAATGTGTGTTATTTTCATAAACCACAACTATAGTCATTGCATGTGTGTTATTTTCATAAACCACAACTATAGTCATTGCATGTTTGTTCTTTTCATAAATCACATGGAACCACTACTAGAGTCACTGCATGTGTGTTCTTTTCATAAACCACCACTAGATTCATTGCATGTATGTTCTTTCCACAAACCGCATGGATCCACCAGAGTCATTTTCATGTGTGTTCTTTTCAATGATAGCTATTGGCCACAAAGAATCGCGACGCAGAACTAACCAGCAACCGCTTCGGCTTCTAGAAGACATGATCCCCGATTGTTAGGCGCCCTTGGATCATGGTGCGTGGACGATAAGGATGTCCTTCGTAAGGGTGATCCGCGAGAAGTCTATTCTGCAAACTGATTGGTAGTGGCATCCATGACTGGGCCTACGTCCTTGCCCTTATCCCCTTAACCTCGGGGTCGAAGCTCAGATCGTGTTCCTTCATCGCCTTGGAGAGGGAGTGTCGTGGTGGTGTCACGGCAGATGCCATGTATAGGCTGAAGGTGGGGACTAATATACGCTAGGGGAATCCAGGGAGGGATAGCGAAGTGATTCTCCACACCAGAACTTGTATTGATTTTCTTCCAAGGTTACAAGTGCTCCTAGAGCTGTATTGGAGAGAGGAGGAAGAAGAAGCTCTCTTACTCTCACCCACAGACCTCACCTGAAACCCTAGACCTTAACCGAAATGTCCATAGAACAAACAGCCAACCCCCTCTACTGAAGCCCTAGCCCCCTTTTATAGGGGAGGCTCGGTTTCAGCCTAGGGCATACGTGGAGGCATATTTCTAAGAATATGCCCCCTCCCAAAGTGGTAAACCGACCGGGGTGCTTTTTCCCCCCGCGTCAGCTATGCTTTTGCTACGTGAGCCACTGCGGCACCCTCGTCAGCTGACACGGGCGTCGTCACGCTTGTCGGCCACGCCCCGGTGGTCCAGTCCTTGCTCGCTTCGCTTAGGCAGTGCGTACCGGGCTCCTTTTGGCCAGCGAGATTCCTTCCTTCTCCTAGAAGGTTACTGCGACCCGGATGATGGTTCATCCGGCCACACCCTTTTCCTGTATACAGGTTAGACACACGCTTACGACTTACCGCTTAAGTCGGATGAGGGCTAATTAGGCGAATGCCCCCAGGTCCGGATTACCCCGTGATTCGGCCTGCCTTGAGGTGACCCGGCCAGCATCTGCTTTGGCCTTGCCGAACCTCGGCTAACTCGGCCTTTATACCACGATGTGACCCTACCCGGGGGTATCCCCCCAACATTAGTCCCCGAAGCTTGTTCGGGCTTAGCCGCCTTGGCCGCTAAGGCCACATCAGGTTCCATCTTGCGCTCCTATCGTTATTTGCCGAGTTACTTATGTACCTCGGACGGCTTGGATTTACGTTCCCTTCGCACATTGCAAGTTTTCTCTTGCTGGCCGGGTTACCACAGCTCTATCCGGGTCTTACTTCCTTCTCTCGTACGCTAGCCCATGTGGATGGTAATCATTATGTTGTCTTATTTTAAGGGACGGTACAATAACCACTGCAGTAATTGTCAGTTATCACTGTGCGCGGGTCACGTCACGCCTGCCCCCTAGTTTACCGCATCAGTGCGTCATGCCACAGGATTCTTTCCGCCCTGTGGCCTTCCGTGTGGCTCCTCACTGATTGGTCCGGACGGGTAATACACGGCCACAGCGTGTGGCCGGTCCACAGGGTGCGATCCCACTCACCTCTGATGGGGGTGGTTAAATAGCGGAGGGGTGCGTTCCTTAGGATTTTTCCCCTCCGCACGCCTCTGCCCGCTGCTATTCTCCTTCGTCTTCCTCGCGACTGCGCTGCCGCCAGCACTGCCAAAAAACAGCATCGCCGCCGCACTTCTCTGTTTCTCCTCTCCGTCTCCATCACTGCGACGCCAATCCCCCGCTACGGGTCCTCGCCAATCCAAGCCACTGTCTCCCGCCACCTCCAGCACCAGCGAGGGCTTCGAGGAGCAGATGGCGGAAGAAGAGCTCGCCATTGCTGAGCAGGAGATGGAGGAGGACGTCACCGCTGCAGACCGTGGCACATGGGTCGGCTCCTGGGTCTGCCAGGACGATCTGGACTGGCTTTACCGGACTAGACGCATCCCTGCCGGCGTCGCCGCTCGCCTCGCCTCCGCCGAGCTAGCTCCTTCGCCCAACCCCGGGGAGTTTGTTGTGTTCCTGTCTCATTTTCAACGGGGCTTCGGACTCCCGGTGAGCGATTTATTCCATGATTGGCTCAGCACCTACCATCTCCAGCCGCACCATCTTCCAGCCAATGCCATTACTTCTCTCTCTGCCTTCGCCTCTACGATTGAAGGCTACGCCGGGCTATGGCCCACAAAGGAGCTGTGGATCCGGTTTTTCGCCCTTCGCCGCAACGTTATTCCCGACATTCACACTGACCCGGAGGACAAGCGGCTCACTCAGTTCGGAGCGGCCTCCATCTCACCCCGGAGGTTCTCAATTTTCCCCCGGGTCACAGGGCTTGAATCCTGCAAAGGGTGGGCCCGGACGTTCTTTTACGTCCGGAACACGGGCACCGAAGATTTGATCCGGTTGCTCCCTTATACCCCGGGTCCGCCAAACACGGATCTGTGGGACGCCGTTCCGAGGAAACCTACAGCCCTGGCCAACCAAGTGAATAAGAGGTTCGCGGAGCTGAAGGAGCTCGGGTTGCGCAACGAGGATGCTATGATCACTTTCGTGCGCAACCGAATCTCCCCTCTCCAGCAGCGCACCCACAAGGTGTGCCATATGAGCTACGGCCGCGATCCCAACCGTACTTCATCTTTCGAGCTGAACAATACGGAGATCTTCCGCCGGGTTAAGGCTCTCTTCACCACTCAGAAGGACTTCTCCTCTGACTGGACTTGGGGGATTGAGCATTTCTGCCATGACCGGCTTCCTCCCATGGTAAGTTCCATGTAGCAAACTTACCCCGGATCAGTTACTTGTCTGTTATTGTTGCATTTTTGATTTGTCTGTTTACTCTTTTCCTCAGCTATTCCTTCAGCAAACGCTCGAGGACGGCACAGATCCGACCCTAAAGTGGGCACCGGAGCGGGAGACTTCAGACGTGGAGGATCCGGACCAAGAGATGTTTCTCCCCATGACCGACGCCACGAAACGACCCACGGGTGACTTCTCTTCTGCTAGAGATTGGCCCGATGATGAAGATTACTCGGATATCGAGATAATTGAACCGTTTGAGGCTGTCCCCCTTTCTTTTGCTTTTCCGCCATCAGCTCACGCCAGTGGCCATATCCACGAGGATCCTCCCCTCGCCACAAGCGAGCCAGTTCTGGTGGCGCCGAAGAAAAAGTGCGCGGCCTCCGCAAGCTCTTCCTCCGGACCTTCCGAGCCCGTTAAAAGGCGAAAGAAGGCCCCAGCACGAAGGGCTCGGAAACCCAGAGCAGCCGAAACCTCGGATGCGTAAGTCCTTCTTTCTTCTGTAACTCGCTCTTCCTTACTTCATCGTGATTTTCCTTCTGACATTACCTGATTTCACAGGCCTTCGGTGGAGGTCCCTCAGAGTGGGTCCAGTATCTCATCGCCTCTCCGGGCCAGCCCTTCACCCCATCATGACGACGAGCCACGTCCGCTGAGCCCCATTCCGAAAAGCTCTGCGGCTGCTCCGGATCATCCTGGGGCGGGGGGAACTGGCCCAGCCAGAACAACGGCAGCCACTACCTCGGCGATGCCACAACCATCAGCCTCTAAAGTTACCTCGACCCCAGCATCTGTAGCAGCACCAACCCCGGCAGCGAAAACGTCAGCGCCGGCACTAAGTCCAGCGACAAAAGTAGCAGCGCCTAGTTCCTCTGCATCTTCCGAGTCCTCTGAACCTCAGCAGGGGAAAACCGCTGCTACGGCTTCCTCTTCCCAGCAAGCCAAGGACAAGAAGACTCAAGATGTTGCCAAGCCCAGCACTGCTGAGACTGGGCAACATACCCTTGAGTCCATGCTTCCCAAGAGGACACCAGCGGCAAGGGACGCGCCTGCCGAGCCAACCGAGGCTCAGCAGTTGGTTCTGCACACCAGCCCCGCCCTTGCCTTGGTGGAGAGGAAGGAGGCTCATGCTAAATGTTTGGTGACGCCACATATGCCCTCAGGTGAACGGTACCTCCTGAGCCTGATGGAGTTCGTCATGAACTGGAACAAGGCCGATGTAATCCACGAATCTGATCAAGTGAATACCGCCACCAAGGCCATTAGCCTTGCTGGACGAATGATGGAGGTATGCCGTTTCTCCTTTGCAAATTTTAGATAATAACCATTAGTCCCCGAGCCTCCGGGGGAGTAACTTGTTACTCGGCCGGATGCTCTTTTATAGAACTAACGTAGCTCCATGATAACTTCGAACATGCACACACCTAGAGCCAGTTAAGTTCCGCTTGGCCCGGATTTTAGTACACTTCGAACATGCACACACCTAGAGCCGGGTTAAGTTCCACTTGGCCTGGATTTTAGTACACTTCGAACATGCACACACCTAGAGCCGGGTTAAGTTCCACTTGGCCTGGATTTTAGTGCACTTCGAACATGCACATACTTAGAGCCGGGTTAAGTTCCACTTGGCCCTAATTTTAGTACACTTCGAATATGCACACACCTAGAGCCGGGTTAAGTTCCACTTGGCCTGGATTTTAGTACACTTCGAACATGCACACACCTAGAGCCGGGTTAAGTTCCACTTGGCCCAGATTTTAGTATACTTCGAACATGCACTAGGCTGACTTAAGTCTCTGTATCTTTTTTAGGTGACCACCAGCCGCCGAAGTGCCGAATTCCAGCGCTTGTTGGATACGCACAAAAATCTTCGCACGAAACAGGCTGCACTCATCGCTGAGTATGAGAAAAGGGGTAAATTTCTTTCTCATTCCTTTCCTCATTTTTCTTCCACCTTGTTTGCCGAACTAATCTGATTGTTCGGTCTCCGCAGCTGGGGTGGAAGCTGAAAACAAAATAATGCGAAAGAACTTGGAGCTAATCAAGGGTACGTCCTTATTATCTGTTCTTACTGTGCTTTTCATCATTTTACCTCCTTGGCTCGGCAAACATTCATACCTCGGCTCTGTCGGGCCAACACACGGTTTCAGCATTTCTTGAAGAAAGTGTGCATGTGCCTGACATGATGCTGCATTTTCTCGAACAAGCAGGACAGCATCAAGCCGAGCTGAAGAAGAAAGATGACGAGCTCGCCCTCCTCCAGACCAAAGATGACGACATTGCAAGTGCTGCTGTTGCCAATTTCCACCGAGAAAGAGGTACCCCCGTCACTGCTGATGGTGAGAGCATTCCTTTTGACATGGAGGACCTGTTGGTCAGCTTGTCATCTCGCGTGGAAATTATCAAGAACTACGGCAGGGACCTCCTCGATGTTTCAGTCCAGATTTTCAACACCTTCTGGTCCGCCGATGACGCTCCGGAGAGAGTCACGCAGCTCGCTAAAAGGCTTTCAGAAGTTGAAACCCAGCTCGACCTCTAGCGAGAATCCGCTGGCCGCGCTACTGCCAATACCCACGTTTTGACGTGGTACGAAAAGATAGATCTCAGCCTCCTCACACGGCTGCGCACCGGGTCCAAATGGACAGATGACCCGGAGTGGGCAGCTCGGCGCCAGGCTTGCGCCCACAGCCTCATTGAATATGCCCCCATTCATGAATGGACTGAGGGTCTGAGCTTCCTGGAAGCCGCAGGTGAAGAGGAAGTTGAGAACATTGACGATAACTCGGGTGAAGACGAGGAAGACACTGCCTCGGATATCGAAGAGGGCGACGATGATGCCGAACTCCCTCCTGCTGCTCCTAAGTAAAAACACTTGAAAATTCATGAGATCCCCGGTATGCCGGGTGGAATTGTAATCCAAATACATGTGATATTTTGCTACTGAATACTTATGCCGGATTAACTTGGGCGTAGTCTCCAAGTTTTGTTTTCTTGTTCGTTCAATCTTTTGGCTCGGATCGTGTCTACCTTGATTTGGTTTTACAACTTATGAATCTGAGCCTGAAAAATTGTCTTAACAATGTTGGGAAACTCTTAGACTTAGCTCAAAAATAAATACGGGGTTAGTCCGGAAAACAAACGTCGGCTCGAATAAATTCTTTTCCTTAGTCGTTTTTCATGTGTTACGCAATTCCAAACTTGTTCTCTTGCTTGCCATGAAGCCAATTCTTGTTGGACAGCAGCAAGTCGAAGAGTTGGGTTTTTGGTGCTCACACACTACTAATCCGAGCTAAGTAGAATAACCTATTGCAGCCGACGCACAAATAACAAAATACAACAAACATTATTAAGGCAGTCCCCTAGTTACTACTCGAGGTGCTAACATTTCATTGATGAGCTCACTGCCGACATACATACCGACATATGAGATAACCCGGATACATACACTTCTTTGCTAAGTGTAGAAAGGACGAAGGAGAGCTACATTCCATGGACGTTTAGATTCCTCACCGGATCTGTCCGCCTTGTTCTTTTCCTGTGGCTTTGCATCTATAAGATAGTAAGAATCATTGTGCAATGCTTTGCTCATGATGAATGGCCCTTCCCATGGGGGGGATAATTTATGCATTCCAGTAGTACGTTGTACCAACCGGAGCACCAGGTCGCCTTCCCGAAAGACTCGGGGGCACACTTTCCGGCTATGATAGCGTCGGAGATTTTGCTGATATATGGCAGATCTGGACAGTGCCAGTTCTCTCGCTTCTTCCAACAGGTCAACATCATTTTGCCGGGCTTCTTGCACTTCGGCTTCTGTGTATTGGGTAACTCTAGGTGAATCATGCTCTATGTCGGCTGGTAATACAGCTTCTGCCCCATATACTAGAAAAAACGATGTATAGCCTGTTGATCGATTCGGAGTTGTTCTTAAACTCCACAGTACCGCTGGTAGTTCTTCTATCCAGCACCCCGCTGATCTTTGCAGTGGCTCAATGAGCCGGGGTTTTATCCCGGATAATACTAATCCGTTGGATCTCTCCACTTGCCCGTTCGATGCGGGCTGGGCTACCGAAGCTACGTCAAGACAGATCCTCTTATCCCGGCAGAAACGAGCAAATGCTCCTTCCACAAAATTTGTGCCATTATTAGTTATGATACTGTGTGGATAACCGTACCTCAAGCTGATATCTTTGAGAAACGTTACGGCCGTAGCTCCATCACATTTTCTTATAGGCTTTACCTCGATCCACTTCATAAACTTGTCCACCATTACCAGAATGTGAGTCATGTTTCCTCTTGCTGGTTTGAACGGGCCCACCATATCCAGGCACCATACGGCAAATGGCCAAGTGATTGGGATGGTCTTGAGTTCCGACATCGGCACATGCGTCTTTGTAGCGTACCTCTAACAACCATTACATTTTCTCACCAGATCTTCTGCTTTCTCTAAGGCGTTTGGGCAGTAGAATCCGTGTTAGAAAGCTTTCGCTACCAAGGCTCGGGATGAGGCGTGATGCCCGCATTCCCCCTGATGTATATCTCGGATGATTTCAAGCCCTTCGTCCGGGTCAACACACCGCTGGAGGACATTGGTCACACTTCTTTTGTATAATTCGGAATTGATGATCGTGTAAGCCTTTGCCCTCCTCTGCGTTTGCCTAGACAACACCTCCTAAGTGGGTAACGTTCCATCTTTCAGGAATTGAAATATAGGTAATGCCCAAGCCGGTATTGGCCGCACGGGGAACACGTCCTCGTCTATCTGCATCTGATCCACCGGCATAACTTCAACCGGACTATGCTGAGCAGTCCCCGGGTCTTGCGAAGCAGTCCCCGGGTTTGCCGAAGCAGTCCCCGGGTTTTGCGCACCACTTCCCGTGTCAACGTCCATGGGCGCAGCTCCGGACTCTGTGTCCTCCGGGACGTAGATGGACTCGGATTCCGGGGATGGCCTGATGGATGGTTTCTTGAGGTTCTCTAATGCTACACCTGGTGGAATTGCCTGTCTGGTTGACCCGAGCTTCGACAGCATGTCGGCAGCCTCATTTTCCACCCGGGGTACATGATGAAATTCGCATCCCTCAAAGTAACCAGAAATCTTCTGCACATGAAATCTGTATAGTGCCATGTTTGGATCAAGAGCATCCCACACTCCGGACACTTGCTGCACTACCAAATCCGAGTCGCCAAAGCATATGATCCGACGTATACCAATTTCCTTTGCTACCTTGAGCCCATGCACAAGTGCTTCATACTCAGCGACATTATTCGATGCGGTGAAGTGGATCTGCAGCACATATTTCAACTGGTCCTTCTTTGGCGACGCGAGTACAACTCCGGCACCTAGCCCGGTTTTGGTTTTTGATCCGTCAAAGTGCATCCGCCAATAGTTCGGATCCGGAAGTGGTGGTTCGTACTGTACCTCGGTCCAGTCCACGAAAAAGTCTGCCACAGCCTGAGACTTGATGGCTTCTCTCCGGTCATACTGCGGAGCGTAAGGAGCTAGCTCAATTGCCCATTTTGCAATTCTGCCGCTTGCATCCTTGTTACTCATTATCTCGGATATAGGGGCCTCACATATGACCCGGATGGGATGCTCTTCAAAGTAATGCTTCAATTTCTTGGCGGCCATGTACACGCCATACGCCACTTTTTGATAATGTGGGTAGTTCTGCTTTGAGGTTGACAACACTTCACTCAAATAATACACCGGCCTTTGCACTGACTTACCTTCCTCATCGCGCTCCACCACTATCACTGCACTTACAACTCGGTTGGTTGCGGCTATATAGAGAAACATTGGCTCTTTTGATAGTGGTGAGGCTAGCACTGGCGCCGTGGCTAACATTTTCTTTAGGTGGGTAAAGGCCTCATCAGCCTGCGGCGTTCAAATGAACTTATCCGACTTTTTCATGAGTTGATAGAGAGGCAATGCCTTTTCTCCCAACCGACATACAAACCGACTTAACGAGGCCAGGCAACCTGTAAAGTTCTGGACATCATTAAGACACTTCGGCAGTTCCATTCGTTCGATGGCTCGGATCTTGGTTGGATTAACTTCGATACCTCGGCTGGAAACCAGAAAGCCGAGCAATTTTCCAGCCGGGACACCGAAGGTGCATTTTTCCGGGTTAAGATTCATCCGGAACCTCCTTAGGTTTGAGAACGTTTGCCTGATATCGTCAAGGAGCGTTTTGCTTTCCTTGGTCTTGATAACCACATCATCCACGTATACCTGTACATTTTGACCTATTTGGTCATGCAAACATTTTTGCATACATCTCTGGTACGTTGCCCCTGCATTACGTAAACCAAACGGCATGGTGTGATAGCAATAAGCCCCATACGGGGTAATAAATGCAGTCTTTATTTGATCATCCGGATTCAGAGGTATCTGGTGGAAACCAGAATAAGCATCGATGAATGACAATAGTTCACATCCAGCAGTTGAGTCTATGACCTGATCTATTCTTGGCAGCGGGAATGGATCTTTCGGACACGCCTTGTTCAGGTTCGTGTAGTCGATACACATGCGCCAAACCACTGCCACATTCAGATCATCCTTTTTCTTTTCCACCAGCACCGGATTAGACAGCCAATCGGGCTAAAGGACCTCCATGATAAATCCTGCAGCTAGCAACCGAGCTATCTCATCTCCAATGACTTTCCTCCTATCTTCGGTGAAGCGGCAGAGAGGCTGCTTCACCGGCTTAGCTCCGGGTCTCACATTTAGAGAGTGCTCAGCCAACTCCCTCGGAACACCTTGCAAGTCCTGTGTGGACCAAGCAAAAATGTCCCGATTCTCACGGAGGAAGTTGACGAGCTCGCTTTCCTATTTATCACTTAGCCCGGCACCAAAAAAGGCACAAACTTAGTTTGCATGAGGCTTAGATGTTCTCCCACTATGACATACTCATGCCTCCATTCGCGAGGCTTCCGGTCGGCTTCGAGCTCAGCTATGCTAGGGTGCCTTTCGCCGCTCTTGCGCGACAACGTGTTGGTGAGGCAGATGGAGGAGCGCTGCTGCCAACTGCCAGAGCAGAAGGGGGCAATGGTATGGTACTCGTGCACGAGCACATACTAGAGAAAGATGTTCAAGAAGGAGCGGATGGCGTTTATTGAGCTGTGTGGAACCCACCGACGGGAGATCCACTCGGATCTGCGCAACCTTGAATGGAGGTAGTGCTTGTTGGGAATATGCCCTAGAGGCAATCATGTATGATGTTATTCCTGTGTATTCATAAGGTTATGGTCCATGTATGAACTACTGATATGTATCATTGAATATGTGATTCGATTGTGGAACTACATATTCATGTTGTTCATACTAATTGTCCTTGGTCATGGAGGTTGTGCCGGACACACAACTTAGAAAAATGTGGAAGTCGGCAGATGACTAGGTTCCACTTGTCATGGGCATGGAGATGCTATTCTGACTTACACGGATTCGGCTAAAGAGTTTAGCGAGTCGGACTAACCCATATTGAGATGCAATGAACAAGTCATCATTTGCATGTCTCAATCAATGTAATCCTTAGACCTGAGGTTATTGCACAATCTGGGTTGAGGATCTCCGACTTAGGTTCTGTCAAACGTTGTTCCGTCACTGGGTAGTTATAAAGGCGGAGTTCAGGTCAACTAAGAATGAAGCTGCGTGATCTGAATAACCTAGACGGTAGTTTGCCCCTCCATCCGGAGAGATATTCTTTGGGCCCTCTCAGAAAAATATGATTCGGAAAGCATGGCTACGCGCGTCTCGGATTAAGTGTTAACCGAGGCAACCGACTAAGAGTCAGTCGGATGAATCACTTATCTCGGATCGAGAAAGAGAGTCAGACTATTTAAGGGATGACGATCATCCGCCTATAGTCCGACAAGGTATATCGTGAGGCAAAAGGGACTCAGACGAAAGTCGCATTGGAAGGTATGTCGTCATGACTTATTGGTACATGGGAGTTGGCACGTTCTGCTAGGAGCCGCTACCAACTGATCAATCACGAGTGAGACTCGGAATCGTGTCTGGGTTACCATGAGCCTGTCGGGTCACACACTTCAGAGTGGGAGCAGTTTGGGTTAGACCCAAACAGGAAACCTATTTGGGTTGGACACAAATAGAGACATGGAGTTAGTCAGCAAGTGAGACTTGAAGTGGCTAATATAGGCCTTTTTAGTGAATGGGCCACAAGTGAGTGGAGCCCACTTTCACTCCCTATATAAGCTAGGGCGCAGGTGCTTAGAGCACAAGGTTAGGTCACTCCATGTGTTGGAAACCCTAGCCCCAGTCCGTCCTGTCGCCGCCGTACCGGATCTAGCAGTCCATCGCCGGCGCTCCTCCTCGTACGTGTGGATACCGGCGGAGGTGCTGTACGTTGAGCACTTCGACGATCGTGAAGAAAGTACGGATTGTGGATCGTGGAACCGGTACGGATCGCGAGGACTGCACTACATCAAGCGACGTGCTTCATCAATTCCGCAACTGCGCGTCTAGTGGTAATCCTCGTGGCCTTCTACCTGAGCTGGATCTTGGGATCACTACGTAGGGAAAAAGTTTTGTTTATCTCTACGTGGCCCAACAGTGCTTCTAGATATTGCCTGGGCATATGACCTCCACCTTTATCGATTCAGTGCGTCGTGAAGAATCCATGAGGAGGAGGAACACGGCCGGGAACGTCAGCATTGATTCTGACGCGGAGGAGGCTGACGGCGACGCGAACAACGTCAATGATGATGGAGACTATGGGAGCGTCATAGTCGATTAGGGCCACTTAAGCCTAAATTAAATCTTTGTACGGTATCTTAATGCCCTGTTTGGATCGGGGTCACTTGAGTCATAGTAGATTAGCGTCATAATCTATATGTTGGCCATATTTTAGGTATATTTGTCTTTAAAACTAATTGAGAGTCATTCGATCCTAAAAATGAAGTTCATGCATTCCTGGCATATAGGATGGGACAATACGCTGACTCTGCTCCCAGCACTTGATGACACAACCATAATTTGGAGTGCTCTAGAGGAGAAGGGGTCGAGCAGGTTGTAATAGTGTACTACTTCTGTCTAGATATAACTAAATTAGATTTTTTTAGATATTTTAATGTATCTATAACCAAAACATGTCTAGATACATATGAATCTACACAAATTCAAGTCACTTATTTCTAGACGGAGGGAATAATAATATTTTTGTGGAATAGTTTCTGAGGGCATAAATTGGCCATGTTTTAGGTTTCTCTATCTTTCAAACTAGTAAAAAGTCATCCAATTCTGAACAAACAAAGTTCACGCATTCACATCTGATGGGACAATGCTCTGACTCTGCTACTAGGACATGATGGCACAACCATAATTTTGGAGTGCGCCAGAGGAGATGGGAATCGAAGGGAGATGGGAACTAGTAGATGCGTCCATACGCAGGTAAAAAATTGCTCCAATGTAATAATATTTAAGAAGTTGTAATTTGGTCCATCTGACCCCATCACAGACATGTTGCACGCGCCAGATATAAATAAATACAACACGACTAGTTTAGTTAAAATGATAATTCAAGAAACGACGTATTGTGCCTGCTTCTTTCTGCTCCTCTTATTAGTCTGCTAGCCCACACTGCATTAAGCATCTGTTGATGACGATGGAAAAATGATCAAATGGTGAATAAAACAATTTTAAGCTTACCTTTTATCTGGAGAATTGTACATAGATGAAATTGGTAGGGATTTATTATTTCTCCTACAGTTAGCCGAAAGATCCTCAAGATCATCCTCAAACACCCCTGCAACTTCTTCATATTCTAATACACCTCCATCATTTTCCTTTCCTTCCTGTTCCGCTTACCCTTTTGTTTCTTTTCACACCCTTTTCTCGTTGCCACCTCCACTTCTTCATAAATTTGCTGCTTACCTATGTTTTCATATGAGTGCTCATCACCATTTTCCTCCACCTGCTGCACTTCCTCAAGTTCTTCGTCTTCGCGCTGCTCTTCCTCTAGTTCTGGCTGAGAAGCCTCATTTTCTGCCACCGGGGTGTGAACAGGGACAAGATCATATGGAACTGGGTTCTTGCACAACCTCTTGATATGGCCGAATCCTCCACAACGTTTGTATTTACTTTTTCTAGCTCCTAGCCTTGAACCTTTATCGGTGGAGGCTTTGATCCTTAGCTTTCTAGGCCTCCTAGGTGACCTCCTAAGAACTCATGGTTGAGGTTTGAACCCTGGATCGACAATCTCTCAATCATTTTCATCAGCCATAGGTGGTACGTTTTCTGCATAAGTTGCAGCAAACTTGTCAATGGAGAAATATTTTTCAACATAGTTCTCTATTTTAGCTTTGCTACCACTAAGCTTTAAGATCAAGTAAAGTGCATGGTGACATGGTAGACTAGTAATCTGCCACTTCCTGCATGAACAAGTCTTGTTTCCAATGTCTAAAGTGTACCTCTGTTCAGTTCCATGCTTGCATTCTGCAAAAACCTCAGCCAATGTTATGGAACTTCTGACCATCCTCATTTTTATCGTTCTCATTCCCCTGGTTCTTGCATTCAGTAACATAACCACCTTTGAAACTATTTTATGGCCTAAAAAATTTCTTGCATAAATTCTTTGCCTTAAATCTATCTTCACCATTATGCAATGTCTTATTGCATCCAACAAAATTAAAATTGCAAGTGTCTTCATGCCCAAAATCTTAGCATTGAAACTCTCTGCCAAATTATTGCAAACAAAATCCACCTTGCTTAACTCACCAAACTTGCTTCTGACCCATAGCTTGGTGTGATGATCTTCAAGGTATTATTTCACCTTTGGCACTACATACATGTTCTTCAAGTAAGTAGCATGCGTGCTTGGGGTGTATGTGTATGCTGATCACCACAATTCCTCTTCAAAGATCTTTCCTTTGAACTTCTTTGTGAAGTTAGTACTGAGGTGCCGCATGCATTCCCTACGCTCAACCCTAGGAAACACATTATCAACATCATTCTCAAGACCCTTGCATGCACCAGTGTGTATCACCAAGCCTTCAAGGTGACCAATTACTGTCCGTAGTCTCTGCATGAACCATGTCTAGCTTTCATTTGATTCACCCTCAAGAACAGCATAAGCTACGAGTAGACGCCAATTATGCGTGTCCAAAGCACAAGAAGAAGCAACATGTCCCCTGAACTTCCCTGTTAAAGAAGTTATGCCCATTGCCAAGTATGGCCTGCAGCCGTCTAGGAATACCTTCCAACATGCCTTCAGGCAAACAAAACATCTCCTGAAGCATTTCTTATCTGCTTGCTTATACCTGACCCCCCTTGAGACCTTTTCTCTTCCTTTCACAACCTCGTAATCGATGTCAGCAACACTACCAGGTGATGTTTTCTCTACCTCAGATTTGAAACTATACAAGATGTGAAAACTATTATTCTAGTTTTTGCTAACGAATCAGAATGATAAACTTTTTTCTGATCTTTGCTCCGAGTTCAGCAGGTCCAGTGTTATGATCTTGCCTCACTAGTAAAGTACAGTAGCATAAATCCACTTGGTAGTCGCCGGGCTAATTTTATCACTTAAAGAAGTATTAGGACAGTTCTATTTCTTCATGTTTACTTTGATCTGCATTCGATAAGAACCAAAATAAATCAGAGCTAATTATCAGCAGAATAACTGTGAGAAACACTGAAACTAAATGCAGCTATTGCAACCTAAAATGGCTGTCCACTCCACATGGGAGATGCATGTAATCTCCATTTACACACAATACTTTCCCTACAATGCACCCTAAATCTCTTTTGGTCACTCTTTTCAATGATAATTTTGAACCCAACTCTAATTGCATTGGTGGCAACTGCATATATGTAATCCTCCACAGTCTCAAAGACAGTCCCCTCATCAATTGTAGGATTGTCCCTGGCAAAGTGTATCACCAGCTTGTCCTCGTCTTCGTCATCATATCTACATCCCATTTCCACATCTTCACATTCCTCTTCCTCATCGGTCCCATAGTCAGGCTCAAAGTTTGAATCAACCAAATATTCCCTACTCTCCATCCTATCAGGGTCAGTAGTCACGTCTGGATATGCTTTCTCATCATCATACGCACCACCACACATTTCAGCGTCTTCATGCTCGCTTGACAAAGCATCATGCTCAAGGACAAGCTGTACAGACGTCCTGCGGTTACCAACACATATCCTTTCCATCACCATGGGACTAGAAACGCTAATTGGGGTATGCAGAAAAGGAATCATAGTTCTTACCCTTCAATGAGGACATACGACACCTTCTCCGGGCTCCATACCTCCAAAGATCTACACCCCGCTTCATATTCCTCTGTTTTGTTCTCCTTTGTGCTCTCCAGACTTGAAGGAGATTCCGTGCTCTCCAACCGCGCAGGACCCATATCCTTGTTGTCAAGCCACACATGATCCATCTCCGAGAGCCTAACCCAACTGTCGACTCTTGGTTTTTGTTTCCAGACACTGTTGCTGGTGGACAGCGGCAAGGAGACAAGGCAGGTAGCGGAGGGGACTTGAGGGGATGGCAGGAAGGGGTGGGCAGGAGGAAGATGGCCCAAGGGGAGGACGAGAGCAGTGCATGACTGAATGGAGTGGGGGCGGCAGGAGTAGAGGAGCGGAGCAGAGATGGTTGCGAGAAAACATGGAAAATTGCACAATAATGTGTTGGTGGGCAGCACTAGTCGTCGACCCTGGGATGTGCACCGTCGAAGGTCGAGGAGGGGGGCCGCCAGTCAGAAAACATGCCACGCTATCATCCCCTATTTATGATGTCCTTTCAAAAAAGAAAACATTCCACATCGTCATCCACTATTTCTGACGGTGTTGCTACAATTCGACGGTACATAGTGGCATAGAAATAATATCGTATAAACATAAGGGCACAGTAGTCAACATGTTTAAAATGGAACTCGGTCTTCTAACTGTCCTTGTACATTGCTCGATAGGTGGATAGCCACGACCGATCTTTTTAATATGTTTGCACTCTTATGTTGAGAAGGGAAATAAAGATTGAGCGTTTAATGCAACGAGTGTCGAATTATTACTCTCTCAGAAAATGGGAGATGATTATTTTCACATGTGCCCGGAGTCCAAACCTACTGTCACCGGTCACTCCCCTTCTCCGACAAACTACAGTTCACCTTGCGTAGCTCCGCCACGCCGCACCACCTAGGGTAACATGGCCCCACCTAAGCAGGCGCCGCCGCGACAGCCGTCGAAACTAGGGTATTTAGCCCCTCTAAGGTAGGCCATGAAGCTCTACTTCAAGGCCAATCTCCCATTTCCCTTCCAGGCGGATGATTTCGCTGAATGTGCCAAATTGGCTGCGGCGGTAGTGCTGGTGTTGTTGGCGCTGGATAAGGCGAGCAGGGCCAAGAGAGTGCCGTGGAGAAAGCGCGCAGCAACATTATGGCATGGTCTAGGCTGGGCGAACAAGGTACATGTCAAATCGTTCATGAGAGCACGCCGTCAAGGGTACACTTGCTTTGAGGACCAAGTATAGAGGACAAGATGGAGCACTACACCGATAATGGCTCCCCGTGCTTTGAGGACCCGGAGCACCACACCTATGACAACTCCACATGCATGGAAGACATGGAGCACGTCATCAACCATGGCTCCTCAAGCATGGAAAACTTGGAGATCTACATCGACAATGGATCCTCATGCATGGAGTACATGAAGCACTACACCGACAATGGCTCCACATGTTTGGGTGATATGGAGTACTATCACAACAATGACTCCCCAAGCATGGACAACTTCGAGTGCGATATCGCCGACGCCTCTCCAAGCATGGAGGACATGGAGAACTTCATGAGCGTTGATAGCTCTTCCATGAGCCATGAAGAATTCCTCCACCGCTTGGAGATGGAAGACTACTACGCCAAGCAAGAGGAGGCGCATCATCAAGAGACCATTAACTTCAAGGCCAAGCGTGCCACACCATAGGGCACCACCTACTTTGATGATCCACCTCCAATGCATAAAGTGCCACCACCTACATGGTATCATGTGCCACCATCTCCAAGGCGACGAGCGCCATCACCTCCAAGCAGTTAAGCGCCACAATCTCCTAGGCACCAAGCACCACCATCTCCAAGGCGTCAAGTGCATCTACATCCATGGCATCAAGTGCCACCTACTCCAAGAAAAGTGGCGCCCAAACATCATCTCCAAAGGAGGCGCTAGGAAGCAAGAATCTTCATTGACAAACATCCTCTAGAGATCATCACCAACATCAAGAGGATACAAGACGTCATTCAAGGATTTTCGCCATGAAGACGGAGAATACATGTTGAGCACTATCCATCATTCTCAACAAAGCTAAAGAAGGAACAATCATCATAAGAAGAGTTCCTAGGAAAAGGGTCATCATCGCGAGCATCATGTGGATGACCAAGTGCTTCACCAATATAAACCTTCAGCAAGGCATGCCAATAAACTCCGTCAACACCATCACCATAAGGGACCTTCCACTACTAGTGCCACCACCAAAATGGAACCAAGAGAAAGCCTTCTTCCATGCCATCAAGCTTCAACGCCAAAACTTCAAGTTCAAGATGAAGCATCCAACTACAAGAGCTTCAATGCAACTTCTCCAAGCACTCCAAGAATGTCATTCAAGCAAGAGATGGACCTCTACTTCGCCAAGTTGGACGAGCCCATAAAAATATGACCCCCAAGAGATAGAAGAAAACAAGTTGCTTTGCCAACAATTGGATGCAATGGTGAAGATGGCATCAAGGACCAATACTTCCTATATGAGCACCACCACCACAAGGGCACCCAAAGTACAAGACGTTGACAAGGTCGAGAATGGTGTGCATGGGACTTTCCATTCACCAAAGGAGGTGCATGGAGTTGAGCCTATCCTTATATGCTTGAGTGATGATGTGGTACCAATCCAATGTGAGTATGAGAGCCACTTAGACCACTTGATGGTGAGAGAAAGAGTGAGATCAGTGACTCCACCATACGTGAGATTGAGTGCTTCCACTTGACGGACATGATTAATACACCGAGTGAGTTGAGAGTGGTAGTTGATAGGTCATCTAAGACCACTTGGATTTCTAACGACTTACCCTCTACCTCTAGTGTGTTTTCTCATGATGTGCTAGGTTCCATGGATCAAGAAGTGCTACGCTTGGAGATGACGATGCCTTCCATCGAGACGATGTACATGGTGGATGAGGATGATGCCATCCCCATACACGAAGAAGAAATCACCCACATAGAAGCCAATACTACCGCAACACCCACTTCATATGAGAGGTATGATATTACGGGTTCCCTTGTGGATTTACCCTTGGGGTGGCCCGATCTTCATAGATTCAAGGGAGATTTGTGGGAGGGAGTGAAGAACATGATGAACATGCAAGGGGAAATCGATACAAATGCACACCAGACCTGACACAATCCGGTTTGCTCTCGTTGGCCCAAACCCCCAACCCAATAGAATCTTAAGGGAGAGACCAAAGGTAGAATCCCATGAGAGAGATTGGCTAGCTCTTGATAGAATCACACGTAGGGAGAGAGTAGCAACCAAGTAGAATCCCAATGGGGAGAGACCTAGCACTACTAGAATCCATACATGGGAGAGACCATGAACTAGAAGAGCAGCTTGATGACTTCAATTAAGAAAGCCTT
The DNA here is from genome assembly GCA_910589775.1 of Avena eriantha. NCBI lineage: Eukaryota > Viridiplantae > Streptophyta > Magnoliopsida > Poales > Poaceae > Avena > Avena eriantha. Next base: position 251,898,194 of record OU342741.1, on the reverse strand, counting down.
GTACAACTCATAGATAAACTATAGAGAGGGGGATCCCATCCAGGGTTACACACATATCCCAATTAATCATCCATTCCATTCTAGGGTTCTAAGGAGGCAGTGGGGGCATATATATAGGCAAGCCATGGGCTAGGTGTACTTTAGGCATAAAGGGGGAGTTTGGGGGAGTTACATGGGTTAGGCAAAATTCAAGGCGCGTAGGCCCATGATGCTCAAGGTAGAGATTCTGGTGTGGATGGTACGGAGACTCCGGTGTGGTCCGGAGACTCCGTTCTCAGCTGCTTTTCTCCGACCCATCTCTGGAGTGGGGTTTAGATTTTCCCTGGCGCTAGTTCGGAGGCTGATGACCCACGACTCTAGAGGGTGTATCGCATTATTTTCGATAAGTAAGCGTGTCTAACCCAACGAGGAGCAGAAGGTGTTGACGAGTGGCCTAGAGCAGGAATTCTCTGTAAATACTTATGAAACGGATTTTTGGGTGTTTTTGATAATGCAGATAAATAAAGTGCGAGTAAATAAAAGACAATAGCAATAAATGCAGCAAGTGGCCCAATCCTTTCTTTAGCAAAGGACAAGCCAGTTGTATTACTTAAGATTACCAAACGTTCTCGAGGACACACGGGAATATCGTCAAGTGCTTTAGCTTCATATAGTTTATTAATCTTCTATAGTTGGATAAGTGTTGTGTGGGTGAACCCGTGCTAATGTACTGACCTTCCTAGGACTAATACATACTTGTGGTTATACCCCTTGCAAGCATCCACAAGTACAACAAAGTAATTAAGATAGAAACCTAACCACATCTTTGAACTCTGAGATCCTACACTCCCTTGTGCAAAGGTTTCCTACCGGGGGTTTAGGTTTCTGTCACTCTGGCAACCCCTACGATTAGTGGACAAATACACAATGCATTCCCCTAGGCCTTTAAAAGTGAAGTATCATGTAGTCGACGTTAACATGACACCACTAGAAGAATAACACCACAACTTAATTATCAAACCATTGAATCTTTCTCAACACAATTCCACTACTAACAACATGACTTCTCCCATGTCCTCAAGAACTAAACGAACTACTCACAAGACATCATATGGATCAAGATCAGAGATGAAATAATGATAAGTAACAATCTGAACATAAACAATAATTCAATGGTTCCACTCAATAGCATCAGCTACAACAAGTAATCCACACCGGGAAAGTTTCCCCTAAGAACTATGAAGGATTCAACCCAATTGTTACGGCGGTATGGAGTGGTAATGATGGTGCTGGTGGAGATGATGGTGGTGGTGATGATGATGATGATCCCGATGAAGTCCAGCTCGATGACGGTGTTGATGGCGATGATCTGCCCTCTCTGGGAAGGAATTTCCTCGACAGATGTCTACCTGCTAGAGAGCTCTTTCTCTCTCTGCAGTTTTTCTCTCCGTAGAGGCGGCGGAATATTTGTGTGGTCTCTCCCCGAGTCTTAGGGTTTCAGGAGGATTATATATGCCAAAGAGCAGAGCCAGAGGTGGGATAGGGTGGCCACACCACCTGGTGATTATATCCATGAATAAAAGTAAATTATCATATAGAATAGTGATGCAAAATGGATGTATTAGAGACCAGTCCAGAGATTGGCCGGAGATTCCGGTGTGGTAGACCGGAGACTCCGGTGTGCTAGGCCGGAGACTCTGGTCTGGCTCTAGCCTCTTCTGGTGTCTTCTATTCTAGACCTCATGCTTGAGGGTCTTGGCTCCTTGTGCATCCTTGTTTCCTCTTCTTGGAATCATGGTCATCGGCCTAGTCATACAATAGGAATTGGTCTCAAGTAGGATCCCATTCACATGATAACCGATGGAAGGCAAGAGATGGAAGGAGTTCACCTTGATAAGAATGGTCAGCATATCATGATGTGGACCAATTGTGGTTTCCATATGTTGGGCTACGTCATCTCCCCCTCTTGAAAAAGAGTTGACATGAATGATATTATTTCATCATCATGTAAGGAAGGAGATGTACCCTTTATATCTTGATGGATCCTCCCATGCTCAATCGAGGTTGACATTGGAGTGTGGGTACCTACGCACATCATAGATGAAAGAAACAATGTATGTGTGTGTTAGATGATACATCATCCATCATGATGTATCACCTCGTGTGCACATCACCATTAGCATCAAGCAATAAATCATAGAAAGTATGGTGATTATGCGAACAAAAGAAGGGAACATGCTTATCATGTCAAGTATCAAAATCTCTAAAATTTGAGAAAGCTATGGGGCGATCTTAATATGGTGATGTGCGAACAAAATCTCTACCACCTGGTGATTATATCAATGAATAACAGTAAATTATCATATAGAATAGTGATGCAAAATGGACGTATCAGAGGCCAGTCCGGAGATTGGCCGAAGATTCCGATGTGGTAGACTGGAGACTCCGTTGTGCTAGGCTGGAGACTCTAGTCTGGCTCCAGCCTCTTCTTGTGTCTTTTCTTCCAGGCCTCATGCTTGAGGGTCTTGGATCCTTGTGCATCCTTGTTTCCGCTTCTTGGCATCATGGTCATCGGCCTAGTCATACAATAGGAATCGGTCTCAAGTAGGATGCCATTCACATGATAACCGATGGAAGGCAAGAGATGGAAGGAGTTCACCTTGATACGAATGGTCGGCATATCATGATGTGGACCAATGGTGGTTTCTATATGTTGGGCTACATCATCTCCCCCTCTTGAAAAAGAGTCGACTTCGATGATATCATTTCATCATCATCTAAGGAAGGAGATGTACCCTTTATATCTTGATGGATCCTCCCATGATCAATAGAGGTTGACATTGGAGTGTGGGTACCTACACACATCATAGATGAAAGAAACAATGTATGTGTGTGTTAAATGATACATCATCCATCATGATGTATCGCCTCGTGTGCAGATCACCATTAGCATCAAGCAATAAATCATAGAAAGTATGGTGATTATGCGAACAAAAGGAGGGAACATGCTTATCATGGCAAGTATCAAAATCTGTAAAATTTGAGAAAGCTATGGGGCGCTCTTAATATGACCCATATGATCATTATTGCAAGCAACAATGGAAGAAAGTGAAGAACATGCTTGGTTAAGCATCTTCAAAGTACGAGTATGGTTTCTGACAAACATAGGGAAAGATCAATTGTTCATCAACTTTGTTGCAAGAATTTTAGGATAGCAAAAGGATTTGTATCATGGCATATCTATGGCAATATCATCGCACTCAAATAATTCCACATGATCAACATTATGCAAAGGCAAGGTATCACATGGGAACATGAATGAAGCATATGAAATTCCATAAGTAGTGTCCATAGCATGCATATCCTCACAAGTCATCATGTCCACTAGTGGGATCATGGCATCATCAACACCCATATTCTTACCTTGGTGGTACCTCTCATGTGAAGTGGGTTTTGTGGTAGTTATGGCCTCCATGTGGGCGACTGCTTCATCATATATGGGGATGGCATCAACTTCATCCTCCATGTACATCTTCTCAATGGTAGGCACCGTAATGTCCAAGCTTGTCGGCTCTTTCTCCTAGGTACCTAACACATCATGAGAAAACACACTAGAGGTAGACGATGAGTTTTTAGAAATTGAAATGCCTCACTTGACCTATCAACTACCACTCTCAACTCACTAGGTGTATCACTCATGTCCTTAGAGTGGAAGCACACAATCTCCCATATGGTGGAGTAACTCGTATCACTGTCGCTCTCACTCAAGTGGTTTAAGTGGCTCTCCAACTCACATGGGATTGGTACCACATCATCACTCAAGAATATGGGAATAGGATCGGTTTCCTCAACTCCATTCGCCTCCTTTGATGATGGGAAAATGCCATGCTCACCGTCCTCAACCTTATCGCCTCCAAAGATGAATGCCCTAAGTTGGGCATCATCACTCCCATCGCAATTTGAGGTATCATATCTCACCTCCATGGTTGTACCGCAACGCTTATCATCATCCAAGGCTTTGCACCATGTCTTGAAAGCATCAACTTCATGAGAGGTCATCTTGACGGATCCATCCAACTTGGTGAAGTAGAGATCCATAGCATCCTTCTCATTCGTTGATGATCTTGTAGCATGTGAAGGAATCTTCTTTGAAATAGGTTTGTCATGGAATTTCTTGGCGTTGGAAGCTTCATGGTGTTGGTGATGGCGCGGTTTTTTGGTCGCCTTCTTTGTCCATGAGGTAGCACCAACGTCATATGAGGTCTTCTCTCTCGAGGGTCTTGAAGCTTGTGTAGTGGTCTTCCTCAAAGGATAAGTGGTCTCGTCGATGTTCTTGTAGTTGGGCACCTCATGTCAAACTTGTTTTGGTGATGTAGCATGATGGCACGGACAGTAGCTTGCTTCCTTGTTCTCATGGCAGAGAGGACTTGTACGCTGTCTTGAGCTTGTATAGCACATAGCATGGATGCGCTTGAGCTCTTGTTGGTGGCGACGCACTTGTCCTTGTTGATGTGTATTGGCACTTGTTGAGCTTGATGGATATCTTGATAGACAACCTTCAGGGTATATAGTTCCTCTTGCTGGATGCGACTTGAAGAGCTTGTTGGTGTTGGCCTCTTGGAGACGTGCCTCCGCTTGCATGGCGTAGAGGTTCTCGGTCTCACTACAAGAAAAGTTTCCTTCTGCAAGGAATTGGCCCGACGGTCGTCGTGGAAGGCGCGTGTTCCGCGACGAAATTCTTGGCTCAACCGTGGCCAATGGAAAACTATTTCTGGTTCACGGCCCCCTACTACGACGGATCTACTAAAAACATGGAGGACGCTCGACCAGCGCGTGGCAGAAGCATGATTTTCGTTTGCTCGCACGATGTTGACTCGCCAAAGTCCTTTGAGCGTGTGGGTCCCGGACGTCAGTGTCTCTAGCGGACCATACTTTTTGGTCGCGCCTCCCGGATTTGAAATCGATAACGTAGCTCGAGGTGTCTACCGTTTAGTCAGGATGCTAGGTCCCACATGGCAGTCTCTCGTTAGAAGGATCGTATCTATGATGGAATTTGTTTCCTTCGCTCGCGTTACCCTGTTCCGAAGTTGATAGCGCTGCTCGATGCTTCTACCGTCTTATCAACCTCTTGGGACCCTGCTGACTCGTAGTTGATGTAGAGCTCGTTGGGAACCCCAAGAGGAAGGTATGATGAGCACAGCAGTAAGTTTTCCCTCAGTTATGAAACCAAGGTTTAATCGAACCAGTAGGAGAAAGGAAACACCCCAAATAGGAAACTGAGTGAGCTATCCATAATGAAATAGTGATTAGAGCAAAGCTAGTCATAAAGGCAACTTAAGAAAGGAACTAATGTTTTGTGTGTTTTTGAAGAACAAAGCAAGCAAACAAAAGCAAAAAGAAACTAAGCAAAACAAAAACAACGAAGTAAAGAGATTGGTTATGAGGGACTCCCCTTGTGAAGAAGACCTTGACTCCCCTGCAACGGCGCCAGAAAAAAACTTGCTGACTCGTAGTTGATGTAGAGCTCGTTGGGAACCCCAAGAGGAAGGTATGATGAGCACAGTAGTAAGTTTTCCCTCAGTTATGAAACCAAGGTTTAATCGAACCAATAGGAGCAAGGAAACACCCCAAAGGTGTTACTAGCTGAGCTTTGGCAGGGCGTACTCCCGGTGCTAGTAGCAATGTGGAGACCTACACAACAAAACCACAAAACTTTGTCCCAACTTGCGATGAGGTTGTCAATCTCACCATGTTTTGCGGAAAACAAAGGATTAAACGTATCGAATGGAAATAAGTAAAAGTTTGTAGAAAGTAAACACAAAGTAGTAAAAGATTGTAGATTGTATGTAAAGTAAAAGGACCGGGATCCATAGTTCACTAGAGGTGGCTCTCCTTAGATAGACAACATGTTGGGTGAACAAATTACAGCGGGGCAATTGACAAACACCGAGAAAGCAATACATGGATATACTAATCATCTTGACTCCTCTGAGACTTGATTGGGCATTACAACATAATACATAGACCGCCATCCAACTGCATCTATGACTAATAATCCACCTTCAGGTTATCATCCGAACCCCCTCCAGTATTAAGTTGCAAGCAACAGATTATTGTATTACGAACTGCGTGTAAAGTAAACAATACGATTGTTCTATGAACAAACGATTGTTGTTTTCTCCCTAGTAGCAACAACACATCTAGTACCTTAGAGATTTCTATCACTTCCCCAGATTACCAGAGGCATGAACCCACTATCGAGCATAAATACTAACTCTCGGGGTTGCTAGCATCTACTTGGCCAAGATAGCTACTAACAACGAAAAGCATGCAATATCTCAAATAACAAAGACATGATAGGATCAATAATCAATCTGAAATAGCATCTCAATATCCATCGGATCCCCGCAAACACAACATGTATGAATTACTAATAGATGATCTTGACCATGAACGGAGCTCACAAGATCTAAACATGAAAGCACAAAGGAGGAGAAACCAACCATCTAGCTACTACATCGATCCGTAGTCCAAGGATGAACTACTCGCACATCACACTGGAGGCTTGCATGGTGATGAAGAAGGCCTCGAGGGTGAATTCCCCTCTCCGGCAGGGTGCCGGGAAGAGCTTCAGATCCCTCCTGATCTAGGGATGGAGATGACGGCTATAGACTCTTTCGTGGATTTTTGATCGGGTCCTTAGGGTTTTCGTCCCGAGGGCAACTTATAGGCGGAAGGAGAGGCCGAGGGGGTGCCGAGAGCGGCCACACCACCCCCTGGCGCAGGCTAGGCCTGGCCGCGCGGCCAGGTGGTGTGGTGGCTCCCTAGCCCTTCTCCGTCTCGTATTCTGGCACTTGATCCCTTCCGGAAAATAGGCATTTTGGCGTTTGTCCCGTCCAATTCCGAGAATATCATTTTCTGACTTTCCTGGAACCAAAAACAGCAGAAAACAGGCAGCTGGCACTATGGCTCTTGTTAATAGGTTAGTCCAAGAAATCATATGAAAAGTACTCCAAAGTTGGAACAAAACACAAGAAAGTGGATAAAACCAAGCATGGAACATCAAAAATTATAGATACATTTGCAATGTATCAGACCCACATGTCATCCTCTCATTAGAAGAAATGTGTGTACGGTAGAATTTTTTCCTTCACTGGTGCTACCCCGTTCCGAGTTGATAGCATTGCTCGGCGTATCTACCATTTAACCAACCTCCTGTGCCCCACATTTCATCCTCTCATTAGAAGAAACATGTGTATGATGGATTTTTTCCTTCGCTCGCGCTACCCTGTTCCGAACTTGAGAGTGTTGTTCGACGCATCTACCGTTTAATCACGATGCTGGGCCCCACATGTCATCCTCTCATTAGAAGAAACCTGTGTATGATGGATTTTTTTCCATTGCTGGTGCTACCCCGTTCCGAGTTGATAGCGCTGCTCGACGCATCTACCGTTTAACCAACCTCCTGAGCCCCACTTGTCATCCTCTCATTAGAAGAAACATGTGTATGATGGATTTTTTACCCTCTATCGTGCCTTCGTGTTCAAAACTTGATAGCTTTCCTCACTGCATCTGCCGTTTATTCATGCTGGTGGGTCCCTTATGTCAGCCTCACATTAGAAGAATCGTGGGTATGATGGATTTTTTTCTTCTCTAGCCCTACCATGTTCCGAACTAGATAACGTTGCTCGACGAATATGCCGTTTGCTCACGCTGCTGGGTCCTCCATTTCAGCCTCTCATTAAAAGAAACATGTACATGCTGAACTTTTTTCTCGGTCGCTCCTCCCTATTTCGAAATGTCTACATTGCTCGATGCATCATATGTATAAGGTCGCGCTACTGGGTACCACATATCAGCCTCTCTATAAATGAAACGTGCGTATGATGGACTTTTTTTGGCCATGTCCGCTATTTTGACCTTGGAAACTTGTTGTGTCCAAGATGTCAACCACCTCTGTGTAGGAAACATGTCTATTCTGGGTCCCAGCTGACAGCCTCTATTTGAAAGAAATGTGTGTATGTTGGACTGTTTTTTCGGGTCCTAGATGTCAGCCTCAGAGTACAAAAAATGCTCAGAAAGGCCGAATTAAAAAGATTGTGGGCTAACTCGGGGCAGATGCCTATTCGCCATGGCTTATATTCCATGGGATCACTCCTAAATTGAATGGGCTACGGTCGGTGGCCACAAGACCACAAAAGGACGAATTAAAAGGTATTGGGCTACGCATGGGGCTGATAGGCTAATTTAATGGGCTATGCTTGGGCTTGCTGGGTCCGACATGTTAGCTTCTCTGTAAGTGCAACGTGTGTATGATGGAATTTTTTTTCGGTCATGTCCGCTGTTTTCACCGTGGCAGCCGTTTATGGTCTTACTGCTAGGGCCCTTATGTTAGCCTCTCTGGCATGTTTTTGCTTGTGGGTCCCTGATGCAGCCTTGTATGTTCTGCCTTGTGGGTCCCTGATGCGAGCCTCTCTGTACAAGTATTTAAACTTTTTTTCGAACCCACCCTCAAAACAAACTCCAGGGACACTGCATACTGGTGGGTCTGTGATGTTAGCCTCTCCGTAATGTGATATTGCTAGTAGAAAAAAATGTAAACGCAAGATACACACATAGAGGCAATTCGAACAAAAGACTTCAAATCAAATAAACGTAAATTGAGTGCCAAATACAACAAAGATATTTATAAAAAAATATCATTAAACTTTTATTAGTACTACAACTTCTGTATTAGTCTTCTTAAAATATTTTGTGTGTCTATGTTTATCTCTTTTAAAATATAAAAGGGCAGCGCTCCTAGCATCTCAATTTATAAAATGCCACGTAATGAGGTATTTTCTTAAAAACATGGGTAGGCATAGTTTATTTATTATGAGAGGTGGGGGGGGGAATGCCCAAAAGGCCAAATTAAAAAGAGTTTGGCTATTGCTTTAAGTGGCTTATATTCCATGGGATATGCTCCATGGGATTCATCCTTAAATTTCACTGGGCTATGCTCATAAGTCTGCTAACCCGTAAAAGGCCGAACTAATATGTTCTCGGCTATGCTCCATGGGCTCCTTTCTAAAATTTCGCTGGGCTATGGTCAGCAGTACCTGACCCCTATAGGACTGAATTAAAATGTTCTAGGCTAAAGAGGGGCCAAATGAGCTACTCCCTCCGATCCAAATTAATGTTCTTGGATTTTGCTAGATTCAGATGTATCTAGCACTAAAACAAGACTAGATATGTCAGAATCTAGACAAATGTAAGAACATTAATTTGGATCGGAGGGAGTACTAGATTTCTTCTCCTAGTTAATAAAATTGCATTGTGATGTGCTCTGCCGGAATCGAAACAAAGACCTGAGCGAGGGCGGGGCACAAGCGATAATTCTTTTTGGCAGATATTTATGTCAAAATTCAGCAGTACAGAATAAGGTAGAAAAATTATCAACAGATTGGAAGTAAATATTCGGGAGCACTTGACCAATTCAACAGCATTTCAAAAGTGACCAATGCAGCAATACAAACAATGAAATACAATACTAGTACGTAAGTATTAGTTGCACAAATCCTTTAGTAATAGCAATGATAGAACATTTGAGAGATTTGGTAGCTTTCCTGCTTGAAATTAAATAGCAGTATAGAGAGAATCAGTTCTTGTTCCAACTAAAAGAACCTTGGCCCATGATTAGTTTGGCCTGTTCTCCTAATACACTCAATCATTGGAGCAAGAAAAACCGACGATCAAGTCTGCTTTTCTGTGCATGCCTCCTTCTCACATCAATGCAAAGCCTGGTCAAGATTATGAGTTTATGACAAGGCCAAGTTACAAAAGAAAAGCAAGATCATCTACTGCACTTAATCTAAACAAGTACACGTACATCACAGTTAGTTCTACAAAATATTATATTCTACATACTAATAGGAACAACAGAACATTTGATAAATTCAGTAGCATTTAAAAGATTTAGCAGTACAGAATATGACCGAAAAAATATTGACAAATACCCAGCTCATATTCAGCAGCACTTGCCTGATTCCCAGTTCATATTCAGAAACACTTGACAGATTCAGCAGCATTTCAAACTGACTGAATTAGCAGTACCCATACAATAATTCATAGATTCAGCAATGCACATATTGAAATTCAATAGATGTATCTAGGTCTGAGTCAAAAGTAAAGCGAGACCATATTCTGCACTTCATCGGTCGATCTGAACAAGCACTAGTACATAGTTACTATTGCAAAATAGATTAGCAGAGGAAGAACTCCATAGAAAATACTCAAAACTACCTTATGCGAGGAACCACGTCTCCCAAAATGATAAGTACCAGTACATACGGTAGGTATTACTACAAAATACATTAGCAGTAGTTCAACTCCATAGAAATACTCCTAACAACAACTATTAATAACAGGTAGTAAGTCTTTCTAGCAGTTCAAATACTCCAACGAACATTAAGATATGTTTATCTCACTTATGAATCCTGTCAATCTGAAAAGATAGTATTCCAGGGTGAACACCGACGGTTTACGAGCGACCAGGTGCGACATCAGCACTGGCAGGAGCCACTGCAGCTCTTTGAACGGAATGCCATCGGGCGATGCAGTGCTCTCCGGCACGCATAGCCCAGAATTTTATATCCTTCTCCCCTCAATCACAGTCGACGACCAAAACTTCACCATGTATCATGGCGACAAGCATGCCGTCGACGTGACGCATACGACGGATACGACATGTAGCGTTTTGCGCGTGTCAAATTGCATCACAAACACAGTACCATCATCTCTGGATCCAATGATATCTACTATCCGCAGGCCTATTCCTGGCAGAGGCTTAGAGGAGTACCTTCTTGTTTTGCCGTAGCAGAAACTGTGCACCCTCATCGAGTGAGCTTCACAGAGGTGGGCGAGCAGTGCCGCCAGCGAGGGGGCAAAAATGCAGCCATCCTCCATGCAGTTGCAAGGGCCGTGTGCGCACGCAATCTTGTGGTTGTGGACCTGATGGTACGCGACCAATGTCCCGCAACCGTCGTTGGGGCATCTGCTACCTTTTCCGCTGGTGACTCGGAGGTTCAACTCCTTGGAGCATGCGGCTAGTCGGACGGCGCTGGTAGTGTCCATACACATAGCGATCTTGTCGAACACATTGGCGCCGACGTTGCTCCATCCGCCGTACCACCGGTTGGGCCCCGAATCCGCCATCATGTCCTGATGGTTTGGGGGCGAGGCGAATCAATCTATGACTGTTGGGAGGTTTTGTAGGAGAGGCGTGGCGGCCTGGAGGAACCGATGTTGCGGGCGTGATGGCGAGGAAAATGAGTGATGCGCATTGGATACAATACCAAATACTACCAGATATGGGGATGACGGTATGGCTCTTTGAACGAGGAGTTTTTTGTGTGTTTCTTCGTCGGTCTTCTGCTGTAGGGCACAACTGTATCGAGGAGACTTTAATTATTAGCTAGCTAGTGTAGCACGCCAACACTGTCTAGTACTATTGTAGTAGTATCGAGGAAACTTTACTAGTAGTAATTAGCTAGCTAGTCTAGCACGCCAACACTGTCTAGTAGAATGAATGCCATATCATCACAATATAAAATTGTACTACTCCATAAAGTAGTAATAGGTAAAGCTGTGAAAATAATTATATTTTCGAGCCGCTTCCAGAAAGTATCAGGTGTATATTTGGTTCTTGTAGTTGTGCATAGGGTTCATTATGCTAAAGTCTAGTACAATATCAATAGAATCTCCTACTTCATCCGTTTCAAAATATAAGATGGTTAAGCTTTTGTGAATAAATGTATCTAGACATCTTTTACTACACACTAAAAGTAGTGTGTATGTTCGGAGTGAACCACACACTAAATGTCGTCTAGATACATTCGTTTCGCACAAGTTAAAACATTTTATATTATGGAACAGAGTGACTAGATGCTAGAATGGAATAGAATATTCGAGGGTTAGCAATGTTAGAATTTGCTAGTCTTGATACAACGGTTAATGTTGAAAGTTAACTGTACACTATATAGTGGTAAGATAAGATAAGGTAAATCTATAAAAAAATGGTCTCTTCATATCAGCTTAACCAAATACTAGTGCATGAGGCTATAATCGTTCAAGCCAAGGTTATTTTCATAGAGTATGACCCTTACACAAGCATTGAGGTGATTGTTCATGTCTATGGCATGTGGTGTGTAACATCCTGTTGATGCTAAAATTTCCATAATTTCTAAAAGAACTCTAGAATCGGTGGACTAAAGTGCATTATGCTAAAGGTCCAAAAAAAATATAGTCAAGTTCATACGAGTAAATAAACATAGTACCGATACAAGGACATGTTTCAAAAGAGAGTAGACCAACAAGTTGAAAGCCAATGACTTTAGACAACCAAACAAAATAAACAGTTCAACATGGTCCGAAACTATTTCTCTACTTGTAGTACCAACAATTACATATGGATTGCATCATTACTTACTGTGGCAACATGTCTTGTTTCTTAGTTAAGCATGAGGCCGATTCCAATTGACGGAACTCACAAAGGTTGTTACGAACCAAAGCAGATGCTTCACCGTTCCTATCCAAAAGCGAGGGTTACTAATTCCCTCAAGGACATTGATTTCAGAAGTAACACCGCAGTATTTACCACTAAGACTGAAGAGGCATAATTCAGGCTGCGCATCTTTGGAAAGCCATACTGTAGTTGGTAAGATGTAGACACAGTTCCTTCTCGTCAGATAACCTGAGGTAAGATCTGCACCGCCTACGCACATGATAATTGGATAGTTAACTCCAAGGAAAAGATAATATGATCCAAGGTCAGCAATCCTTTCACATGGATTAGCTTGATCAACCTGACCAGTGTTCATTGAGAACACCAAGCATCCAAACCCGGAAGTATAAGTGGAGATAGTGCGACCGCAGTGTATAACACGAGGATGAGCAGCACCAATACGATGGCGGTAATGACAACTAAGATAACTGGGATCATAAGAAGTGCCAAGCGTATATATATGAAGAAGTCTAGAACCATCTACAGATCTTGCTAACCACCAAAAACAAAAAATGTAGTTGTGCTCGTATCCAGTAGCATTAATAAATGAATCCACCAACTCGTCCGTGGCAGCTGGTCGCGCCAAGACCAGCGCGAGACCTTGAAAAGGTAGCAGAATGTGTTAACTTATGATTCCGGCAGCATGATATAGTGAATCCTACTAAAAAATTTCCTTCCAATTGAACTGCATGCAAAGTAGCTCGAACATAGGAAAAACAACTACGGCCTAGAATTGTACAAAGGAAACAAAGCATTATATAATAGGGAAATTGTCTAGAGAACGGACTCATCTTTTTTTGAACAATACGGGCAATTTTTGTCTCTTTTTGTCTAAAAAAGGCAAAGATAATTGACCGGTTCATTTACAGGGGATTTTGCCGAAAACCCGTGCAAATGCAAAAAACATTGGATAGGAAAGGCACAGGATTTTACATTTGCATGTCAATTTATACTCCTGCAGGATTGCAGTTGTGTTGGATTACATTGCACGGAAAAACCATTGAACGGATTCTTTTCTGGAGCTTCAAGTATATCTTAAATTCCTATCGAATGAACTAAAAGACATCCGAAAAAATCTACTATGCATAATTCAATCCGATGAATCAAACAACTGCTATAAGAAAAAATCCTATGGAAAAACTATGATTCGTACAGTTCGTAGAGTCTAAATAACTACTCATATTTTCATTTAAACGAAACAATCCCTATGTCAATTCAGAACAATAGCTTGGGCACATGAGTAATTAAGCCAGTACACTACATATGAAGGAATAATTACCACGATGTAGAGGATCCCAAACATGAATGCTGCCATACAAAGCTGTGGCGAATAGCAATTCGTCGTGGGTAATTCCATCATTGTAACTGTAAGGGCCTAGGGTGTGGTTAAGAGGAATTGTAAGAACTATCCATCCATCATCATAGCCCTAAAGGATGGCAATTCTAACACTGAAGACTGCAACAAGCGAGAAATCTTTATATCTCCCAGCAGCTATGGGAACTTGGCAAATAGCAATCTTCTGCATTACAGCTGGAAGATCATTATCCAACAAGAACGTGGTTGGCTGGTTGGTTGCTTGGAACGACAATACTGGGAGAGGAATCTTGCGATGAGTGTACATGTTGCAAATCTCCAACTTGGCTCTAAAGCTAGCCGTGGCAATCCAATCTCCATTGGCACCTACCCACTGCCTAGAAGTATAGCCTAGTACCATAGCATCGGAGGAGAACCTGTCCAGCCATAGTAGCTTGCACGTGAGGCTATCAATTTTGAAGTAATGCAAGAAATCTAGCGGTCCCTTGGTCAGGGGGAATGAAGAACACATGGGAGGCCAAATGGCATTGAAGCATCCAAAGTTGTATTAGCTTTTGCAGATTCAAGAAAACGTTTGGACGAACCAATTAGGCTAGCGGTGGTGATGACGTCACATCAGGTTATGAGTTCTTCAAAGGGTCCTTCAGTAAACACGTCGTGAAAAATCTCAAAATTATGCTCACTATTCTTGCTCGCTGACGCCATCGCAAGGCAACGTCTGTATTTCATTCATTGGGGTTTCGGAAGAGAGAGGGAATCGAGTGTGGCAACTGCCTGAGTGAGACGAGGAAGAGAATCCGAAAGCGGCATATGGCGGCAGCGGCAGCGCACCGTGCGAAAGGTGAAGACGCTAGGAAGAGAAGTGGAAGACGCCCTGGAGGGGGGCGGGGGAATAGGCAGGGGGAAAAGCTAGATTAATCAATACGAGCGTGCACTCCTCAACTGCATTTCGAGGAGACAGTGACCCGCCGACTCCCTACTCCCTAGTACCAGTAGACATCTAGATGGTTGGAGTAGTTAATTTGGAGGAGACTGTGATCGGCCTGACTCTACTAGACGCCTATGGTACGGGTTTTACTAGACGAGCTCTCTAGTATTTTACTTGCATGGACGAGCTCTGTTTTTCTTTTTTCATGGAACGAGATCTATATTAGGGCATCCACTATGTTGTCCATAAGCAAAAAGTAGTCCTTATGGATGACCACATACATAGTAGAGCTTCACCTAAGCTTGTGGCTTGTCCATAAGCAATATAAAATTATTTACTCTCTCCTCTCTCTCTTGCACCTGTGTACTTTTTGCAGATATATGGGTCCTAGCTTATAGATAAGTTCATTTTAATAGCCATGGTGTTGATGTTGCGAAATCTGACACAAAACACTATTTAGCATGGGAGGCAAATTTGGCATTAGCTCCACAGCGTTTGTCTTGCCAAATATCTGCATAGTGAGCCCTTACATAGAATAAAACAACATAGTAAAGGGTGTTCTCTCTCCCCATCGCATGAGAGAGAAGCAGTGCACTGCCACATGATTAGATAAATTAGTACTTGGAATTTGGCATTGGCACACGCAGTTGCTATGATTCCCTAGTTTCTCAGATTTCGAACTAACCCTACAACGTATGGAACTAGTTCCAAAAGCCAAATATCTATTTTGGAACAAGATTTGGATATACATTGTGGGCGCCCAGGGCATCCACTATGTTGTCTAATCACAAGCCAAAAAGTAGTCCATAAGCCTATCCATATACATAGAAGAGGTTCACTTTAATGGAATTTCCTTAAGGGTGACCTACAACCTTATGGGTTGTCCATAAGCAATAACCAATTATTTTACTTTCTCCTCTCTCTCTCTTGCATGTGTGTATTTTTAACAAACATGTGGGTCCCAGGTTAAGGTGAACTCGACCTTATACATTATACTAGCTATTTCTATAAGCTGTGTGGGTGCCATCTTATGGCAAAAGTTTACCTTATACATAGGGGATTTTATAGCTACTTTCACAAGCTGTGTGGGACCCACCTTATGGCAAAAGTTCACCTAGGGAATCCACTATGTTGTCCATAAGGGTGTCCACAAGCAAAAAGTAGTCCTTATGGATGACCACATATATATGTATACATAGTAGAGCTTCACCTTAAGGAAATTTTCTTAAGGGTGACCCATAAGCTTGTGGCTTGTCCAAGGGCACCCACAATGTTGCCATTGTCAAATCTAACGTAAAGGTAAATTTGGATTTGGTATAAAATATAGCAAGATCTCCACAATGTACTAGTTGCAAATATTTATAATGTGGGTCCCACCATATAGCTAAAACAACACATGAAGCAAATATGGAACTACCCTCACAGTGTATTTGAGGTTTGTGCATAAATTTCATTGTGCTAAACACTATCAATAGAATCTTCTAGATCCCATAATGGAAAAGAAGATACAACCGCTAGCAATGTTGGGATTTGATAATCTTGATACAACGACCAGTGTTCAAAGTTCTCCATACACCATATAGTTGTAAGATGTAAGATAAGATAAGAAAAGCGAGGCGAGGGTAATTTATGGGCCCACGCAAGGCATCATTGTTTACAGAAAAGCCCATGTGCTGAAGCTAAAATCTTGGGAATTTGACATGATATGCGAATAATATATGTCCATGTGCTCATCCAACGTACTTCGCAATGCTCAAGTTGAATCATCACATATAAAACAATTGATGCATATGGATTGTGAAGTGTATAAGAAAAGAATCAAATTTGGTTAGATTTTAGCTAACTTGAAACTAACGATGAAATATTGAGTAAAATGCACACATGTGTAGTTTTAGTTAACTTGAGCGTTTGTAGAGGACAGTGTTCAGCTAAGCTAAAACGACATCGATCTACGCAAAAATTCTACATGAACTTGTAAATGCAATAGAAGTCGTGGAAGGACACCATTTCTAGGACGATACTATTTTACTATCTCAATCTCAAAAAGGCACGACCAGGATAGCTAAACGTGTACGGATTTGGTCAAATACGCTGAAATTTGTTTGAAATAGACTAATTTGCACTATGGATGCATGCTGTGGGACTGATTTTGTCCACTCTACAAGATATGGGACTAATTTGTACCTCGGGTGCGAGAAGTGGGACTAAAACTATGTTTACCACGATCTTTGGCAAGAAACAAGTTATATAGATCCTATAACTTATACTGTAGAAGAAAAGCTAGAGAAGTCGTAGGACACTTACTTTCCTTCTTCCAAACAATACAATATTAAGGCCTAAATGTCGTAAAATTAATTTGTACTACCTCCACCCTAGAGCTTATTAATTAAGGCTTATATTTTTGTATATGTGTCTTGCCATGTGTACATGTGTGGCCATGCGTATATGTATTTGTACGTGTCTGTGTACGCGTGTGTGGTGTGCGGCCATGTACATGTATACGTGTAGTTGTTTGCATGTGTGTGTGATGTGTGAGTGGCCAAGTATCCGCATGCGTGTACATATACATTTCCATATACCTGACATGTTTTAGTATGAGTATATATATGAGAGTGAGCTGTGCTACAAACATATAGTCCCTCTGAACCATATTTGTTGGTTTAGATTCATCTAGATACGGATGTATCTAGTCAAGTTTTAGTGCTAGATACATCCGTATATATCTAGAGTATGTGCTATTGTGTTGTATGTATGACATACTCGCCCCACCCATTATCACACACACAAAAAAACATTGCGATTGCTACATCTTATCTTACCATCTTATCTTATCCTACCACAATATAGTGTACAAATAACTTTGAATATTGACCGTTGGACCAAGACTCGCGAATCCCAATACTTGCAGTCGTTGGATCATCTTTTCCATTCTAGCATCTAGAAGATTCTATTGATAGTCTTCAGCATAATGAATGATATGCACAAACCTCAAAACACACTTCTCCATCATTCTAGAATCTTCTCCCTCGTAGCTAATAATGGTTGACTTTTGCATGATCTTATCGTATCTTACCACTATATAGTGTACGAATAACTTTCAATGTTGACCGTTGGATCAAGATTCACGAATCGAGCATTTCTAGCCGTTGGATCTTATTTTCTATTCTAGCATCTAGAAGATTCTATTGATATATAGTCTTCGTCATAATGAATGCTATGCACAAACCTCAAAACACACTTCTCCATCATACTAGAATCTTCTCCCTTATTTCTCTAGACCATGTTCAAAAATTGAATGTGTTCGGTAGCTAATAATATTTGACTTCTACGTGACATACAAAGTACCAGGACCAAATATACACCCATACTTCTTATCTTAAAACACTTCTCTATGATTCTAGAATCTTTCAGACATTTTTATAACCATGTTACCAAAATTGGAAGTATTAGGTATAGCTAACAAACATTTACTTCTGCGTTGACTTCAACATGATACAAAGTACAAGAACGAAATATACACCCATGATACGTCCAATACGTATCTACTTTCCCGAACACTTTTGCTATTGTTTCTCCTCTAAACTTGTGTGATTTGGATGCAACTAACGCGGACTGACGCTGTTTTCAGCAGAATTGCCTTGCTGTCTACTTTTTGTGCAGAAAATCAACTATCAGGAAAAATCCCGGAAAATATGCCAAAAATCCTATTTCACCCGAAGACTCTAGGAGCCAGAATACGAGACGGAGAAGAGCCCTGGGGTGGCCACACCACCTGGTGGCGCGGGCTAGGCTAGGCCGCGCCAGGGGGTGGTGTGGCCCCCCCAGGCACCCCCTCGGCCTCTCTCTTTGCCTATAAGGAGCCTTCTGACCTAAAAACTTCGGGGGGTTCGACGTTTTTCCAGAAGGAGTTCCGCTCTGCCGCCACCACCAGATTCCACGAAACAATACCAGAAACTCTGTTCTGGCACCCTGCTGGGACGGGGAATCGGAGGAGATCATCGCCATCATCATCACCATCGCTCCTCCATCGACCATCCATGGTTCCCCATCTATAAGTGAGTAATCCCCCGCTGTAGCCTATGGGGATGGTAGCGCTTGGATGAGATCGTTCATATAATGGTATCAGATTGTTAGGGCATGGTGCCTAGTATCTTTTATTAGTGCTTTATCATTTTGTTGCGACTTGTTGTGCTTAATGCTTGTCACTAGGGCCCGAGTGCCATGATTTCAGATCTGAACATGTTATTGATTCATTATGATAGTATTGTTCTTGGTCTTATCTACAAGTTTTATACACACATTGTTGTCCGGAACCTATGGCCCCAAAGTGACATAAATCGGGATAACCGGAAGGGAAAGGCTTTGATGTGAGGATCACATGTGTTCACGGAGTGTTAATGCTTTGATCCGGTGCTCTATTAAAAGGAGCACCTTAATTGCCAATAGTTCCCTAGAGGCCCCGCTCCAAACGGGCTGGCAGGACAAAAGATGTTGTGCAAGTTCTCATTGCGAGCACGTAGGACTATATATGGAACACATGCCTAGGATTGTCTAGTACTTGGGTGCTTTATCTTATTTATCCGCAATTGCCCTATGTTCTGATTGCTATGTGAATTGTCTTGTCCATGCAACGCTCGTCCATCCATCCCTATGCCTACCGCACTCGAATCCCACTGTTTACTACTTTTTTTACTACTGTCTTTGTTTTCCTACTGCTGTTACTTTACTATTCCTACTACAGAACTGTTGCTACTGATAAACTGTTGTGAGTAAGATTGTTTCCAGGTGCGGCTGAATTGACAACTCAGTTGTTAAGGCTTATAAATATTCTTTGGCTCCCCTTGTGTCGAATCAATAAATTGGGTTTCACTTCCCTCGAAAATACTGCGATACACCCCCTATACTTGTGGGTCATCAAGACTATTTTCTGGCGCCATTGCCGGGGAGCATAGCTTTATTTATCAAGTTTACTTGGATTCTCTATTGTTCGCTGCTATCCATCCATCATGGGTAAGTCTCGTGATGGCAAGGTTCCTATTTTACCATCCACTACAAGAAGAGGTACGGTTCTGAACACCTCTACCGTTCTTGATTCACCGTCTGTTTTGAGTAAGTTCCTTACACCACCACATACACATGCTACACACACTGCTACTACTGCTGAATCTGAAACTTCTGATACTTATGATGCTGCTTCTACTGTGCTTGATAAGAGTGATTCATTAGGTCCTTTCCTAGATGCTACAATTGCTAGAACTATAGCTAGAAATACCGAAACTCCTAATGAAGACACTACCACACCTGTTAGCTCACCTGAGTCTAGTGAGAGTTATGATACTGAAGAAAATTATGTTGAGATGACCGATGAGTTTATTGGAGAATGTAAGAACACCCATGATAGGAGTGCTGCTAAGAGTCTCCTTGAGAGGCGTACTATTAGACCCAAATTATCTCTTGATGCTAAGTTTGCTGCTTCTCCCATAAACATTATAGATGAAGATTATGATTTCTCTCTCGATCTATCTTACATAGCTATTGTCGAGAAAGAACCTTTTTGTGGGACTAAGAATGAAAGTGCGGTAGCACATATGAATGAACTTTCTACTATGAGTGGCTTGTTTTCTGATGATATTAAGATGCGTACTTATTTTGTTGCTAAGATTTTTTCCTTTTTCACTGAAAGGAGAAGCTAAAACATGGTTTAGTAATTTACCTCCTAGATCTATTGATAGCCCTGCAGAAATATTTTCCTCCCAGTGGTAGACATGCTATTTTGCAGGAACTTTTTGATTTTAAACAAGGAGAAAAAGAGGTATTGCCCGAATCTTGGGCAAGGTTTTGTGCTTTGATTCATGCACAGGCTGGAAGTGCTTTACCTAAGAATGAGCTTCTTGATATATTTTATAATGGACTAACCGAGGAATCTAGGACATACCTAGATAGTTGTGCTGATTGTGTTTTTAGGAATAGGACTGCTAAGGAAGCTGAGGAATTAATGGCTAAAATAAGAAAGAATTATGAAGATTGGACACCTCCTAAACAAACTATACCTGAAGTAATTGTACCTGAACCATCTATTCCTGTGCCTATTCCAACATCAAAGAAGAGGGGAGTTATTGAATTAAATGATGAAATGATGAAGGAAGCTAAGAAATGTCTTAAGGAGAAGGGAATTAAAGCTGCAGATGTCAAGAATTTACCTCCTATAGAAGAATTATGTAAGCCTATTCCCTACTCACCCACTATTGAGGTACACTCTCTTCAACACTTTGGTGAAGGTGATATCCCTTACTTGAAACCTCCTGATCAATGCTTAGAAGAATTTGATATCTTTATTATTAAGCAAGATAACTTTAATAAAAGGGTGCAAAATCATCTAATGGAAAACACTAGAGCTATTGTTGAGTTGAAAGATATTGTGGAAAGAACCTCTAATGATGTTAAAATGATTGTTAAACACTTTCAAATGGTTCAAACTGAAATAGATCAACTCGTTAAAGTGCAAAACGACTTGCTAGTTAATGCTGCTAAAGAAAAACATGCTTATGAAATTAGAACTAGAAGTGGAACTGTTACCTAGGATCCTCTATATCCCGAGGGGCATCCCAAAAGAATTGAGCAGGATTCTCAACAAGCTGAAAATAGTCGTTCTACTCGTAAGAAAAGGAAGAAGAAACATAAAACTGTCGTAGAACCCTCTAAACCTGCTATAGATCCTAATAGTATATCTATCTGTAATGCTGAAACTAAAAGTGGTAATGAAGAAAATGAAGTTCCTAGTGAAGAAAAAGTTGAAGAAGAACCTGAAAACCACACTAAGAATACTAAATACACTAAAGAATATTTTATTGCTAAGAAACATGGTAGTGAAAGAGAACCTTGGTTGCAAAAACCTATGCCTTTGCCTGATAAGAAACAACAGTCAAAGGAAGATGAACACTACAATAAGTTTTGTGAGTGTATGAAACCTTTATTCTTGCAAATTCCTTTGACTGATGCTATTAAATTGCCTCCTTACTCAAAGTATATGAAGGACATTGTCTCGAATAAAAGGAAGATCCCTAATGAAGAAATTTCTACTTTGCTTGCTAATAATTCCTTCAATGGTAAGGTTCCTAAGAAATTTGGAGACCCAGGGATTCCAACTATCCCTTGCTCTATTAAGAACAGTTATGTTAGAACTGCTTTGTGTGATTTGGGAGCTGGAGTTAGTGTTATTCCTTTCTCTTTCTATAAGAGGCTTCAACTAGAAAAATTGATACCAACTGATATATCATTGCAAATGGCTGATAAATCTACCACTATTCCTGTGGGTATATGTGAGGATGTACCTGTTCAGGTGGCTCACAATTGCTTGATATTAACTGATTTTGTTGTGCTTGAAATGCCTGAAGATGATAATATGTCTACTATTCTTGGGAGACCTTTTCTTAATACCGCAGGAGCTGTTATTAATTGTAATCAAGGAAATGTGACCTTCAATGTTAATGACAAGGAACATACTGTCTATTTTCCCAAGAAGATTGAAAGGACTTATGGCTTGAATTCAATTGAACATGTTGAAGGCAATCAAGTTGGAGAAATATATTGTCCCATACCAAGAGAAAAATTTGAAACTATTATGATTGGGACCATTGCTATCAAGGTTAAGGTAACATAATCATTAGTGGAGTACGAAGTTTTGTCTCATATGCAATTGTTTTGGTAGCAATACTTGATCAACCTTGCTAACAAAAGGATTTCATTGAACAAAACAATGTTTTCACTATGATTATCTCCGTTTATTTCTATCCTTTGCATTTTAGTTTTTGATTTCGTTTAGTTTTCTTTGTGTTGTTAGTTGCTTGCATGTTAGAACTTCTGTAGTTCTAGCCTTGTTTTGTCCGTGCATCATGTTTCAAAAAGAAAAGAAAAAATCCGTCTGTCAGAAAAATCATTCTTCTATTTTTGAAAATTGCCCAAAAATAAAGTGTCTCGAAAAATTCCAGAAAATTCATATTAAATTTTTACGTGAAAAAAGGGGCAGAGGAGTACCTGGTAGGTACCAGGGGTGCCCACTAGGCAGGCACACCATGTGGTGGCGCGGCCAGCCCTAGGTGGTGCCATGCCCTGGTGTGGGCCACCCCTGGCCCCTCACTACTTCTCTCCCCTGCCACTTTCTGCTATCTCCCGAGTAAGCTCCAGTCCGTAGCTCAAAATCGCGTTCTTTCTGTGCTTGCTCTCGATTTCTTCGATCTCCTTGCTCAGCCCATCTTTCTTGCTGAAATTTGGAGCATTTGTTCCCTGGTATGTGACTCCTCCCCTTGTCCAAGTAGATTTGTGTTTAGTGGTTTATGTGTTGAGTATTTTGCTACTGTAGGTGACTTGTTATGAGGGCTTGTAAGCTTGTTTGAAGCTTAGAGATATAGTTTTGATGCATGTTTAGGACTCTTGCAAGTCCCTATGAGTAGAATCCTTCATTATATTTACTTTGCAATCACTTGTTTAATAGGTGTTTAAATTTCAGATTACCAAGCATGAACAACTGTACTTTTGGAGAGATATTTGAGAGTGATGCACCACAGAGGCTTGACCTTGTTGCCATGAAAACTCATCACTTTGTCACTGCTACCTCTGATTTGAACAATCTAGTATATAGGATGCTTTTCACTGACGGGGATAAAAGGGAGATCCTTTTGCCACAGCCTGCTTTGTTTAGTGTTGACAGGAGACCATGGTCACGCTCCAAGGAGGAGGTGGACGAGCAGCTTCGCTTGCTGGGGTTCCACGAGCAGCACTAGGAGGAAGTGCCCTCCTACGATTACTCTGTGCACTACAGAGGGACGTACTCGATCTCTCACCAGGACGAGGGTACCTCCTTGTCATACCATGGTGACACTTCATCCTGGCTGGCTTGGGATTGATTCCCACTTAGGCCAAAAGCCTAAGATTGGGGGAGGTACGCCGACACGGTACTCATCTCCATATCATGTCGCGTCGGTACTTTGTATATTCTTGTTTTCGTTCTCTTTTTAGTTTTCATTCTTCTTGGCTTTTGCTTTCTAAAAACACAAAAAGACCAAAAATATTTCTGTTGTTTCTCTTTGGTTTCCTTCTTCTTTTTGCCTTGGTTTGCTTTTCCCTTTTTGCTTTGTTTGAACTTTTCTAAAAACCCAAAAAGATTTTGCTTTGCTTGTTTTTCTCTTTTGGTTCTAATTTAAAAATTGAAAACACCAAAAATATTTGTTGTTCTTCTTTGGTTTTTGCGAGTTTGCTACAAGGTTCGGCAGTTCTCAGTGGATTATTGGTTTCATATTATTATTCAAGCCACACAAGTGAAGAGCAATTATGAGGATTAATGACAACTTGAGGCATGGTAAGAGGCTGGTAACGAACTCTATTTGTCTTCATTTTTGTACATATACTCATCCTTGTGAGCTTGCTTAGTCCGTTCATGAAGAGTGTATGTTTTATTTGGATGCTTAATAGTTCTTGCTTTCTTATGATTAGCTCCAGCTCGCTAATAGTTTGTAGCATGTCTCATCAATGTTTGCTTGCATTACTCTATTCATAAATTGGTATGACACCGTGGTATCCTCCTCTGAATGTTTCATTTGAATTGACTTGGCACATGCTCACGCATGCACATGACTGTAATAATCAGTTAAGCCTCGATGAATTATTTTGCCTCGAGGATCTTGAATCACTTTCATGTCATGAGTAGTCCTGTCTTGTTGCAAGCATGATAATGACAGCTATTGCTCTCTCTCATTTGTCGCTCCCTTACTTTTGCTAGACTTCACTTCCACTGAGTATGTTTTACTCAAGTTTCCAACTCCCTAAACCAAATATTTCCAAAGTGTCCACCATACCTACCCATTAGCATCATTTGCTACCTCTGTGCATATTCAATATGCCTTGTTTTCTTCAGAATAAAATGTTTGCTTGTTATGAGAAAGTTAGTTAGTAAAGCTCTCACGAACTTGATGGCACACTTTATTTTCTTGCACTTAATAAACCCGAACCATTGCGTCCTTCTTTGTTGTGCATATGCTTGCGCTTTATGAGTTGAAGTTAGCAGAACCATGTATCATGGGGACCGCTTTCAACACTTCATAGGTACTTTGTACCTAGTTGATATCATGTCCTTTTGCTTATGGATCCCGGCGGTGTGAAATAAAAGTGGAACTTGTAAGATCATGGAGTTTGTATGTATGTTAGATAAATGCCTAGGCTGCTAGCCTAAGCCATGCCTAATCATGGTGGAAACTTGTAGCATAACCATAATGAGCATTCTATGAAGAATCCTCAATAAAAATCTATGCACATAGTAAATAAAAAGATCGCGAGATGCTCATTGTCTGCTTGCCTTGTATTTTGATTATGGGATAACTCCCGTGTCATGTGCAAGGGGTACCGTGTTGGCGGTTCTCTATGATACGTATATACTTAGAATGACAAGAGCTTGCTTGTGACTGCAGTTGAGTAGCATGAGGATCGGTCTTCGTAAGTAAGGGGCATGAGACTTCGATTTATAACTTGTCAAGCATATCCTCTTAGTTGTGTCACTTTCACCTTAACCACATTAAAGATGCTTATGATAGGGGCAATGAGAGCTCAAAGCTAACGAGTACCGTACTTTCAGCATTTGGAAGCCTTTCAAGTTATTCAAAACCTTTTCTTCTACTTGTTGAGTCTCCACATATTCTTTGCGCACCTTCTTGAGAGCATAGTTGTCATTCTTTGTGTTTGTTCCATTACTTGATTATTTGTGTTATGACTTTGATGCTTGTATTCTTGATATCTTTACTTCTAGTCACCACTTGAACTTCAGAGGTGCCTTGGCATTCATAATCAAAGGCAAGCGAGATACCACTCTATCATACCTTTCTATGAGCATTGTAATGTTGCTTATGTTTGTGCCTCATGCTACTTTTATTCTTGAGTTGGAATATCCTCATAGCTTGCCAAGAATATTAAGTAGACTCAATTGCATACTCTTTATTATGAATTACCTAGGTAGTTGATCACATTGCTGAGAATATTTACATCATATGAAGCAAATGTGTTCGTGAAAGTTCTTTTATCGCACTCAGTTTTCAACTAAATTGCTTGAGGACAAGCAATAAGCTACTTTCCCAAACACTTTTGCTATTGTTTCTCCTCTAAACTTGTGTGATTTGGATGCAACTAATGCGGACTGACGCTGTTTTCAGCAGAATTGCCTTGCTGTCTACTTTTTGTGCAGAAAATAAACTATCAGGACAAGCAATAAGCTATTGTTTCTCCTCTAAACTTGTGTGATTTGGATGCAACTAATGCGGACTGACGTTGTTTTCAGCAGAATTGCCTTGCTGTCTACTTTTTGTGCAGAAAATAAACTATCAGGAAAAATCCCGGAAAATATGCCAAAAATCCTATTTCACCCGAAGACTCCAGGAGCCAGAATACGAGACGGAGAAGAGCCCTGGGGTCGCCACACCACCTGGTGGCGTGGGCTAGGCCAGGCCGCGCTAGGGGGTGGTGTGGGCCCCCCAGGCACCCCATCGGCCTCTCTCTTAGCCTATAAGGAGCCTTCTGACCAAAAAACTTCGAGGGGTTCGACGTTTTTCCAGAAGGAGTTCCGCTCCGCCGCCACCACCTGATTCCATGAAACAGTACCAGAAACTCCGTTCTGGCACCCTGTCGGCACGGGGAATTGGAGGAGATCATCGCCATCATCATCACCATCGCTCCCCCATCGACCATCCATGTTTCCCCCATCTATGAGTGAGTAATCCCCCACTGTAGGCTATGGGGATGGTAGGGATTGGATGAGATCGTTCATGTAATGGCATCAGATTTTTAGGGCATGGTGCCTAGTATCTTTTATTAGTGCTTTATGACTTTGTTGCGACTTGTTGTGCTTAATGCTTGTCACTAGGGCCTGAGTGCCATGATTTCAGATCTGAACATGTTATTGATTCATTATGATAGTATTGTTCTTGGTCTTATCTACAAGTTGTATACACACGTTGTTGTCTGGAACCTATGGCCCCGAAGTGACAGAAATCGGGATAACCGGAAGGGAAAGGCTTTGATGTGAGGATCACATGTGTTCACGGAGTGTTAATGCTTTGCTCCGGTGCTCTATTAAAAGGAGCACCTTAATTGCCAGTAGTTCCCTAGAGGCCCCACTGCAAACGGGCTGGCAGGACAAAACATGTTGTGCAAGTTCTCACTGCGAGCTCGTATGACTATATCTGGAACACGTGCCTAGGATTGTCTAGTACTTGGGTGCTTTATCTTATTTATCCGCAATTGCCCTATGTTCTGATTGCTATGTGAATTGTCTTGTCCATGCAACACCCGTCCATCCATCCCTACGCCTACCGCACTCGAATTCCACTTTTACTGCTTTTATTACTATTGTCTTTGTTTTGCTACTGCTGTTACTTTACTATTCCTACTACAAAACTGTTGCTACTGATAAACTGCTGTGAGCAAGATTGTTTCTAGGTGCAGCTGAATTGACAACTCAGTTGTTAAAGCTTATAAATATTCTTTGGCTCCCCTTGTGTCGAATCAATAAATTGGGTTTCACTTCCCTCGAAAATACTGCGATACACCCCCTATAGTTGTGGGTCATCAACCCATACTTTATTGATGTCCATCTAATTTAAAACTTTTTGAGCTTAACCCATACTTTATAGATGTCCATCATATCTTACCACTATATATAGTGTACAAATAACTCTGAACTTTGACCATTGGATCAAGACTGGCAAATCCCAGCACTGCTAAATAGAATTAAGTTGGATCTTCAATCCATTCTAGCATCTGAAAGATTCTCTATTGATGTTCTTTAGTGCACTAAATGTTATGCACAAACTTTAAAACACACTCCTCGGTAATTCTAGAATCATCTTCGTCATTTCTCTAGAGCATGTCGAGTACTAGGTAACTAATAGTAGGTTGATTTCTACATGATACAAAGTACAAAGAACCAAATACACACCTGGTACTTTATGGACGTAGCTCTTAATTATAATTGGTAAAGCACAAAAAATTATAAATTTGATTATCATATATATATAACTAGTAAATTACACGTGCTCTACACGTGGGACTCAGATAATCTACGTCTGACACATATCATGACTATATAAAATTATAATACAGGTAAAGTAGAAAAATATATAAATTTCATCAACATCTATAGAAAGTATGGTTGTATATTTGGTTCTTGTACTTTGTATAGTATATATATATATATCATGTAGAAGTCATCGATTATTAGCTATCTAAAACTTGAAATTTTTGAAAACATAGTTCAGAGAAATGAGGGAGAAGATTCTAGAATGTTGGAGAAGTGTGTTTTGAGTTTTGTGCATAGCATTCATTGTGATGAAGACTATCAATAGAATCTTCTAGATGCTGGGGGCTTGTTTGATTCGTAGGATAGTAAAAGCATAGGAATAGGAAAAACATAGGATTACAATGTCATGCCCACTTTAATCCTATACGAACCCATATATATGCAAGAAAGTTTGTTTGATTCCATCGAAGGAAAACACAATTCTAAGAAAGAGGTTTGGGCGTGGATAGATGTTAGCTTTCCTATGAAATCTAGTTCAAAGGATTCCCTAGGAAAATTTCCTATAGGAAACAATAATCATACAAATCAAGCAGCCATTATAGAAAAAATTCTGATGGGATTTAATCCTATAATTTTCGCATGTAAATCCTTTGAATATAACATGATGGCCTAGAATGGAAAAGAAGATCCAATGGCTGGAAATGTTGGGATTCGTGGGTCTTGATCCGATGGACAACATTCAAAGTTATCCGTACACTATATAAAAAAGGGGTAAGATGATGGAAAGATGAGATAGTGGTAAGATATACTACTCTTGTTACTCCATGTCACACCCCGAGAAGAAGAAGCACACACACACATACACATAGAGAGAGAGACTCACGTAGCTTTGCTCTTGAAGTTATACTATGAAACTATTTTGAAAGTGTACATTGTGGGTCAATATCTTGAAAATCGCCGAGATTTCTGAATGACTCAATATCTTGATATATATGAATTTGCATGCTAGCAACTCTTACACAAATTAAAAAAACGAAAGGACATAAACGAAAATGAATAAACGAAAAGGGTCCGCATGACATCCTCTCGTTTGTAGTACCATCCATGAAAAAATGGTAAACATGAGATTTGAAACATTCGAAAAAGTCGTAGTCATATTAGATATGGCCTGAACACTCAAGGGTTTCTCTTGCGGAACGACCGATTAGGTCATCATCATATCTACATCATAGTTGATGATAACATTCCCATATTTGGTAGATGGGTGTGTCTTGCCATGGTAGCCAATAATACTAGGGTGGTAGTTTCGAACTAGTATTAGGAAAAACATGTTCAAATTTCCGAGTTGTATCTTTAGGGTCTGGGTTGTAAAAGTATAGGTCCCAGATGTATTTTGGTTTTATTTTTGGACCACTATGTAATTCTCATGCCCTATTGGATTTTAACGTGCACGTTCTTGGTACTTCGGGGCAGATTCCTCGTTATAAAGAAAAATAAAAATTTCCCATTGACCGAAATTATTTTGCGCACGAATATTTTGGATCTGAATGTCCTAGACCCAATTTTCAGAAAAAAAGGACTATTGTGCAAAACTTGAGTAGTCCGTACTTCTACTGAACCAGGGGCACAAGAAAATTAACCCCAAAGTTGCCAAAGAAAAAAATAAAGAAAAAACAAAGAGCAAGAAGAGATTATTAACGGGAGGCAGCGCGAGAGCAGCGAAGGAGTTGAAGGCGGTGCAATGTCAGAGTAAAGATAGTTTGACGGGTTTTTGACACGAGGTACATGTACCTACTACTAGTAGCACAATACTACTAGTACTACGACTATGTTTTCTCTCTCCTTTGCTGTCTCTCACCTTCCATCCTCTCTCCCCCTCCTATGCAACGCCCCGCGTGCATCAGCCGGTTGATCTCTCCCTCGTCCCACTATGTCGCGCCGCACACGTGTGCCTTGGTATGGCCGCGCTGTGTGTGTGGCCTGTTTTTTCCTTTTTTCTTGACAAGAGTCTCTACCGTGTTGGTTAGCTGCCTTGGTGTATACTAGTAAACTGTACGTGTTTCGCAAGACTATTTTATTGCGTGCACTCCAATGACTTACCTTATTAAAGCATAATAATATCCTTCATAATTTAGAACTTCGGTGCAATACTTGGTCGACTTATTAGAACTAAACATCTCTCGGGTATTTTAGAAGTACTCCCAAACATGTTTCTAGCTTACCAAGATATCATGTTTTTTTAATGGATGCAGTACTATGGATGGTTTTGCATGATTGTTGACATGCACAATTTTGGTGTTGCATTGTTCACATTTGACATCCAGGCAAACAATATACATATACCTCTCCATGAATAACGATTGGAGTCTACACTCAATGTTACATGTAAGTTTCGTCCTTTTTTCCCTACTTTCTAAATGTTACATTAAACTACCATCATTTCCAACGATGCATGAAATGACCAAAAAAGAGTTGTGACCTTTTTTTAGTATCTAAAAATATTTTCATTGTTAATAATTATTTTTTACTATTTTACAGAGCATTCCATAAACAAACAATGTTTTCACCATCAGGGGAAATGTTTCCATTACAAGACAAAAAATAATGAATTTATCACCAAGAATATATAGCACAAGAAATGAATTCCAACACAATAACCATATGCAATGACTTGATGTGTATAAACCTTAGTGACTTAATGTATGCCTTTTTTCAATATGAAGACTGTTGGTTAATAGAAACATAATGTTTGTTAAACCTACATGTGATCTGTCCATATAAATGACATAGTGACAGTAACCATGGAGAATCATCATACATCTTCCCTTCTCCTTTTTTTTTGCAAAAAGGATCCTGGCATTAAAAGAAACATTGAAAAGTACAAAGCACCTCAACAAAAACTAAAATTACATCAAAATCCTTGAGATGCACTTCGTCTTCAACCTCAGTTGCCCGCGCCACAAGGAGAAATGGTACATGCCAGATTGACATGTTTTTTTCAAAGCTGTCGAGGATATACCTACGACGGAGGCTAGTGGCCGCGCGGGCGTTGTTCATGCCCGACGTGCCCTGGAATACACACTGCTCAAGGAGGCCGATGAAGAGGTCCATCTTGTCGTGCTGGGCAAGGCACTGCGTGATAACAACTACCTCCATGTAGACGTCCGTCGGTGCGGCGGGCAAAGCCTTGGAAAGCTGCAGGGCCATCAGTGCAGGGAACAGATCGTCTCTTGAGAGACTAGCCAGGGAAGTGGTGAGCGTGGAAACAACCTAGGGAGGAACACCTGAACCAAAATTTGGGGCTAAACGTTAGTTATAGATAAGCTAGATGAATGAAGTCCATAGAAGAAAATGATATCGTTGTCGGTAGCATGCATTGTGGCAAACGTACCTGTTGGGTATGCGTCATGGTGCATGGCCTGAAGGCGTGCTGTGAGGTCGTCCACCGTGCATGTGACGACGCCGCATCTGGTGAGGAAAGAGTCCACCATGTTCTTGAGCCAGGTTGCAAAGATGGCGTCAGAATGGGTGCGTGCCACGGCACGTACCAGCACGACACAGAGGCGCTGCAAAGAGTCGACCTGGGGGTGGGCGTCTCTCTCTCTCTCTGGATATCGGTAGACTCCACCGCTGCTCAATCTAGATATTTTGTACTCTTGCTTTTGGAAGTGTAGTACATATATATAGAAGTACTATGGAGTGGTACTAGTAGTAGTACTCCTAGAAGAAATCAACGGTAGAAAGCTACTACCACCGGTATAGTTGACCTTCAAGTATTAAGTGCCTACATAACCAAGCCTGCATGCTTATCTTGGTAATTGTGCGGCCTCTCGCATAGCCAAATGCCCACTTAGGCTGTTCATAGTGTGAAGCAAGTATTAGTAACATGCATATGTTACTAGTCAGTTACTACCTCCATAGTGGAAAATAACATAGGTGTGGTATCATGCAAAGTCTCATTTATTGCAATGTAGACTCATTTTGTCTTGAGATGTGTGATGTTATGGTAGCATATCTAGTTACCACAAGCCTCTCTCTCATCATTTAATTGCATGCCATATCATCTAAATGCTTAGTTGGCAATACAAGTAGGACTATGTTACTCCCACTATGACTAGCCTTAACATGGAGTACTAGTACTGCCTGTTCAAAAAAACATGTACTCCCTCCATTTCAAAATACAAGATGTTTTAGTTTAGTGAAAAGAGTGTATCTAGACCGCTTTTAGCAAAACTAAAACATGCACTCTTTTAACAAAACAAAAACATCTATTTTGGAATGGAGGGATTACAAGCTAGTACTACTGTTTTGTTGGTACCAAGACGTGGCCTTGAAAATCGGTGAGAAAATCTTGGGAACGTTATTAGAGATAGCCTCTTATCTGCACCGTAATTCTCTCCCCATTGGTTTATCTTTTTCCTTCGCGCTCTACCGCATGCAAAGAGAAATGGTACTTAGATGCCAGAAATTAGGGGATGCAATAACTAGGGCTCTGGAAATTACTCCCCCACCTCATTGCATTTTACTATCCCTGTATTATGTACCTCGTGTCAGGAACCCATCGCAGCTTTGCTCTTGAAGTTATACTATCAAACTATTTTGAAGGGGTACACTGTGGGTCAATATCTTGAAAATCGCAGAGATTTCTAAATGACTCAATATCTTCATATATATGAATTTGCATGCTGGCAAGTCTTACACAGATTAAAAAACCAAAGGATATAAAGGAAAGTGAATAAACGAAAAGGGTCTGCATAACATCCTCTCATTTGAAGTACCACCCATTAGAAAATGGTAAACATGAGATTTGAAACATTCTAAAAAGTTGTAGTCACATTAGATATGGCCTGAACAATCGAGGGTTTCTCGAGCAGAACGACCGATTAGGTCATGGCCATATCTACATCATAGTTCATGATAATGTTCCCATATTTGGTAGATGGGTGTGTCTTGCCATGGTATACAATAATACTGGGGTGGTAGTTTCGAACTAGTATTAGGAAAAACATATTCAAATTTCCAAGTTGTATCTTTAGGTTCCATGTTGTAAAAGTATAGGTCCCAGATGTATTTTGGTTTTCTTTTTGGACCACTATGTAATTTTCATGCCCACCATTGGATTTTAACGCGCATGTTTTTGGTACTTCGGGGCAGATTCCTCGTTCGAAAAAAATAAAAAGTTCCTACTGACTGGAATTATTTTGCGCATGAATATTTTGGATCTGAATGCCCCAGAAAAAAGTACTGTTGTGCAAAACTTGAGTACTCCATACTTCTACTAAACCAGGGGCACTAGAAAATTAACCCCAATGTTGCCAAAGTAAAAAACGAAAGAAAAAAACGAAGAGAAAAAAAGAGATTATTAACGGGAGGCAGCGCGAGAGCAGCGAAGGAGTTGAAGGCGGTGCAATGTCAGAGTAAACCTAGTTTGACGGGTTTCTGACATGAGGTACAAGTACCTACTACTAGTAGTACTACTATGTTTTCTCTCTCCTTTGTTGTCTCTCACCATCCATCCTCTCTCCCCCCTCCTATGTGCAGCACCCCGCGCGCACTGGCCGGCTGATCTCTCCCACTTCCCACTACGTCGTGCCGCACACGTGTGCCTTGGTACGGCCGCGCTGTGTGTGTGTGGCATGTTTTTCCTTTTTTTTCTTGATGAGAGTCTCTAGCGTGTTTTGAATTGGATACATATCACCAATCCTAACCGTTTGGCTATAAGATCCAATGGTTTAGAGCAGCTGGATTCATGTTGAACAGTACCTAGAGAAAACTCCACCATGTTCTAGGACCATCATACTTTAAGTCTTGCTAGAGAAAAATGCATACATTAAGTCTATTAATAATAACTATCTTTTTTTCCATTCTAGCATCTAGAAGATTCGATTGATAGACTTCATCAAAATAAATTATAAAATTACTATATAAAATTGATAGTTTTGATTGATAGTCTGACATATCATCACTACATAAAATTATAATTGGTAAAGCATAATAAATTTAAATTTTGATCAACATATAGAAAGTATGGGTGTATATTTGGTCCTTGTACTTTGTATGTCATTATGCTGAAGACTATCAATAGAATCTTCTAGATAATAGAATGGAAAAGAAGATCCAACGGGTAGAAATGTTGGGATACGCGAGTCTTGATCCAATGGTCAATATTCAAAGTTATTCGTACACTATATATTGGTAAGAGGTAAGATAAGATATCTCTATCTCTACTACTATAATGCTGCAGTTTTGAATTGGATCCATAGCACCAATCCTAATCGTTGGGCTGTTAGATCCAATGGTTCAGAGAAGCTGGATTCGTGTTGAATAGTACCTAGAGCAAACTCCACCATGCATGTTCTAGAACCATCATGCCACCACCGCCCAAATTTCTTAGCAAAGTAGACTGTAAATAGTACAGCCCTGGAGCAAACTCCACCATTTTCTAGAACCATCATGTAACCACCCCCAAGATGCATAAATTAAGCATATTAATAGTAACTATCTACACATATTGAGAATACAACCTACTGTGCTATGAAATATTGGGGGTTGTGACAAGCATGATGGTTCTAGAACATGGAGGAGTTTTCTCTAGGTACTTTTCAACACGAATCCACCTATTTTGATCCATTGGATCTAATAGCCCAACAGTCAGGTATGGGGCTATAGATCCAATTCAAAACTGCTATGTTCTTATCTTATCTTATCTTACCACTATATAGTGTTCGAATAACTTTGAATATTGACTGTTGGATCAATACTCGCGAATCCCAACATTTCTAGCCGTTGGATCTTCTTTTCCATTCTAGCATCTAGAAGATTCTATTTTTTTGAACGGTCTAGAAGATTCTATTGATAGTCTTCATCATAATGAATGCTATGCACAAAACTCAAAACAAACTTCTCCATCATTCTAGAATATTCTCCCTCGTTTCTCTAGACCATGTTACCAAAAATTTCATGTTTTAGATCTCCACTACTATAATGGAGCAGTTTTGATTGGATCCATAGTACCAATCCTGACCGTCGGGCTATTAGATCTAATGATTCAGAGCGGCTGGATTCGCATTGAATAGTACCTAGAGCAAACTCCACCATG
Organism: Avena eriantha; assembly: GCA_910589775.1. Lineage (NCBI taxonomy): Eukaryota > Viridiplantae > Streptophyta > Magnoliopsida > Poales > Poaceae > Avena > Avena eriantha. Next base: position 251,863,275 of record OU342741.1, on the reverse strand, counting down.
TTCTATAGAACCATCATGTCATCACCCCCAAAATTTCATCAAACAGTAGGATGTATTCTCAATATATGTATATAGTTATTATTAATAGACTTAATTTATGCATTTTTTCTCTAATGTATGAAATGTGATTTAACAAATATTAAGTTGTTATTAACCAATAGTCTTGTTAGAGAAAAATTCATACATTAAGTATATTAATAATAACTATCTACACATATTGAGAATACAACCTACTATGCTATGAAATTTTGGGGGTGGTGACATGCTGATGGTTCTAGAACATGGTGGAGTTTGCTCTATAGGTACTATTCAACATGAATCTAGCTCCTCTAGACCATTGGATCTAATAGCCAAACGTTCTATATGAAATGTGATTTAACAAACATTAAGTTGTTACTAACCACTAGTTTTGTTAGAGAAAAATGCATACTTTAAGTCTATTAATAATAACTATCTACACATAATGAGAATACAGCCTACTCTGATATGAAATTTTGGGGGTGGTGACATGATGGTTCTAGAACATGGTGGAGTTTGCTATAGGTCAGTACTATTCAACACGAATCAAGCTACTCTAAACCATTGGATCTAACGGCCCAACGGTCAGGATTGGTGCTATGGATCCAATTCATTCAAAACTACTCCACTATGTTGTCTTATCTTACCACTATATAGTGTACGAGTAACTTTGAATATTGATCGTTGGATCGAGACTCGTGAATCCGAACATTTCCAGCCATTATTGGATCTTCTTTTGCATTTTAGCATCTAGAAGATTCTATTGATAGTCTTGAACACGTTGAATGCACTATGCATAAACCTCTCAAAACACACTTCTCCATCATACTAGAATCCTCTCCCTCGTTTTTATAGACCATGTTACCAAAAATTTCAAGTGTTAGGTAGCTAATAATCTTTGACTTCTACACATGATGATACAAAGTAGAAGAACCAAATATACACCCATACTTTATAGATGTTGACCAAATTTATATTTTTTCCACTTTACCTATTATAATTTTATATAGTGATGATATGTTAGACCTTTATTATCTGATCCTCACGTGTAACTTACTAGTAGTAGAGAGAATACAACCTATTGTGCTATGAAATTTTGGAGGTGGTGTCATGATATTTCTAGAACATGCCAGAGTTTAATCTAGGTACTATTCAACACAAATCCAGCTGCTTTGAACCATTGGATCTAACAACCCAATGGTCAGGATAAGTGCAATGGATCCAATTCAAAACTACTCTATTCGTATCTTATTTTATCTTATCTTAGCACTATATAGTGTACAAATGACTTTGAACATTGACCATTGGCTCAAGACTCGCGAATCCCAACATTTCTAGCCGTTAGATCTTCTTTTCTGTTCTAGCATCTAGAAGATTCTATTTTTTTGAATGGTCTAGAATATTCTATTGATAATCTTCATCACAATTAATGCTATGCACAAAACTCAAAACACACTTCTCCATCATTCTAGAGTCTTCTCCCTAGATCGTTTCTCTAGACCATGTGTTACTGAAAATTTCATGTTTTAGTAGATAGCTAATAATTGTTGACTTCTACAAGATCTTACCACTATATATTGTACAAACAACTTTGAATATTGACCATTGGATCAAGACTAGCAAATCCAAACATTTCCAGACGTTGGATCTTCTTTTCCATTCTAGCATCTAGAAGATTCTATTGATAATCTTCATCACAATGAATGCTATGCACAAAACTCAAAACACACTTCTCCATCATTCTAGAATCTTATCCCTCATTTCTCTAGACCATGTTGCCAAAATTTTAAAGTTTTAGATAACTAATAATCATTGAGTTCTACATGATATGCAAAGTACAAGAACGAAATATACACCTGAGAAGATTATTCTACTCCCTCTGATCCAAATTATTGTTCTCAGATTTGTATAGATTCGGTTGTATCTAGTCAAGTTTTAGTGTTAGATACATCCGAATCTAGAAAAATCTGTGAACAATAATTTGGATCGAAGGGAGTAGAATGATGGAGTAGAGTTTTTTGAGGTTTGTGCATTGCATTCATTGTGCTAAAGACATAAATCCATAATATATTCTAGTAGAGATGCTAGCTAGTATAATGGAAAGGAAGATCCAATGACTAGCAATGTTGGGATTCACGAGTCTTGATCCAACGATCAATATATTCGAAGTTATTCATACACTATATTGTGGTAATATAAGATAAGATAAACAATAGTATTTTCTAGTGATGATGCTACAATGGAACAGTAGATCCAATGGCAGGTAATGTTGGGATTCGCGAGTGTTGATCCAACCGATCAATATTATAAGTTATTCGCAAAAAATATAGTGGTAAGATACGATAAGAAATACTATCAATTGTACTACAAGATGCCAGAATGGAAAAGAAGATCCAACCGGTTGGCAATGTTGGGATTCGTGAGTCTTGATCCAACGTCAAAATTCTATGTTATTCGTACACTATAGTGGGTAAAATAATGTATTATCCATAGTGTATCTTGTAATTAGATGCTAGCTAGAATGGACTAGTAAAAGACACGTGCCAACACGTATATATTTTATTGAATGTGATTTAGCAAACATTAAGTTATTATTATTAACCAATAGTCTTGTTACAGAAAAAGGGCATACATTAAGTCTACTAGTAAAAGGCACGAGACACACGTATATACTGTATGAAATGTGATTTAGCAAACATCAAGTTGTTATTATTAACCAATAGTATTGTTAGAGAAACAAGCCATACATTAAGTCTACTAGTAAAAGACATGAGCCGCACATGTATATGATGAATGAAATGTGATTTAGCAAATATTAAGTTGTTATTATTAACCAATAGTCATGTTAGAGAAAAAGGCATACATTAATTTTATTAATAATAACTATCTACACACATTGAGAATACAACCTACTGTGCTATGATTTTTTTTTGGGGGGAGGGGGGTTGCATGGTGGAGTATGCTCTATGGGTACTGTTCAACATGAATCCATCTGTTCTGAACCATTGGATCTAATAGCCCAATCGTCAGGATTGGTGCTACTAATAGTAACTATCTACACATATTCAAAATATAGCCTACTCTGCTATGAAATTTAGGAAGGGGGGTGTTGACATGATGGTTCTAGAACATGGTGGAGTTTTCTCTAGGTAAGTACTAGCTGTTCAACATGAATCCAGCTGCTCTGAACCATTATCGGATCTAACATCCTACAGGTCAATTTGTGCTATGGATCCAATTCAAAACTTCTCTATTATAGTAGTAGAAGAAAAGAAGATAACACTGTATAGTGTACGATAAAAATAACTTTGAACTTTGACCGTTGGATCTAGAATCGTGAATCCCAACATTGCTAATTGACCGTTGGATCTGCTATCCGCATTCTACTCCCTCTGTCTAGAAATATAAGAAATTTTAGCTTTGTGAAACAAATGTATCTAGATGTCTTTTAGTCTATAGGCCAACATCTAGATACATTCGTTTTACAAAGGTAAAATGTCTTATACTTGTGAACGAGGGAGCAGCATCTAGAAGATTCTATTGTTAGTCTTCAGCACAATGAACGCTATGCATAAATCTCAAAACACACTTTTCAATAATTCTAGAATCTTCTCTAGAACACGTGGAGTATTAGATAGGAGTAACTAGGTTGATTTCTACATGATACAGTACAAAGTAGAAGAACCAAATATACACTCGATACTTTATGGACGTTGCTCGAAATTAAAATTATTTTTGAGCTTCATCTATCCTATGCAAGGCACGTTCAACTTTATAGTGGATGTACAGACCATGCTGGGGTTGACAACTGCTTTCGGCTGTCTCTTCGATTTTCGTGTCAAGTACTGTATCTGAATGGAAATGGTTTTTTACTCGCATGGAGACCAGGAGGCCACCTCTCACGACCTCGACCTTCTTCCTCCTCCTCTTCGCGACTGTAGCTCTTCTCTGCTAGATTGCTTTGCCCGTTTTCATTCCTTTTTGCTGTGCTATTTCACTCGCATGACGGGGAACAAGTCTTGCCACAGAAGGGCTCATGCCATGATGGCAAAGCTTGCGAAGAAGTCAGCTTGCCGTTCTTCCATTATGTTGCTACCGGTACCAGGCGATGTGATGATCAAAGGGTCCCAGTCGAATCCCTCGGCTACAGGCGAGAGGTCTTCAACTCAAGGTTCTTCAAAGGCGCCGCAACCAGGGACAGATACCTTCAGGTAAATCTCCGTTCTTGCGCAACTTTCCATGTCTTTGACCATTTCTTGATTTCTCGTTTACCTAAAAAAAGCATGTTCTTCCTCAATGGTGTTTTTAGGTCGGGGGGGGGGGGGTGTCTTCGAATTCCATCAGCACTCCTGCCTGCAGAATCATCTTCACCGTCACCGATGGAGAATGATACCTTCAGGTAAATCTCCGTGCTTGGGAAACTTTGCATGTATTCGATTGTTTCTTGATTCACTCATTTCCCTATTAGTACATTTATTCTCAATGTTGTTTTAGGTCGGGCAGACTTCGCATTCCCGCGGCACTCCTACCTGCAGAATCATCTTCACCATCGCTGATCGAGGCCGATCGGTACAGCCGCAAGGTAAGAAATCATTCGAATTGTGATGTTGTGTCTCTCTTCCTTGATAGTTCTCTGGGTACACTTCTGAATTTAGGCTCCATGTTCATCTAATAGAATATTGGCTTCGACATCGATTTTATGGTGAAAAAGGTGATGTGCGATTTCTGTGTCAAGACAGTAGAAAGAAGCGCCCTCGTTAATGAGTGCACTAGACTTTACTCCAAACTCGCCGCTGACAAGGTCGGGCTGAGCCTCCTCATGAATCTCGCCATGGAATACTTGATTAAGCGTGACGATCTGAAGCGGCGGAACATCGGCATGATGGAGATGCTGGGCATAAGCTTCGAACAGATCCAGGACCTCGAGGACCAGAGGGACAAACTCCTGGCCGAGCTGGCAAAGCTGAAGCATGAAACTGTCGTCGATCTCCATCAATGAGCCGACATGTGGAAGACCTTAGTTAGTACTCCATCTATTTTCACAATATAAGCCTATTTATAGAGCTAAAACAGCATACAAAAAAGGCTTATATATTATGGAATGGAGGGACTAGTTGATGATCGGATATATAGATTGCAATATTGCACTAGTAAATTGAAAAACCTTTATTACTAGTATGAATGTATGATCATGTACTTGCTGGTAAAATATTTGGTTATTTGGTGAATGTGATATGCATCAGCATCACCAACCAGAATGTTGCCAGAGCAAATTTTGGGTGTGATTATCTTTCCTATTGTACTATAGTAGTAATTAGTAGTTATTATCACTTCCGTGCAGAGTGATAGCTACCGTTCCGTCGTTGTCATGCTGCATCTCACCAACTTCACTTGTTCAAAGCGTCCATTCTTCTTTACTCCAAAAAAGAGCCTCCATTCTTCCGCCATCTTCGGTTTTGGTCCTGCTGATGGCAGTGGCACCGGTATCCCATTGATGGTGACTTTAGATCATGACCCCAACTTTGTCTCTGTACAGCTGCAGTGTAGTATAATCATTGCACCAATGCTTAGAGGGGAAGGAAGAGGCAACTGCTGGGGATCCCTCCTGAACATATGTACACTCTCCATAATTTATAGATTGAAGGGATAACCACTTTTATATCCATTTAAAAGAGTTTCCGCCGATTTTGTCAAATTAATTCGACCTTTAACTTGATGTGTCCTATTTGGGCGACAATTAGAAAAAACTATTTAGTTATTTAGTAGTAGTATATAGATTCTTCCAATTTTTGACTAACTTGTGACATCTATTTTGATACGAAGGGAGTAGGATTATGCATTAGCTACAGACATGGCCTTTATTCTGCATAGTGTCAACCTGGTGGGATAATTATCTCCTGAGGAGAGAGGCCTACACATTAAAAGGTGTCTAGATATATTCGTTTCACAGAAGCAAAAACATCTTATATTTTGGAATAGAGGGAGTACATGGGATCTAATAAAGAGGGGAGAGAGGTACATATATGAGTAAAATATGAGATTTGCAAGAATAAGATGATGAATGAATATTCTATCAATGGGCTTCCCGACAATTTGTCACTTTGTTACGAAAAAATGCAACAAATCCATGAAAAATGAAAAAAATGTGTGTATTAGTTTTTATGTGACAACGACTATGCCCCTTATTGCCTGGCACACACCCAGAAAATATGTGGTATTTCTTGGAACGACTCAACTACAGCGAGTCCGTCGCAAAAAGAAAAAGGAAAAGAAGGTTGACCACTAGATGAAGACTAGAAAATCGCAACATATCTAACCTCTGGATCTTTACCATTCTAGCATCTAGACGATTCATTGGATAATCTTTAGCACAATGAACGCTATGCTAAAACTTCAAAACACAATTCTCCGCCATTCTAGAATCTTCTCTGTCATTTCTCTAAGCATGTTACAATTTTTTTGAGTATTATTATGTACCACGAACCAAGTATACACCTAATAATTTATGGATATGATGTGGCTTAAAATTCTTTAATAGTATTTTGAGCTTTATCTATTGTAATTTTATAAGTCATGACATGTCTTACTTTCCATATCATAGCTAGAGATGACATGATAGTCTTTTATTTGAGTCTCACGTTTGTTTTTTTTTGAAATGGGGATACCGCAACCTCTGCACTCAAAGGATGCACAAATCCCTTTTATTAAAAACCAAGTTCCGAGTACAATTTACGGATCAGATAAGGTTGATACAAACACCAACCATGTGAACAAAGTTAAAGGTCTCACAAGAGAAAGCACACATCTCACACGCCAATTATTATCCAAATACTTACTTCAAGAACATAGTTTGACCGTAAATCTGGTCAATAATATATAATTATATTTAATAATTTTTAACCAATTTATTTATATTCGAAAGACAATTCCAATGGTACAATTATTGTGACATACAATTCATAAATTGGTGACCAAATTTATGGTAAAATTATTTTCTTCGAGTACGTATTTGTCTAATGAACCTGAATGGAGGTAGTATACAAAATTTTCTAGGCAAATCCTTTGAATCAAACGGACCCTAGAGTAGGAGTGCTTGAAGCAGAGGCCCTGCTCGTGACTATGCATAGCTTTTTGCAGTAGGGATTACATGGAGCCTGCACCTGGGAAAGGCTGCTAGTGCATTCATACCTCCCATCGCATTCGATGCACTTCCTCTAGCTCGGCTCCTGGCTAGTGTAGCAATAATCATAGAGTAGAGATCGCCAATTTTTGGGCGGGTTCATCTCATTCTAAACTGAGATCACCAAAATTTGAATGACATTGGCGAGTTTTTGTTTGAAATACCTGGTGCGACGCAATTCAAAAGTTTCGAACCTACCACCGGCGCCCTTGTGATACATATAAAACAAGTCGTATCCCACATCTCTCACTCGACCTCAGAGCCGGAGCATCTCCCACGAACGTGCCCTTGCACCCGCCATCCCTTCCCACCACCACTACCTCCTCACCAGGTACTGTTGTGACCTAAGGCACCACTCCCTTGTTTAACAAGATGGAGCGGATTCCCCACATCAACGACCACCATGCTAGAGCATGCATAGCATCGCCGGTAAACACGGTACGGTCGCCACAAAATCCCATCTACTTCACGGACTCCCTAGTCTCTGGCACCGGAGAGATGGGGCAAATGATGCACCCCCCATTGGACCACACCAACGCGAAGCGTAAACTCGTCTCCTCCCCATACGAATGCTGTTTCACACTTTATGCTAACTTTTGTTAAGAAACTTATTACTATCAAAAGGACTTCGTCGTTTGTTGTAGTGTACTATATCTTGCTCATATACTCGATCGTTACTAAAGTTTTCTAGAGCCTTCATTACCATCGTTATGAAACTCCTCTGATATCTATGGAATATCTCCTAAAATGATTCTAGTTGGGGCATACAGGTTTATAGATAACACAGTTGGTATACGTCAACTCTAGCTGACGTCCTAAGCCGAATTAGTATGTCATGGGTCCTTGTTTAGAGTATAACCAGGCAGGCCCTGCTAGTTATGTTATCAGTATTATAGTCAAGCTTGCAGGTTAGTCGATTGTATTGGAACTTCATGTGTTTTCTTCTCACTCAGGGTTACATATGATTAGAGTACTCATAGCGGAAGTACTGTACTAGAGTTGTGATGGGAATAATTGCTTTTCGAGCCATCAACCTCTGCAAGAACTCCTAATAATTTCTTCTTTTTTCACACGATTTCATGATAAATCTGAAAAGCTATTTGCTTCCAATACTGTACTAGAGTCCTAGACTCTACTTAATCTAGTTAAAAATGACAACCAGGCCAAAAAAGACAATAATGCAAAACATCAGCATAAAAAGTTTCGTCCTAATCCTGCACTAGTTGATCCAGTTGCACTGGCGGCTGCAAATAGAAAAATACACATCCCACAACCGCCAGTAGCCCATCCGGTTACCCAAGAATAATTGGCAGAAGAATCAGTTTCTACAACAGGTTCTCATCAACGAACTGGTTATGATCTCACAACGACCTTTAGTACTGACAAAGACATATACTACCTCTATTTGGGATTATTAGTCCTAAGATCTTTTTATATTGTTTGAAATTATATGGGATATCTCATTTATTAGTCTCTCTCGTCCAATGCATGTTCTTATTTTTCTCTCACTTCTCTCATTCATGTAAAACTATTGGTGCATGCATATATTAATGAGAGAGAGTTATGGAGTGTCTTGGTATTAGTAACTTGGCCCTTAGGACTAATAATACCAAACAGAGGTAGTAGTCCCTTGCAAATGAGCTTGACACGAAATTTGTTATATGTTCAGAGACTAGTAGTAGCATGCCCTTTTATATGTAATTTGTATACATTGATATTTTGATGTAAATTTTTTTAGGTGCACTACGACGAAGATTAACAGGGGGGCGACGATGGGAAAAAATCTTGAGCAGATGCTTGAAATAACTAAATCAAGACTTCCAATCACATCTATAGCAGGATTCAGAAGGCCACTAGATCCACATGAATCTACTTATATTGTATCAATCACAGGCGTTTTCATGAGAAATGATATTCTCATCTTACCCTCGTGGAAACACCACCGAAATACCCTTGAGAATTTTGAAGGTTTACTGAAGAAGTTACATGTAAGTCCTCTGTCCCTTGGACATACTCCATTGCTCTGTCCCTTGTCTTCTTAGCTTGTTGTTTGTTATATATGCTTCTCATTGTTGTCTACAGAGATTTTTCATGTTTGATGAGAATAGCGAGGAAGTAAAGGTTGTTCTCAAAAGCATATTCTCCGCATGTTTGCGCCAATAGCACCATAGGCTAAAGAAGAAACACTTATTTGGCATGTGTTTTAAGGATGTTACAAGAACGTCTCCTGTGGATCACATGATTGACGATCAGTGGGGTGATCTTCTCCACTACTGGCTTGATCAAAAGAATGAGGTATACTTTGAGAAGACTGAGACTAGATCGCATTATCAATTTGTATTTATGCATGTGTTTTACAAGTCTCATTTTGTAGGCCATCGCTCTAAGGAATTGTTCCAGCCGTAATAAAGTACGAGTACTAAGTCTCACAGGATCCCACAGCATAATTGGGCACCTCTACCAATGGGTAAGGACCTGTTGTTCTGTACTGTATATTTCAAATAATGATCTAATTGATGTTGTGGAATCTGTATGCATCTTATATTTCAGCCTCCGTTTCCACCATGTGATGCAATTTACTTTTGCCCATCCAAATGCAGATGAAGTCTAATGGGGATCCAAAAAAATAGTTGACTATCCTAGAGAAATTTGAGGGATACCAGGCGGATAGACATGGTGTCATTGTAAAGAAAGTTGTTGTAAGTCTTCTCTGCATTTTGTGATGTTGCACTTGCAATGATTTGTATGGATAAGTTTGATATGCAACCTTGCTTGGACTGCTTCTCAGTTGTGTTTTCATTTTCCTTCATAATTTGCAACTAAAGTCAGTTTCAGTAAATGCCACCTCATAGTGTTTACACAGGAAACCACATTTTTAGTCTTGTTAGTAAATGCCATCAAAAAAGATACACGACAAAAAGATCTTTTACTGAAGTGTATAAGATGTGTTATCAGCACTGCCAAATATAGCAGTTCATGCACATGTTAAACCTGTCTATATGTTTCTCTGTAGTAACTTCACTTCTCTTACACATGTCTATCAACTGAAAATTTTCCAGGCTGAATTGAAAAAGGAGCTGGCCATTCCTGGGAAAGACTGTTTAGTAAAAACTCCAAAAGAATGTGTGGATTTATTTTCCAAGGTACTACAACAGGGTGCTATAGCCAAGAATATGTTGCTGTGTAATGCTGGGTTCCCAGCGAGCTCGTCAAATTCCAAGTTCAAGTTCAAGTCCAACTCCAAGGCCATTTCTTTGCATATTCAAGTTCTAGAGGAACAACTCCAAGCTGAACAATTGTTATCATCTTCCCTAAGTGTATACAATGAATGTTTGATCGCAAAGTTAGAAGAAATTTTAATTCGGCTGGAGCACTCCATAGAAAATAACGAGAAAGTCATGAAGATGCTCAGTATTTGTGGTTGAACACTAACAGCTGAGGTCAGCCCCTTTGTCCTAAAATGGAACCTGAAGCTGAAAGTATTTGTTAGTGCACTAGTCTATACTTCTTATGAACTTGGGTTGTTTCCTTGTTGTGACATGTCTTTAATATGTATGGTGGATGCACCAATATGTACTAGTGTGATACAGTACATTATGTTACAAGTGCTGCTATCCTGGATCATTGACCATAAGGTCTAGGTTCTCAAAACAATGCCTTAGCCCTTTGTTGCACACCATATTCATACGCGTCATGTGATAAATGGAAATACATTTTTGAATCGGAGCTCAACATTTATTTCATGTCTGAATGGACTAATGAACAGATGGAGTACGACCCGCAAAAAAAGACCTTATTCAGTTTTTCTATTTTGTTACTTGGAGTATTCACATTCAAAACCGTACTAGAGCCACAAATCCTCCCACCGTCCCCCGTAATATCTTTGAATCCGAGATCATGGTTTCCAATTTTCTACCGCTTCGTCTAGAAAAAGGCTACTGATCAAGGTCCTGGATGATCAGTTGATGTGACCAGGCCTTGGATTCATGAATAGAGGGAAGTATGGTCTACTAGCAGTTATTACTTGGACTGTCACCAAATTCAAATTCTGAACCAAGAGGCCAAAGGTCCCGCCTACACGAAATATTTGGGCCCCATGTTTAATCTTTCGTATACTGCAGAAATTCCATTTGACCTATCATACTGATGACCAATGGCGATTCTGAAATTCCTTGGTTGGGTGGTGGGGTTCGCTCGTAATGTTTTACTAGGACTATAGCCAAATTCAAAATCTTAATCGAGGGTAAAAACCTAGAGCCCAAAAAATTTCGCAGATGGAGTCAATATTATTTATTCTATGGGAATATTTTTTATTTCAAAAAATAGGGAGTAGCATTTTTTTCAAATTATTACTTGTACTCTAGCCAAATTCAAAATCTCACTTGAGCGCCAAAATTTACCAATATTCTGCGCAATTATGTAATGGATGGTTAGTTCATGTGACTCTCGGCCTTCAATTCCTGACCAGATAGCGTAATAGTCTACAACTATCTATTTATATTATTACTTTGCCGCTAGCCAATATCAAAATCGTAAAATCGAGCGGCAAAATCCCAACCGACTCATATGTATTTCGTGTCCCTCCGTTTCAAACATTTTCAACCAAAATCTCCCACCGATGGAGTACCATTTTTCTAGTATTACTTGGACTCTTGCCAAATTCAAAATCTCAATCGAGCGGAAATATCACACACCGACCTTCAAGCATTTCCTGCCCCACCGTTTCAAATTTGAACAAAATCTCCGACCAGGGAATACCATTTTTCTATTATTATTATTTGTCCTGTAGCCATATTCAAAATCTCTATCGAGCAGCAAAACACACACCGACCTTGAGAATTTCCCGCCCCACCATTACAAAAACTTTGAGGCAAAATATCCCATCATGGAGTACCATTTTTCTATTGCAGTATTATTATTTGTCCGGTAGCCAAATTCAAAATCTCAATCGGGCGACAAATTCACACACCGACCTTGAAGCATTTCCTGCCCCGCCATTTCAAAATCTCAATCGTATAGCAGGTTCAAGACTGTTGCAGTGAACTGCATTTTTGTAATCGTGCTAGTACATACAAATTACTAGGCACGCTTGTTCTTCATGCTAGTACATACAAGGTCATTAGACATGTTGGTTTGCATTCGCTTCTCTACAAATATCAAGTCATGCAGATGTCTGTTATTTTTTCATGCACATGTTCTTATCTTAGCTACTCCGTACACTAGTAAATGCCTGCTGTTGTGTAGTTCTTGCAAACTGTAATGTCAGTGGAAAATATTAGTGTGGATTCCCTACTACACAGTCACAGACTCAATCTGGTTATTCTTGAGCTAAGTTCCTGCTATTATTTCCTCCTTGGCATCGTTTTGCTATCCTGTAGTACCCATTCAAACTCTTTGTACTAGTTCAATTATATTTTTGTTGTTGCCATCTGGTTCTTCAAAAGCTGCAACACTGACTGTTTTTGTTTTCTTTGCATAGAGCTCAAAAAGGCAACATTGAACATGTTGGTTTGCACAGCCTACAGGTCCACCAGCGATGCCATTATATATTTTCTGTATCTTGTGTTGGTTCCTAATCAATGACATAATTATTCTTTATTGTATAGTTCATTCGTGTTTTTCATTCCTACTCAACAAGTTCTGGTATGATGCGGTTAAAATTTCTATGTGGTTCATTCTTAGCTATGATAGTAACTGCATGCCATTGTGTAGCTCACCGCAAATTTCGAGTCACCCAATGTCTCTTGCATTCCAGGAGATACCACTACTTCCATGTATATTTGTTGAAATGACCTGGCTAGTTTATACTAAAATTCTAAGAAACGCTTTGTTTGATTGCTCATTTCATTGTTTGCATACTTGTCTAATTCTTGTTTGTCCTGTTCTACAGGTTACCAAGCCACACCGTTATACCTCGTATCTGGTTCTGATTTGCTCTGGGCAACAACATAACTATCCTCTACTATATAGTTCAGTCAGGGTTTGCATTGCTTCTCTACAAGTTTGTATTATCCATTAACTTGTTATTAGTTAGTTTCAGACTGCAATTATTGCTATCCCCACTAAAGAGGGGACTGCAAGATCATATCTCAAGGTGGTTTTCCAATGTAGCTGCCACACTTTAAGGGAGATGTAGTTGATGGATTGAGAAAGCAAATTGAGGACTCTGCTATCAACTTGATTCGCAACTGAAGTGCTGAATTTTCTTTCCCTTTTTTCATATTTTTTAATATTTTTAAGAAGTTTGCAGCTGATGTAATATATAGATAACTTGCATAGGCCATGTAGGCATTTAGTTGACGCCGTCCACGCTTGGCTGTACCATAACTGCGCCAGCCAGGTCGATCAGGTTTCAGAATTACCGAAACGGTAACGGTAACTGGCCAAAAAAGTAACATGACAAAACAGTGACAAACCAAAACAGCAACTGGCTAAAATAGCAACATGCCAAAACAGTAACAGACCGGAACAGTAATAGACTGGAACAGTAACATGCCGAAATAGTAACAGGCTGAAATAGTAACATGCCGAAACAGTAATAGGCCAAAATAGTAACAGACCAAACAATAGCAGGCCAAAACACCAGCAGACCAGAATAGTGGCAATCAAGCATAGTAACATGCCTGAATACTAACATGCCAGAACAGTAACATGCCTGAATATGGCCAGAGCAGGGGCAACCAGCACAGTAACGGGCTAGAACAATAAAGGGCCACAACAGTAAAGGACATGAATAGTAGATAGCTAGAATAGTAATGGGCCAGAATAGTAAAAGGCCAGAATAGTGTCGGACCTTCTCAAACGTTGGCCGTTCATAGGCGGCCCATGACGAACTGTGAGAATAGTGACGGGCTAACCGTGGGCTTTAACAGTATCGTTCCTTCTTGACACAGACTGTTAAGGGGTCACACAGTATTCGAAAAGTGTGGGCTTTTGTAGGCCAAAATAGTAACGGGCCTGACATTCGCGGGCCGCTGCTGGCCACATCTTTGGGCCCATTTCAAACATTGCTGGACGAAAAAGTAATGGACTGTAATCTTATTAGGCTCTCTTGATGGGTGGTCCACTTAATTATGAGCAGGCCTTGGCTGGGCCTGGCTTCTACCACGGTTTCCGTGGCCATTAACGGCGGTAACTAATCATTAACGGTGTTTGCCACATGGCATTTTGCATGACGTCAGCAGTCAACACGGCTGGCGAACATATCTACGATAGAACAAGTTTTCGTGGCTGAAGGGTGCGATCCACCACGGTCAGGAAAAAACGTGGTAGATTCTTTTGTGATGAGGCTTTTACCACGATGGGCATCCGTCGTAGAAGACTTTTTAGCCACGAAAAACGAGCCTTCAACCACGAAAATCATCCGTTGTAAAAGCCAACTTTTCTTGTAGTGGCTCCAAGTTGTGGAAGAAGTCATCAAAGCTCATGAGGAAGTTGCCATCATAGTCGATAAAGTGCTCCATGTCCTCCATGAATGACAAGTCAAAGTGCTCATGGTGCTCCATGTTTTCCATGAGTAATAAGTCGAAGTCCTCATGGTGCTCCATGTGCTCCATTCTTGGGGAGTCATTGTCGTTGTAGTACTTGAAGTCCTCCAAGCATGCGGGGCCAATGTTGGTGTAGTGCTCCATCATGTCATCTATGCTTGTGTAGTCGTCATTTCGGTGGATCATCATGCATTCTTCCTCATTGGTTCTAGAGTTCCTAGACATTATGCTCACAATAACAAGTGTGGCATAGTGGAAATTGGGTTCAAAGATGTTATGCCTTAGATCACCTTGTAGATAGTATTGGATCAATGATAATAAGGATCGAGAGCTACCAAAATGCAACAAAGAAGTGGTGTCGTATCCAAAAACACAAGAAACACCAAACACACACGGCTTATAAGGAGCATAGGTAAGGCAAGTGGCATGCATAGAACAACGGAAAATCAAGATATGTTAAAGCAAGCAGAGAACGACCATGATCACAAAGCAAACAAGTCGATCCACAATATAGGAATTAAGATGAACAAAACACACATGGTGGGATGAACGGGAATTGTGCGACGGACTAAGTGAGCTAAGAACCAAATGAAGTCCTAGAAAAGACTAAAAGCTCATGCCGCACAAGTACAAGCAGAGATGCTAGTTCGATTGCACAAAAATCGAAGGGCTATAAGATTTGCACAATAAGTACCACCTACAAGTTCGTTATCGAGCTTGCGCTTCCTATTCCCTAATGCACTTGTATGTTTCTTTTTGTATTTTTGTATTTTTTGATTCTTTCTTTGTTTTTCATTTTCACTTGCTTTTTCTTGTGCCAACAACTATACAAGATAACTCTATGAGATAGCGCTCACAACTCTTTCTCAGAATTTTATAAGGTATCAAATGTGCAAATCCCAAGGAATCATATGACGAACTAGTCTCAATAGGTATTTGTTGTATCACAAATATAGTGTGGCTCACAAGGAAAGCAAGTGGGGGAGAAGTCACGGAATTGATATACCTTTCATCGTCAATCTTCACCCTTTATTTGTTGGATCCGTCCTTGATCACCGATTTGGTTGAAGTATATAGCATGAACAGCATAGATGATGATGTATAGCTCTTTCTCCTCTTCGAAACGAGCAAAATAAGACCAAAATCCGAGTTCAAATGTAAAAGTTATGGTCAAAACGGCGAGGAAGGTCAAATCTGTTTTTCTTTGCAAAAATTGGATGCCAGTCTGTATGGTGGTCCGGATATTTTCCAAGAACTCCGATCTGGACCGAAATCTCTGGACCATGGGCCGCAATCTCTGGTCTGGGGACCAAATCTCCGGTCTGAAGGTTCCAAGACATGTAGAACTCGACCGGGACGCTATTTTGGCTGAAAAACACGAACCAAAACCTCAAAACTGATGGGGAAATTAAGGAATTCGGCCATGAGACTACAAAGGAAGGTAGATCAACGAGTATAGCAGTGGATGTATGCATCAAAACCTACCAAAATGATCTCAAAATAGAGATCAATTCAATTCACGAATATGACTATTTTTGGTGGAAATTTTCGAATTTAGGGTAGGAAAAATAAATTGGTGGCTAAAAACTTAACACAAACTCGAATCAATGGCAACCAAAAGCTCTTGATACAAGATATTACGAGTTCCCTTTTGTATTTACCCTTCGGGTGGCCCGATCTTCATAGATTCGAGGGGGATATGGGGGAGGGAGCAAAGAACATGATGAACACGCAAGGGGAAATCGATACAAACGCACACCTCACCCGATACAATCCGGTTTGCTCTCATTGGCCCAAACCACCAACCCAACAGAATCCAAAGGGATAGACCAAAGTTAGAATCCCATGAGAGAGATTGGCTACCTCTTGATAGAATCACACGTAGGGATAGACTAGCAACCAAGTAGAATCCCAACTGGGAGAGACCTAGCACTACTAGTATCCGTACATGGGAGAGACCATGAACTAGAAGAGCGCCTTGAAAACATCAATTAAGAAGGCCTTGTACAACTCATAGATAGACTATAGAGAGGGGGGCCCAACCAGGTTAGGAAATGCCTAAATTCATCATCCATTTCCTTCTAGGGTTCTAAGGAGGGGGTGGTGGCATATATAGGCCAGCCATGGGCTAGGGTTACTTTAGGCATAAAGGGTGAGTTTGGGGGCGTTACATGGGTCAGGCCTAACTCAAGGCGTGCAGCCCCGTGATGCTCAAGCAGGAGATTCCAGCATGGATGGTCTGGAGACTTCCGGTCTCAGCTGCTTTTCTCTGGCCCGTCTCTACAGCATGGATGGTCTGTGTTGAACAATTGCTCTTTCCAATGTTTTTCTTGCAATGATGTTAAAAACGGTACCCCTCGGACCATGCTTTGTCATGGATGTTTTACAATTTATCCTGTTGCTTGCAATAACATGGATGATTGCTCTTTCACTTATTTTTCTTGCGACAATAATTCCCATATGTTTTCTATTGAGTTGGCCCCCATAGCTTTCTCAAATTGCTGATATTTTGGTAAATGCCATGGTAAAACTTTTCCCCACTTGCATACTCACCATGCATCTATTTTACACTTGATTGAAATTAATGGTCATGTATTTATATACCATGCAGACACGTTCTTCCTTTTGTGTTTGATGTGTGTAGGTACCCGCATTAGAATGTCAACCTCGATTGAGCACGAGGTTACAAAAAGAGCTCTATATAGCATCCCAAAAATGAGTTCAAGATCGAACCCAGATCTGATACCTTTTGCATGCTTTCCATCCTTCATGTTGAAAAATGTCTCTTTCCTATGGTTAGCTTGCAAGCATGCTAATGGTATTCTTTCACCTTGTGACAAACATGTCTCATTGCTATTGGATATTGATGCTTTGTGTGTTGCAACAAAAATGTTGAACAATTTATCTTTCCGATGTTTTGTGTGCAACTATAATGCCATTACGAGCATGTATTGTCATGAGAGCTTCCAAGTATCTCGTATTGTTTGTTTGCAACAAACATAAGGACCACTTGCTCTTCCATATGGTTTTTTTGCAAACATGTTGTTTTTTCTTCCACTTGTGATACTCATATGCACATGATATTATCTTTGATGATATGTGTATGGCATCCAACATATTGAACAATTTCTCTTGCCAATAGTTGGTTTGCACAAATTATGATGTTGTTTTGGATATTCTTCCCATGTGTTTTTGCCGAATTATCCTATTCTTGCATCAAAGATG
This sequence comes from Avena eriantha, assembly GCA_910589775.1. NCBI lineage: Eukaryota > Viridiplantae > Streptophyta > Magnoliopsida > Poales > Poaceae > Avena > Avena eriantha. The sequence continues at coordinate 251,845,365 of OU342741.1, read as the reverse complement.
TTGATCAATATTTTATTCAATTTCTTTGAGTGTCACACTAAGACGTTACATTGAGTTTTTTAGTTCCCACATTTGGATGATGTTCAAACAATTTCCATGCACTTTAACATTGCATATGCATCATGTTTGCTATACTTGATTTGTGGTAATAGTGTAGTGAACAAGAATGGACATGACACAACTGACATGCTCCTCTATGACGCACGAACATATTTTGCTTGGTCTTTGTTGTGTGCATGTATGAATGCATACATGTCAACCTCTACAAACCAAGAGTTGAAAAGACGAATCTAAGAGAGTAACCAAGGGTTGCCCTACAATGAGCTATCTTTAGATCACAAGGTGACTTCCTTCTACTTGAGGACTCACGCTATAATCTTCGTGAATTGGCTACACTTTGAGTGTTGCTTCGCTGTTGTGGTGAGCTTTGTAGGCTTCATGGAAGGCGAAGGAACATTGAAGTGTTGTCAAGTTAATCTTCTCGAGGACGACTATATGGAGAACCCTAAGATCAAGAATGTCTCTGGACCGCTTCTACTTTGTGATAATCATGTAGGGTCGAGGACGACTATTTTTGAAGGGGGGATATGATGTAGCATGAACTACACTCGTTACCACAACAAGGTCTCGAACTTATGACAAGTCGTCATGGACTCCAAAGTTAATCCGTTCCTCTATGCAAGCCCACTTCATACCCTATGGAATGTTATACTACTTGATATTGCGTCCTATGACCATGATAGGTTCACACTGCCAAATTACGGAGATAAGGGAGGAATCCTGAGGACTCACGCTCGAAAAGACGGAGGCTTGGAAGAGGAGATGGAAGAGGCAGAGTGAAACTGGCAAAGACTCCGGTGACGCTAGATCCACCATCGAAACATCCAGCGCTAGAACCGGTGCACCGGAACCCAGGCCGACCAAACTGGCGACCAAACAGGTGGACCGGCAATCCAGCTGGAATTGCATACATAAGACAAATCCGGTGCTGACTGAATAATCAACGACTGCCGGAAATACCACCCCCTCATGTATCCCGAGGCATACATGATATATTAAAGACAACCCCCTTTGTGGAATCTCAAGTTTTGCCTCATCCCCTTACCCAAGGGGACCGACTATTGTCACCACCTCATTGGAGTTTGCATCACACCTCCCTCGTTGTACAAATCCTATGTGTGTGAGTGTGTGAGTGTAATTTTCAACACCCTCTCTAGTGTGTTCTTACCTCTCCGCTTCGGATCCAGGGAGCACGTTGACCGATCTTTCCTTGCGAGGATTCTACCAGACCGGTGGCCACCAGCAGGAGCCATCGGCCTTGTATTATGTGAGTTTTGTCTGTGTTCATGATTCTCTTCGCGAGTTTTGAGTCCTCTTCCTCTACCTTCTCCCTTTCCCCCCGCTTTCCCATTGATTTGACCATGAGATCCGTCAAGATCGGGCCACCCTTGAGGTAACCCCTTATATGTTGAGGGAAAACCTCGGGGATGGCCCGATCCTTCATGAATCCCTTGGAAATCAAGGTGGAGTGAGTGGGGGATGAGGGCGAGGATGAACACATGCGTACGAAGATACGATACACACCTATAGCTTATGCAGGTGGCTACCGGTTCGGCGCAATACCTAGGATCATCGTCGGGCGAAGATATCTCTCTTGCACCGGCACAGCAAGTGGGGAGTCTTGGTGATATCTTGATGTCTTGGCAAGGGGCTCCGATGCTAATGCCTTGTACAATGAGGGAGGAATGACGCAAACTCCGATGAGGTGGGGGATAATTGGTGCACCTTTCTCAAGAAGAATGCATCTAGAAATTAGGGAGATCCACAAGGGTGTCTTCTAATTTCAATTATACAAGTCTGAGTAATACAAAGGGGTGTGCGGCTATAAAGAGGCCAGCCACTAAAATAGGGGTAGTTTGGGCATAAAAGGGTAAAACTGGACAAAATAGGGAATATTCTTGCGCATCAAACCCATAACAGACTTAGGTTTAGAGCACTTCGGTGATAAGTCTGGCGCGACCGGAATGTACGCCGGAAATTCTGGTCAGCATCGTTCGTTCCGGTCAGGCACGGAAATAGCATACAGAAGCATGGTTCGGTCGATGCCGGTTGGTTTCGGCGAGCACCAGAAATTCCAGTCATGGGTCTGGTCCACCGGAGTGTGCGCCGGAAATTCCGGCGTGGATTCTATTCCGCCGAGCCTAGCAACGGCTTGACCTAGACCTCTGTCTTGCGTTGGCTTGGCTCCTTCTCTTGGCATTTCTTCATGGGGTTCATATCTTATGATGCATAGAGTATTGGCATGAAGTAGCAAGTCGTCTAAGGATGTATCGAAATCACATGAGACAAGGAGCGAATTCACCTTAGCTGGAAGGAGCTTGGCTCGGGCACGAGTCATCGGTCCCCTTGGGGTACTTGGTGGTGTAGATGTAAGGATGTCCGTAGTGTGGATGGGGCATTTCTTCATGGGGTTCACAAAGCGATGAATGAAACTGGCCAACCCATGAAAACTTCGAAGTTCACTGACATTTGTGGTGATGGGCCAATCTCGAATGTCTTTGACTTTTCAATCATCAACTTCAATACCATTGGAAGAAACAAAAAAACCTAGGAAAATCAACTTGTCTTTAGAAAAAAGTACACTTGGGAAGATTGGCATATAGTTTTTCATTTCGAAGGATTTGCAAAACCTCCTTTACATGTGTAACATGTTCCACAAGTGACTTTCTCTATACAAGAATATCATCGAAATAAATGACAACACTCTTTCCAATGAGAGAACACAAAGTATGATTCATAAGGAGCATGAAGGTGGATGGGGCATTAGATAAGCCAAAAGGCATGACCAAACATTCATAGAGACCAAGTTTGGTCTTGGAGGCGATTTTCCACTCATCACCTTTCGCCATTCGTATTAGATGGTAGCCACTACGAAGATCAATTTTGGATAAAATACTGGCTCCACACAACGCATCAAGCTTGTAATCGTGATGAGGTATAGGATGTCGATAACGCACAATGATAGCATCAATTAGACGGTAGTCCATGCATAAACGCAACATATTATCCGTTTTTGGAACAAGAATAAAGGGCACCACACTTGGACTAGTGCTTACTTGGATCAAACCTTTGGATACGAGTCGGTTGATTTGATGTTCTATATCTTTCGTCTCCTACTAGTTTGTGTAGTAGGCAACGCGGTTTGGAAGAGGTGCGCCAGGTATGAGGTCAATGCGATGCTCGATTCTGCGAAGAGGAGGAAGTCCATTAGGAAGCTCTTCGGGAAACACATCCCTGAATTCAAGCAGAATAGCCATCAAAGAGGAGGAATATTTGTCAAGTCATTAGTTCCTTCTACTAGTCCCTTGCAAATAAGGACATAGTGCAAAATGGATGGGTTATTCCTCACATCTCTCATCTCACTTTTGGTGGTAGAAGAACACTTTAGTTTTTCCACTCGAGTTAGGCTTGTGGCTCTCACTCTCTATGAGGTGGTTCTCTCTCTCACCACTGTTCTTACAAGGTGGTGTTGTGGTTTGTGCCCTCGCCAAAGCCTTTGCATTATACGCAATTATTTGGCTAGGAGTCATTGGTTGCAAAACAAATTTCTTGTTAAGCCACTTGAAGGTGTATACATTTGTGCGACCATCATGTAGAGCACCTTTGTCGAATTTCCATGGTCAACCAAGCAACAAGTGGCAAACCGTCATTGGAACTACGTCACACTCCACTGTGTCTTTGTGTGGGCCAATAGAGAATGTTACTGAGATGGTATGCTTGATCTTCACGGACCCTTGGTCACTGAGCCATTGGACATGGTAGGGGTGCTTGTGACTATAGAGGCTGAGTTTGAGCTTCTCACACAACTCGATGCTAGCAAGGTTATGGCAACTCCCTCCATCTATGATCACTTTTATAGATTTCCCATTGATGTCGGCACGTGTTTGGAAGATGTTGGATCGTTGATCTTCATGCTCTTGTTCTTGAGTGGTCAATATCCTTGTGATGACAAGCGATGCACTTGCGTCATGCTCACACATGAGGAGTTCTTGGTCATCTTCCACACGTTGCCTTGTCATTGCCTCTTTGACTCTAGCATCAAATTCTTCCTCACTCAAGTATTCGTCGTCACCATTGGCATGGATGAACAATACTTTCTTGTTTACACAATCAGCCAATTTTTCGTCCTTTTCCTCCACACTTGGAGCATTCGCCGTTGAATGGTGGGGCATCCTTTGTATACTTGCCACTTGGCGGCATTTTTCCTTGAGGAAGTGTGTGCTCGAAGGAACGCTTGGAGGTAATTGAGGAGCTTACATTGAATGTTGTTGGTGTAGCGGTTGAAGCTTGCTTTTGGTGAAGTAGGTCTTTGGCTTGTTGTATTTGATGTCCTCTTGTACTTGACGCTCGGCTTTTGTTGCGATGTGCACAAGCTCAACCAGGTCGTTGTACTTTTGGAACTCGATGATGCGCTTGATTGGATGGTTCAAGCCGATGAGAAAACGTGCCATTGTTTGCTCCTCGCGCTCTTCAATGCTGGAGTGAATCATGTGGAGCTCCATTTGTTTGAAGTACTCTTCCACGGTCTTTGTCTCTTGACTAAGCGATTAAATCTTGTTGAAGAGGTCACACGTGTAGTGCGTAGGGACAAAGCGGGATCCCATATGAGCCTTCATGTCATGCGAATTTGTGATTGGAGGATCTTCACTTGTGTCACAACCAACTTGAACTTGTTCCCAACAAAGGTTGGCGTAATCATCAAACTCGATCGGTGCCATGGCGACCATCTTCTTATCACTATATTTGTGCATGTGAAAGATCTTCTCGACTTTAAGCGCCCATGAGAGGTACTCTTCAGGGTCATTTGAACTGGTGAACTTGGGCATTGTAAACTTGATCTTGCCAAAATTTTCTTCATCATTGTTGTCGCGATAGAGGTTGTTGCCATGATTTTGGCGTGCTTCATCTTCCATGCAATCATTGCGACCAACTTGGTTACCTTGTTGGTGCACTTGCGGTGGCGGAGCCGCATTTGGAGGTGGCGGAACTTGATTCTCGCGACATTGTTGGAGAGCTTGCTCTTGCTCTTGGTGTGGTTTCGGACGAGGGGGGGCACTTGGGCCTCTCAGTGAAGATGAGGGTGTGGATCCTCTTGACGCGGTTGTTGACAAAGAGGAGGCTCTTTCCTCGGTTGGTGACGTGGGATAGGCACTTGGGCCTCACAACAAAGATCATGGTCTTGAGCCTCATGACATGGTGGGCGCCGCTCAATATGAACCATTTGACAATCCATGTGTTGATGTGGTGGAGGAGGCTCGTCATGGTGACCATGGTGATGGCGTTGACATTCATGACGGCGATGATGAGAATGAGGATCTTGGAGATCTTCATGTCAATGATGAGCTTGTTCCTCCAAGTTGGAGTCATCACTTGTTGAGTCAACAATGTCTCGTGGACGATGGCGGTGTGGTTGCGGTTGCACTCGTGGTTCCACTTGTGGTTTCTCCTATTGGATCACTAGTGCCCTTGCATGATGAAGGTGTCCTTCTTGGCTTACTTCAGGTCTTGAGGAGAAATCACCATTATAGCTTGATGTTGCAGCTTGCCGTGGGAAAGGTACATAGTGGGAAGAGCTTCCATCTTCCACCACGGGGGCATCATTGCGTCTTGGAGCACTTGGATGAGGATCTGGATGAAGAGGAGAATGGTGATGTGAGGAGCTTGCAGAGATTTATGCACGTGAACATTGTCTTGTATTGTTTGTCATTCTATCAATGAGGAGGTTAAGCTTGTCATTTGTTTCGATGAAATAACATTGGAGGGCTTCATTTTGATGGGCAAAGTTTTGTTACATTCCATGCATTTGTCTTGCAAGGCCAACGAAGTGGTTGTCGATGTTCTTCAACTCGGCTTGAGTTCTACCGAATTTTTCAGCTTGTCGCGTGTCAAGAGACTCGCAACGTTCACATAACTCATGTCAGATGATGTAGTGGCTTGCGTGCGTCATGTATGAGCCTTGTTCTTCTTCTTGGGAAGGTGGCTGGATCAACTCACTATGCCTATCCATCATGCAAAACACACAAGGATTGTATATGGAAGTGTAATATATGGTGGGTGGTAGCCTTTTTACCTCACCTTGGGGATTGCACCGAACTAGAAACCACACTTGGAACTACAAGTGTAAAAAGTGAAAACGCAAAGAAATCTCACACTAAAGAAATAACTAAAACTCTCAAAAGCTTTTGGTGGAAGGTTAGGATGGTGGAAAACCATACGAAATGATCCAACAAAAAGGTTATTGTTAAAGGTGGTAGAGAACCAAAGATCAAAATAAAAAAGGAGGCGATCTACAAAAACACAAGGATACACACACATGGAGACGGATGTGGTTAGCATGACTATGAAAATGAGCACAAAATGTCCTAACGAATACTACGGTCCGTTGTCGTGCCAACGCAAGGAGTGACTACAACTCGTTCGCCAAATGTCGTTGTATTGGGAACGGCAGTACCTGAAGAGGTTAGATAGAGGTGTGGGGACTATCAGGGAAGCTATCGATGGCATCCGCAGGTGGGATTGGGTACAAGCGAGCGTAGCTGGACACAGGAAGTACCCAGGTTCGGAGCCCTCATGATGAGGTAAAACTCCTACTTCTGCCGGATCTGACTAAGTGGGATATACCAACTACAAGTGCTCCTCGAGTTGTATTTGCGAGCCACTGCCTAAAATGCTATCAGACCAACCCTTTCTACTGAGGCCTTGCCTCTCCTTATATAGGCAGAGAGGCAACGGTCTCACTAGCCAGTCCGGCTGGCGGGCCCCACAGGCGGGTCCTAACCGGCTGGTCATCTACAGTATCCAGTATGGCATGTCACGTCGGAGTATGAGCGGTATGGCTGTCATGGGCACAGTGGACGCCGTGCGAGCCAGTCGTCGGCATCGGGCCACTGTTCCCGCGTCATCCCTGCAAAGTCTTCGGTATGGCCGGGTAGTCGCCGGTCTTGTTATCGTATAGGGCGTACCGTGCACTGATACACACGTCGTCCTGTCTCACATATTGGTTCCGACTACATTGCCGTAGCCGGCTACTTCTTGCAGACCCAGCTACCATGCGATAGCCGGCCTGTCTTGCCTTGTCCGGCTGCTTCTGGTCAGTCGGATGCGATCCGACTGCTTGGTTTCTTGTCCGGTTGGGGTACCTGGGGATCATCCCCCTGACACTAGCCCCCGAGCGCGTGTGGATTCCGCCCTTATGCGAAATGTGCGCACGCTCCCTCCCAATTTTGAATTCGTGTCCGGCTGTGCTTGGCGATTGCGCTACCCGTGACGTCAGCGCTGACGCCAACCACACGCGCATGCGCCATCATTGCACTGCGGTGGGCAGCGTAACGTCCTGTCGCACGTCGCCTCGGTAAGCCGATGTCCGGTGCTTCGGTTCCTGTTCCGGGATCTTCTGCCCATCCTTCTTGGGCACACAAGATCTGGGTGGCGGTTGGGGTGAGGGCCGTCCGGATGCGCGCCACGTGGCTCCGTTGATGGTTGCCCTTCCAGCCCTTTAAAGGGACGCCGCGGGGGAGGCAGTTCCTTTCCTTCGCTCCCCCGCTGCAGTTTCCTCTTCCCCCGCGTGCTCCTGCCTTTGCGCCCTTGCCTTCTATGCTGTAGCCCGCTGCACCGCCCGCTCGTCGTCGTCGTCGCTACGGGCCACCGCCACTCTTCCGTCGCCGCTCCCCTTGTCATCTGGAGATGGCCGCCGACCGTGGGGCTTGGTGCGGCTCCTCCGTCACCGAAGACCAGATCAAGAAGTACCGCGCCACCCGCGTTTTCCCATCGTCGTCAGAGGTGGCGGTGCGGTTGGCGCCGGCGGGGGAGGTGTCGCCGCACCCGGCGGACGGGGAGCGCGTTATCTTCCTCTCGCATCTAGTGTGCAGGTTCGCATTGTCGGTGCACCCATTCTTCTTGACCTTCCTTGCCTTCTTCGATCTTCACCTCCACCACCTCGGCGCCAACGCAAACGGGACGTCGGCGCACTTCATGGCCTTCTACGAGAGCTACCTCAGGATCCAGCCGGATCTCGGGCTCTTCTGCCGGCTCTTCCGTGTCTGTCCGCAGATGAAGTTCACGCAAGGGCCGCTAGTCGTCTGCGGTGGTGCCTCCATCTACTCACGCTCGTAGACCGGCTACCCGAAATCCCTCCTTCATCCGAGGCGCCGCCTCCACCTCCACATCGAGCTGAACCGGCCGCCTCAGCCGGACCGGAAGGTCCCCAACCGGAAGCGGAGTCTTCACAGCCGGATGGCTCTTCTGCAGGCGCGCGGCAGGCTGCTGGCAAGGAGCTCGTAGTTGTCAGCGATGACAACTCCGACGAGGAGCTGAGGAGGAGTGGAGGACGGCGGTGGTCGCTGTGAAGGAGTCTCTGGCCATCAACACCGTGGACGACGACGCTTCCTCTGCCACCTCGCTAACAGACCTTGCCGCCACACTCGAGCTGGCGGTGAAGGAGATCCGGCTGCTGGAGGCCACAGCCGGCGGGAACCGGTCCCTGGAGCAGAAGCTTGCTGCTGCCAACGGGACTTCCCAGAGCAAGTTCGCTTCATCTATCTTGCTCTTTTTTTTACTGATAACCGGTTTTGCTGCAGCCATCCTCGTGTGCGCTCAGCGCGAGGTCGATCTCTTGAAGAATAAGGATTGGCATGCGAGGGTAGATGGTTTGGAAGCCACCATCAAGGAGTGCGACGCCTCGCTCGCCAGCCGGACCGAAGCCTTCAACCTTCTCGAGGCCCAGAACAAGGACCAAGAGAAGGAGATCAAACAGCTGGCAACGAAGGAGAAGGCTCTGGTGGAGGAGCTGATGCAGGTCGGCCACACGGCTAAGGGTAAGTTCTCTTTTTCTGCCTTCTTTTCTTTCCGGATCCGGTAGCCGAATCTCACCCTTTTTTCTGACAGCCTTTTATCCCGGCATAGAACTGCTGGCCTACAACTGGCTGCAGGAGAACTGGCCGGGAGCATAGCCGACGGCTCAAGGGCTCGTCGTCCTTCTTGGCAAAGAGGCTGCCAAGCTTCGCCAAGCGGCACGAGACGTCTTCTCCTTCGTGTGGCCGGAGGCTCCAGTTCCGAAGACGATGGCGAAGCTGGCTGCGAAGGTGGGAGAGGTGCCGGCTGCGGTGGACCGGCTGTGGGACTTGGCGGCGCGAGCCAGAGCGAAGATGGCTCTGGCCCTCATGCTCTCTTGGTACAAGACGCCCATGTCGATAAGATCGATGGAGGCTTCCGTGCCGGCGCTGATCTTGCCGCCATCCGCCAAGCCCATCCGGAGCTCCGCGGATCCGCCATCAAGATCGCCGACTACGTGGATCTCGACGAGGTGCTCACCGACTCGGAGTCCGTCGGTACTCCTGATGCAGAGCGCCCGATGCCGCCGCCCGCGGGCGCCAGAACCGGATCAAGCTCCGCGCCGCCTCCTCCGCCCGAAGCTTCTGCCGGCCAAGATCTTCCTCACGGCAAGGGTCCTGCCGCCTAGTCACTGCCCCGGGATGCCGAGTGTATTTGTCTTGCTTCGGATATATGTGAAACTTGTCTGTCTGTACCGGTTATCTCTGATGCCGGGTAACTCATGGGAGCTTCGCCTCCTTTTTGTTTGTTAATATTGAATTTGCCTGAGTTTCCTTCAACTTGTGTGCTTCGAATTTTCTTTTGATATTTTGCCGGTTGACTTCATCCGGCTTACTTCGTCTGGCTACACTCCTTTAGCCGGAGGAACTATACCTCCAGTGGGGGCGCGCTAGCGCACCCAACTGGTGTAGCCCCCGAGATTCGGAGTAGCTGGCGTAGCCAGGTGCTTCGAATCTTCCTTGTTTTTCCCAAGTCTTTTAACTTTATCCGGCTAGACTCGTCTTAGTCGGCTTCTTTCGCTGGCTGGACACCTTCAGACGGAGGAACTAACATTCCTGTGGGGGCGCGCGAGCGTACCCACTGGGTGTAGCCCCCGTGATTCGGAGTAGCTGGTGTAGCCAGGTGCTTCGAATCTCTCTTGCCTTCTCTTGCACCTGCCCTTGCCCTCACCTGGGCTCCGAACGGCCGGCTAAACGCCTTTAGCTAGTCGGGAACTACAAGATTCCACTGGGAGCGCGCAAGCGCACCTAGTGGGTGTAGCCCCCGAGATTCGGAGCGCTTGATGAAGGCAAGGACTTCGAATCTTCTTCTTCTTTCCTTCCTGAATTCCGATTCAAGGTAGTCGGACAAGAATATACATATACATACACATACACATACGTCTTCGCAGGTTAATAGGTTAGTCTACCAAATTGTAGCCGGAAACCGACTTGTTTTTTTTTCGAAAACTAGCTTGTGCCTCTCTAGACACTTGGTCACTTTCCCGTGTGCTCTGCTGTTTTCGCTGCGTCCTTGCCGGGCAGCCGGGTTGCGGTCTGCAGCCGGAATCGAAGGGAGCTGACAATACATTGCGCACGGTACTAACGGCTTAGTAGCTAGATTGGTTCGAGCTAGTTGCAGGTCCGGGACGCCCGGTCTGTCGCGTCTCCTCTTTGTTTTTCGTGTGGGATGCCTCGGGCTTTTGCTCTTGCTAGCCGGACAGCTGGGTTGCGGTCTGTAGCTGAGACGAAGAGTGGGCCTCTGACATCGTCGCACACTACTCAGTCGGTTTGTTGACTTAGCAGGCCGGGCGAGCCGGCGAGCCCCCGGGTAGGGGTTGCCGGAGCCGGAAAATCGGAACCGGAAAACAGATGCATACACATTTCTAGCAAGGAGCCCCTGAGATTCTCGTAGGGGTCCGCATTTTCATTCATAGGGTTTTCGCGATACATACACTGCCTGACGACTAGGTGTAAAACGGGCGCAGCAGGGCCACGTTCCAGGGACGCTCGGTCTCCTCGTCTGAGTTGTCCATCTTGTTCTTGCGTGGCTGCTGCGCGTTGATGAGGTAGTAGGAGTCATTGGGCAGTGCCCGACTGATGATGAAGGGGCCCTCCCAGGGTGGCGATATCTTGTGCATGCCCTTCATGTCTTGCACCAGCCGAAGAACCAGGTCACCCTCGCGGAATGCGACTGGGCGGATCCGGCTAGAATGGTAGCGACGTAGTCGCTGCTGGTACAGGGCTGATCTGGACAGGGCCAGCTCATGGGCCTCCTCCAGGAGGTCTACTCCATCCTCCCGCGCCTCCTGGTTGGCTTTTTCGTCGTATAGGAGCTTGCGCGGGGAGTCGAACTCGATGTCGGCGGAGAGGACGGATTCCGATCCGTAGACCAGGAAGAACAGCGTGTAGCCGGTTGATCTATGCGGCATGGTGCGGAGGCTCCATCGCACAGCCGGAAGTTCTTCGATCCAACATCCGGGTGACCGCTCCAACGCCTCGATGAGGCGTGGCTTGATGCCGGCTAGCACCAAGCCTTTTGCTGTTTCCACTTGCCCGTTGGACTGTGCGTGCGCGACAGAGGCGATGTCCAGCCGGACCCTAGATGCTGCAGAACCGGCCGAAGGCCCCCTTGGCGAAGTTCGTGCCATTGTCGGTGATGATGCTGTTGGGGTAGCCAAAGTGGTTGATGATGTCGGTGAAGAAGGTAACGACTGTTGCCCCATCCAGCTTTCGGATAGGCTTGGCCTCGATCCACTTCGAGAACTTGTCCACCGCCACTAGCAGGTGGGTCATGCCCGCGCGTGCTCGCTTGAAGGGACCGACCATGTAAAGGCCCCAAACCACGAAGGGCCAGGTGATCGGTATGGTCTTGAGTACCGAAGTTGGCATGTGCCTGAGCTGCCTGAAGCATTGGCACCCATTGCACGCGCGGCCCAGCTGCTAAGCGTCCTCGAGGGCGGTGGGCCAATAGAAACCATGGCGGAACGCTTTGGCGACTATCGCCCTTGACGAAGCGTGATGCCCGCACTCGCCCTGGTGGATGTCCCTGAGTAGTCAGTAGCCCGTGTCTACATCGACGCATCTTTGGAAAATGCCGGATACGCCGCGCTTGTACAGTTCGCCGTTGATGATGGTGTACGTGTGCACGCGGCCCCGGATTTGCCTGGCCTCCACCTCATCATCCGGAAGTTCTCCATTGGCGATGTAGTTCATGAAGGGTTGTGCCCAGGGTGGCACTTCTCGAATGACGAGGACGCTCCCGCCCTCCGGTTGATGGATGTCGGGGGGTCGTCCGGGTGGCGTACCCGGGACGGCAGCCCCCAAGCTGCTTGACGAACCGGCAGCCCCCGGGTCTTGCGAGCCAGAGGGCACTGCCTTGTCGGAGTTGGTGCGGGTCTTCTTCTTTGGCGGCTCTGCTGGCTCCGCTTCTGTTGCTCCGTCAGCCAGAGCGCTCCCTGCCCAGATGATGGAGTCTGATTCTGGTGACGGGTTGATGGACGGCTTGCGTAGGTGCTCCAAGGAGACCCCTGGTGGGATCGCCTGCTTGGTGGATCCGATTTTGGAGAGCGAATCGGCTGCCTCGTTGTTGACGCGAGGGACGTGGTGGAATTCGCATCCGTCGAAGGAGGCGCTGAGCTTCTGGATGTGGAACTGGTAGAGGGCCATGTTTGCATCTCTGGCATCCCATTCTCTGGACACCTGCTGCACTACCAGATCTGAATCACCAAAGCACAGGATCTGGTTGACACCGATCTCCTTGGCTAGCCGGAGTCCGTGCGCCAGTGCCTCGTATTCGGCTACGTTGTTGGAGGCCTTGAAGTGGATCTGCAGTATGTACTCCAGCCGGTATCCCTTGGGAGAGGTGAGCATGATGCCGGCTCCCAAGCCCCCAAGCATCTTCGACCTGTCGAAGTGCATGTTCTAGTGGTCCGAATCAGGAATCGCTGGGAGATACTGGGTCTCAGCCCAGTCACGAGGAAGTCCGCCAACGCCTGCGATTTGATCGTGAGCCGGGGCTCATACTGGAAGGAGTAGGCGGCAAGCTCGATGTCCCATTTGGCGACTCGGCCGGTGGTGTCTTTGTTGCCGATGATTTCCGAAAGGGGTGCAGTGCACATGACCTTAATTGGATGCTCCTAGAAGTAGTGCTTGAGCTTCTTGCATGCCAGGAACACGCTGTAGCATATCTTCTGCTAGTGGGGGTAGTTCCGCTTGGAGAGGGAGAGAACCTCGCTGAGGTAGTAGACGGGTCTCTGAACCGGCCGAGCCTTGCCTTCCTCGGGGAGCTCCACCACCAGGACGACGCTGATGACCTGGCTGATAGCTGCTATATAGAGCAACATCGGCTCCTTGCTAGCCGGCGTGGCTAGAACCGGTGCTGTGGATAGCATGCGCTTGAGGTCATGAAATGCGGTGTCATCTTGCGAAGTCCAGGAGAACTTGTCCATCTTCTTCATCAGCTGGTACAGCGGGAGTGCCTTCTCCCCCAGCCAGCTGACGAAACGGCTGAGGGAAGCCAGGCGTCCGGTGAACTTTTTGACTCCAAGCAGGTTCCTGGGCGGCTGCATCCTCTTGATGGCCGCGATCTTCTCCGGATTTGCCTCGATGCCTCGTTGTGATACGAGGAAACCGAGGAGCTGACCGGACGACACTCCGAAGACGCACTTCTCCGGGTTCAGCTTCATCCGGTACTGGCGGAGGTTGCCAAATGTCTCTCCCAGATCCTCGAGGAGGGTGCGCTTTTCCTTGGTCTTGATGACCACGTCGTCCACATAAGCATGCATGTTTCGGCCAATCTATGAGTGCAAGCACTTCTGCATGCAGCGCTGATAGGTAGCGCCTGCATTCTTTAGGCCAAAAGGCATGGTTACGTAGCAGAAAGCCCTGTAGGGGGTGATAAATGATGTCCTAATCTGATCAGCCGGGTTTAGCCGGATCTGATTGTACCCGGAATAGCAATCTAGAAAAGACAACAAATCACAGCCGGCCGTGGAATCGATAACTTGATCGATACGGGGCAAGGCGAAGGGGTCTTTCGGGCACGCCTTGTTCAGGCTGGTGTAGTCGATACACATGCGCCAGGTCTTGTTCTTCTTCAGCACCAAGACTGGGTTCGCCAGCCAGTCAGCGTAGCCCCTGGGAGTCGGCAGGTGCTTCGGCTAGTCTGCACGGCTCCAGGTGATGGGGGTTTCCGACCAGTTTAGGTACTGGGGGACCGGAGAGACGATGGCATTGACCTCCTTGGAGCGTCGCCTGCGGCTGTGCTTGTCGTCCTGCTCCGTCTCGAAGATGTGGTAGGCGGCGTGTGGCTTGGGGTAGCCGTTGTTGTTGTTGCCGCCGTTGCCGCTGTTACCGTCATTCCCTGCTCCCCTAGCCGGTGGTGGAAGTCCACTAGGAGGGGGAGGGAGGAGACGAGGCTGGTTACCCTAGTCTTTTAGCTGGCGGGTCCAGCTGCAGTTCCGGGTGGTGTGCGAAGCCGGTTTGAAGGGACCGCTATGCCACTTGCACGGGCCGTCAAACATCTGGTCGAAGGTGAGCTGTGGCTTCTGCCTTCTTGCCTCATTAGCCGGCACGTCGGGCGCGCCCTCCCTAGCATTGACCTGCCGCACGTGGTAGCGGGGATTCTATTGTCCTGCCTGGAGGTCCCCATGGAACCGGTTGTCGTTGCCGTGGTGTTTGGAGGATCCGGCTTTGCCAGCCGGATTGCTCGGTCGGTCGCGAGCCGGCTCCATAGGAGTCGGACGCCCGTCCGCGTTTACTCGGAGGGGCTTCTTCATGGTGGCATCCGCCGTGGCGTACTGGTCCGTAACCGTCATGAGCTCCGCCATGGTTTTCGGCTCGTTAAACAGTAGCCGGTTGCGAAGCATGGTGCCTTCTCGGCAAACCTCGATGAAGAAACTGATGACCTGGCTCTCCAGGATGCCCTCACAGGTGTTGCACAACTCCGTCCATTTGGCGAGGTACTCGCGGTCGGTCTCGCGGTCACCCTAGATGCACAAGGCCAGGTCGCGCGGGTGCCCTGGATGCTTCTACGTGCCGTTGAAGTTGTAGACGAACACCTTCTCGAAGTCAGGCCAGGCATTGATACTATTGGGCGCAAGGTTGTTGAGCCACGTCCTTGCCGATCCGGTTAGCATGAGGGGGACATAGCGCACGGCTATGCGCTTGTTCCCATGGGCGATGCCGACTGCCATAGCATAGTCGGTCAGCCAATCTTCCAGCTTCATGCTGTTCTCATACTTAGGGGTGTCCCTGGGCAGGGAGAACTTATCCGGGAACGGCTCGTTCTGGATGCAGGGTCCGAAACAAACCGGACCGGTAGAATCTTCCTCCTCCGTGATGCGCGCTTGAGCGAGGAGCTCGATACGGTCACAGGCATCCGGACAATCCGGGTTGGGCGCTCCCACAAGGCCCGAGAGACGGGAACCGGCTGGTCTGGGCGCTCCGGTTGGTGGAGGGGGAGGCAGCGGGTTGCTGTTCACCGTCTGCTCCTGGCGCGGCTGGCCCGTGTTGCCAGATCTACGACGCCTGCTGCGGGCCTTAGCCGGCTAAGGGGAGGACTCCTGCTGGGTGTCGCGCGGCGCGCCCCTGCTGTTGGCAGGCGGCTTGCTCCCCCTGGAGTAGCTGGGGTCCTCCTGCATCTGCCGGTTGGCGTCAGCCTGCTCGTCCGCGATGCGGAGGAGCTCTTGCACGCGAGCATGCTGGTGGGCCCGCTCCTCGCCCTCCAGACTGGGCAGTTCTTCTGCCGCGGCTCGTGCCACGCGCAGGTTCTTGATGGGCGTGCTTAGGTGATGGGTTCATAGCATGGAAAACAAAAAATTTCTACCGCAAGAACGAACAAAACCTAGATCTAATCTAGATAAAAGCCAAGATCTAATCTATTAGACATGTGCAATGAGATAGATAGGAACTAACCCTCGCAGATCCGAAAGCGTTAACGAGATTAGATCTCGTGGTTGATGTAGTCGATCACTTGCGATCTCAAGATCGTGTGGACGATCCTTCCGGCGTCGCGTTCCGGCAGCGCTTCCGTAGTCGGTCAAGTGGACGATCCTTCCGGCGCTGCGTTTCGGCAGCACTTCCGCAGTCGGTCACACGTGCGGAGTCAAAGCAGACCTTCCTCTCCTCGTTCCAGCGAGCAGCGGAGGTAGTAAATCTTCTCCACGGAATCATAGCAGCACGACGGCGTGGTGGTGATGGTGGAGTAGAGAATTCTGCAGGGCTTCTCCTATGCCTGTGCAGAAGAAAGGAGGAGGAGAGAGGCGGCAGAGATTGGGAGTTATGGAGGAGGGGCAAGGGGTGGCCCCTCCCCCTTCTATTTAAAGGAGGGAAGGCGCCTGGGGAGGGGGAGTCCTAGTAGGACTCCCCACCTCCTTGGGCCGGCGGATTGGGGAGGGGGGGAGGAGTCCTCCTCCCCCACGACTCCTTGTCTTGACCGACCAGGACTCCTTGATCCCTTCCTTGGTTTTCAAGCAAACTCCAAGAAATCTTCTAGAACCTTCCGGAACATTCCGAAACCTTCTAGAATCCTCATACAAACACTCCGGAACATTTCCTAACTCAGAAAATGATCCCCAATATATGAATCTTATTCTCCGGACAATTCCGGATCTCCTCGTGATGTCCCGGATCCAATCCGAGACTCCGAACAACATTCGGTCTCCAACGCACATTCCATATCTACTTAAAACAACTTCGAACCTTAAGTGTGTCACCCTACGGTTCGTGAATATGTAGACATGACAGAGACACATCTCCTATCAATAACCATTAGCGGGACCTGGAGATCCATAATGGCTCCCACATACTCAACGATGACTTCGTGATTGATTGAACCATTTACATACGAAACCAATTCCCTTTGTCAGGCGATACTATACTTATCCGAGGTTTGATCGTCAGCATCTCCATACCTAGTTCTACCTCGTTACTGATAAGTACTCTTTACTCGTTCCGTGATATGTCATCCCTTGTGACCTAGTCACATGCTTGCAAGCTAACTAGATGACATTCCACCGAGAGGGCCCAGAGCATATCAATCCGTCATATGGATGGACAAATCCCAATCTTGGTCCATGCGCTTCAACACATACTTTCAGAATACCCAATGACACCTTTATGACCGCCCAGTTACGCAGCGGTGTTTGATGTCATCAAAGTACCCATCCGGTGATGGTGATTAACACAACCTCATGGTCGAAGGATTAGGTTACTATGCATTTAAAATCTTACAACAATACAAACTTAATGACTTGATCTTATGCTACGCTTACTATGGGTGTGTGTCCATCATATCATTCTCCTAATGACATAACCTTGTTATTAATCACATCCTAATGTCCATGATCAGGAAACCATGATCATCAATTAATCAACAAGCTAGTTCAACAAGAGGCTTACTAGGGACTCTCTTATGTTTACAAAACACACATGTATTAGTGTTTCCTAATAATACAATTATAGCATGGGATGTAAACATTCATCATAAACACAAAGATATAATAATAATCACTTTTATTATTGCCTCTTGGGCATATCTCCAACAGTCTCCCACTTGCACTAGAGTCAATAATCTAGATTACATGGTAATATACCGAACACCCATGGCGTTCTGGTGTTGGTCATGCTTTGCCCTAGGGAGAGGATTAGTCAACGGATCTGCCACATTCAGATTAGTGTGCACTTTGCAAATCTTTATGTCACCATCTCGGACATACTCGCGAATAGCGTGGAAACGTAGCTTGATGTGCTTCAGCTTGCTATGTGACCTTGGCTCCTGTGCATTAGCTATGGCACCTGTGTTGTCACAGTAGATGGCCATCGGGTCCAACGCACTGGGAACCACGCCAAGTTCAGTAATGAATTCCTTCATCCAAACGGCTTATTGTGCAGCCTCCAAAGCAGCTATGTATTCCGATTCAGTTGAAGATTTCGCCACAACGCTTTGCTTCGCACTCCTCCAGCTCACTGCAGCACCATTCAAAATAAATACGTATCCCGACTGTGACTTTGAGTCATCCGGATCGGTGTTCCAACTAGCATCGGTGTAACCGTTTACAACAAGTTGTTCATCACCTCCATTAGAAAGAACCATATCCTTAGTCCTATTTAGGTACTTAAGGATATTCTTGACCGCTGTCTAGTGCTCCATTCCAGGATCACTTTGATATCTGCTAGTCAAACTAACAACATGTGCTATATCCGGTCTTGTACACAGCATGGCATACATGATAGAACCTATGGCCGAGGCATAGGGAATATTATTCATTTTCTCTCTATCTTCTGCCGTAGCTGGACTTTGAGTTTTACTCAAGGTCTTACCTGACAACATGGGCACGAACCCTTTCTTGCTATCTTCCATTCTAAACTTCTTTAGAAATTTGTCCAAGTATGTACTTTGTGAAAGCGCTATTAGGCGTCTTGATCTATCTCTATAAATCTTGATGCCTAGAATATATGCCGCTTTGCCAAGATCCTTCATTGAAAAACTATTATTCAAATAGGTTTTGACGCTATTAAGAAGTTCTATATCATTCCCAATCAACAATATGTCATCTACATATAGTACTAGGAATGCTACAGAGCTCCCACTCACTTTCTTGTAAATACAAGCTTCTCCATTAGTTTGTATAAGCCCAAAGTTTTTGATTACCTTATCAAAACGTTGATTCCAACTCCGGGATGCTTGCTTCAGTCCATAAATGGAGCGCTGAAGCTTGCATACCTTGTCAGCATCTTTAGGATCGACAAAACCCTTGGGTTGTACCATATACAACTCTTCCTCAATGTCACCTTTAAGGAACGCCGTTTTGACATCCATCTGCCAAATCTCATAATCGAAATATGCAGCAATTGCTAACAAAATCCTCACAGACTTTAGCTTCGCTACTGGTGAGAAAGTCTCATCATAGTCAACTCCTTGAATTTGTCGGAACCCTTTCGCGACAAGTCGAGCTTTATAGACGGTAACATTACCATCAACATCTGTTTTTCTCTTGAAAATCCATTTGTTGTCGACAGCCTTACGGCCTTCCGGTAAGTCCATGAAAGTCCACACTTGGTTTTCGTACATGGATCCCATTTCGGATTTCATGGCTTCTAGCCATTTGTCGGAATCTGGGCTCACCATAGCTTCTTCATACGTCGCAGGGTCATCATCGTTGTCCACTAACATGACGTTCAAGGCAGAGTCATACCAATCAGGAGTGGTCCGAACCCTTGTTGACCTGCGAGGTTCAGAAGTAACTTCATTTGAAGTTTCATGATCATTATCATTAGCTTCCTCTCCAATTGGTGCAGGCGGCACAAAAACATCTTCCGGTGCTGCGCTACTCTCAAATTCGAGAGAAGGTTCAATAACCTCATCGAGTTCTACTTTCCTTCCAGTCACCTCCTTCGAGAGAAACTCCTTCTCAAGAAAGGATCCATTCTTGGCAACGAAAACTTTGCCTTCGGATCTATGATAGAAGGTATACCCAATTGTTTCTTTAGGGTATCCTATGAAGACGCATTTCTCCGCTTTGGGTTCTAGCTTATCAGGTTGTAACTTCTTTACATATGCCTCGCAACCCTAAACTTTAAGGAACGACAACTTAGGTTTCTTACCAAACCACAATTCGTATGGTGTCCTTTCAACGGATTTAGATGGTGCCCTATTTAAAGTGAATGCGGTTGTCTCTAATGCATAGCCCCAAAATGATAACGGTAAATCTGTAAGAGACATCATAGACCGAACCATATCTAAGAGAGTTCGATTACGACGTTCGAACACACCATTACGCTGTGGTGTTCCCGACAGTGTCAACTGCGAAAGTATTCCACATTTCTTTATATGCTTGCCAAACTCATCACTCACATATTCACCTCCGCGGTCAGAACGCAGAAATTTAATCTTCTTGTTACGATGATTTTCCACTTCACTTTGAAATTCCTTAAACTTCTCGAAAGTTTCAGACTTATGTTTCATAAAGTAGACATACCCATATCTACTCAAGTCATCCGTGAAAGTGAGAACATAATGATATCCACCACGCGATGCTACACTCATTGGACCGCACACATCTGTATGTATTATTTCCAATAAGTCTGTAGCTCGCTCCATTGTATCAGAGAATGGAGTCTTAGTCATTTTTCCCATTAGACATGCTTCGCATCTTTCAAGTGATTCAAAATCAAGTGATTCAAGAAGTCCATCAGAATGGAGTTTCTTCATATGATTCACTCCAATGTGACCAAGACGACAGTGCCACATGTATGTAGAATTATCATTCAATTTTATTCGTTTAGCATCTATGTTTTGAACATGTGTATCACTACTATCGAGATTCAGTAAGAATAAACCATTCATCTCAGGTGCATTACCATAAAAGATATTACTCATATAAATCGAACAACCTTTATTCTCGGACTTAAAAGAGTAACCGTCTCGCAATAAACAGGATCCAGATATAATGTTCATGCTTAACGAAGGCACCAAATAACAATTATTAAATTTAAAACTAATCCCGAAGGTAGATGTGGAGGGAGTGTGCCAATGGCGATCACATCAACCTTGGAGCCATTTCCAACGCGCATCGTCACCTCGTCTCTTGCCAGTTTCCGTTTATTCCGCAGCTCCTGTTTCGAGTTACAAATATGAGCAACCGAACCAGTATCAAATACCCAGGCACTACTACGATTACTAGTAAGATACACATCTATAACACATATATCAAATATACCTTTCTTCTTGATGTTGCCGTTCTTCAGATCCGCCAGGTACTTGGGGCAGTTATGGTTCCAGTGACCAGCATCCTTGCAGTAGAAGCACTCAGTTTCAGGCTTGGGACCAGCCTTGGGCTTCTTTGCAGGTGCGGCAGCGTTCTTGCCGTCCTTCTTGAAGTTGCCCTTCTTCTTAGGCTTGCCCCGTCTCTTGAAATTGGTGGTCTTATTGACCATCAACACTTGGTGCTCCTTCTTGATCTCCACTTCAGCAGTTTTCAGCATGGATGATAGTTCAGGCAACGTCTTGTTCATGCAGTGCATGTTGTAGTTCATCACAAACTTCTGGTAACTTGGTGGCAGTGATTGAAGGAGACGGTGAATCCCCAATTCATTAGGAATCGATATCCCCAATTCTTGGAGCTTGTTTGCGTACCCAGACATGGTGAGCACGTGCTCGCTAACGGAGCTTCCTTCTTCCATCTTACAGTTAAAGAACTTTTCGGAGGCCTCATAGCTCTCCATGGCCGCGCGAGTCTCAAAAATTAGCCTGAGCTCCTTAATGATCTCGAACGGGTCGTGGTGCTCAAAACGCTTCTGGAGCTCCGCTTCTAAACTGTACAGGATGGCACACTGAACTATGGAGTAATGATTTTTCCGAGTGGCGTAAACATTCTTTACGTCATCGGTGGCATCATCTGTAGGTGGGTCACCTAGCGGTGCTTCGAGCAGATAGGTTAACTGACCAGCCCTGAGGACGATCTTCAGTCCACGGAACCAGTCCGTGAAATTGCTTCCATTCTTCTTAAGCTTTTCTTTCTCTAGGAACGCATTGAAATTGATGGAGCGGGTCGCCATAATCTACAACAATTTGCAAGTAGTTTAGACTAAGTTTATGACAAATTGAGTTCAAATTTAATTCTTGAACTAACTAGGTGAACTCCCACTCAAAACAACATCCCTCACATTGTCTTAGTGATTACACGAACCAAGTCCACTACACCAAGTCCGATCTTCACGAGAGAAGATGTAGTTTCATCGGCGAACAATCTTCATGTTCATCATATCATTTATATGACTCATGCTCTACCTTTCGGTATTTTGTGTTCCGAGACCATGTCTCTAAATGCTAGGCTCGTCAAGATAACCTTACTTTCCGCATGTGCAAATCTGGCTTGCACCCGTTGTATGCACACGTAGAATCTATCAAATCCGATCATCACGAGATGCATCGAAACGACGAGTCTTAGCAACGG
Organism: Avena eriantha; assembly: GCA_910589775.1. NCBI lineage: Eukaryota > Viridiplantae > Streptophyta > Magnoliopsida > Poales > Poaceae > Avena > Avena eriantha. The sequence goes on along the minus strand of OU342741.1, from coordinate 251,823,539 downwards.
TGCCAACTAAGGGTGAACACTTTATTACTTGATATTTAGTGAGGGGGATCATCTTATAATGCTACCGTCGCGATCTAAGCAATACAAGATGCATAAAGGATTAATATCACAGGCAATTCATAATTAGTGTGATATGATATGGCCCGTTCTTCTTGCGCCTTTGATCTCCATCTCCAAAGCACGAACATGATCTCCATCATCACCAGCATTGCGTCAAGGTCAGTGGCGCCGCTTCATGGTTGTCCATCATCACCAGCAACTATTACAACTACTTGGAATAAAGCTATTACAAGATGAATAGACACGCATGTCTTAACAGAATTAAAGACAACCATTAGGCTCCTGCCGGTTGCCATATTACAACAAGGATCATTGCATACATCAAATACAATCACAATCACATGATGGCCATATCACATCACAAAACCCATGCGAAAACAAGTTAGATGCCTCTAATTTTCTTTGCATGTTTTACGTGGTTTGGGGCTTTCGCATAAGACCGATCTTACCTACGAACAAGAACCACAACGTTGATACAAGTGTTGTCAAATGCTCATTGTAAATTGAATCTTAACTATGGTGGGAGAGACAGACACCCGCAAAGACACTTGTGCAAAGCAAGTTGCACGTCAAGCGTGGAGCAAGTCTCATGTGCGATGACATGTAATGTTAGCCCGAGCCGCTTCATCCCACCATGCCGCAAGATGCAAAGTACACGCTAAGACACCGACAACAAAAGCATCAACGCCCACAAAAACATTGTGTTCTACTCGTGCAACAGATCTACACATAGATACGGCTCTGATACCACTGATGGGTTCGTAGCATGGAAAACAAAAAACTTCTACCGCAAGAACGAACAAAACCTAGATCTAATCTAGATAAAATCCAAGATCTAATCTATTAGACATGTGCAACGAGATAGATAGGAACTAACCCTCGTAGATCCGAAAGCGTTAACGAGATTAGATCTCGTGGTTGATGTAGTCGATCACTTGCCGATCTCAAGATCGTGTGCACGATCCTTCCGGCGTCGCGTTCCGGCAGCCGCTTCCGCAGTCGGTCAAGTGGATGATCCTTCCGGCGCCGTGTTTCGACAGCGCTTCCGCAGTCGGTCACACGTGCGGAGTCGAAGCAGACCTTCCTCTCCTCGTTCCAGCGAGCAGCGGAGGTAGTAGATCTTCTCCACGGAATCATAGCAGCACGATGGCGTGGTGGTGATGGTGGAGTAGAGAATTATGCAGGGCTTTGCCTATGCCTGTGCAGAAGAAAGGAGGAGGAGAGAGGCGGCAGAGATTGGGAGTTATAGAGGAGGGGCAAGGGGTGGCGCCTCCCCCTTCTATTTAAAGGAGGGAGGGCGCCTGGGGAGGGGGACTCCTAGTAGGACTCCCCACCTCCTTGGGCCGGCGGATTGGGGAGGGGGGGAGGAGTCCTCCTCCCCCACGACTTCTTGTCTTGACGCACCAGGACTCCTTGACCCCTTCCTTGGTTTTCAAGCAAACTCCAAGAAATCTTCTAGAACCTTCCGGAACATTCCGAAACCTTCTAGAATCCTCATACAAACACTCCAGAACATTTCCTAACTCAGAAAATGATCCCCAATATATGAATCTTATTCTCGGTTCAATTCCGGATCTCCTCGTGACGTCCCGGATCCAATCCGAGACTCCGAACAACATTCGGTTTCCAACGCACATTCCATATCTACTTAAAACAACTTCGAACCTTATGTGTGTCACCCTACGGTTCGTGAATATGCAGACATGACAGAGACACATCTCCTATCAATAACCACTCGCGGGACCTAGAGATCCATAATGGCTCCCACATACTCAACGATGACTTCGTGATCGATTGAACCATTTATATACGAAACAAATTCCCTTTGTCACGCGATACTATACTTATCCGAGCTTTAATCGTCAGCATCTCCATACCTAGTTCTACCTCGTTACTGATAAGTACTCTTTACTCGTTCCGTGATATGTCATCCCTTGTGACCCAGTCACATGCTTGCAAGCTAACTAGATGACATTCCACCGAGATGGCCCAGAGCATATCTATCTGTCATATGGATGGACAAATCCCAATCTTGGTCCATGCGCTTCAACACATACTTTCAGAATACCTAATGACACCTTTCTGACCACCTAGTTACGAAGCGGTGTTTGATGTCATCAAATACCCGTCCGGTGATGGTGATTAACACAACCTCATGGTCGAAGGATTAGGTTACTATGCATTTAAAACCTTATAGCAATACGAACTTAATGACTTGATATTTATGCTACGCTTACTATGGGTGTGTGTCCATTACATCATTCTCCTAATGATATAACCTTGTAATTAATCACATCCAATGTGCATGATCAGGAAACCATGATCATCAATTAATCAACAAGCTAGTTCAACACATATGTATTAGTGTTTCTTAATAATACAAGTATAGCATGGGATGTAAACATTTATCATAAACATAAAGATATAATAATAACCACTTTATTATTGCCTCTTGGGCATATCTCCAACAGTCTCCCACTTGCACTAGAGTCAATAATCTAGTTAAAAACTTGTGCATTCAACACCTATGGCTTTCTGGTGTTGTATAGACACTATTGCTAGTGGTAAACATAATCTTCAGATCTGACACTTCCAGGTCCGTGTGTATTTGCATGTCCTCGCATCTCTACGCATTACTCATTCTCCAATGAGATGGCATTGTATAAATTTTGTCCTTTGGTGAGACCTTTAGTTCCTTGGGATTAAATTATGTTGATGCAATTGTCATACAATGTATCTTCATAGTATTATCCCGCTATGAACCACACCTAGTTCGATAACAAACTACTTAACACAAATGCCCTCCTTTACTGCTACTATAGCAATTTATATACTTAGCCTTTTGTTGTAGTATCCGTCACAATGTCTCAATTTTGGAACTCATCCAAATCCATCATGGAATATCCTTTCCATTACATTGTGCTACCCATAGTCTAAATTGAGATAAATTTAATTTGTATCTTGTGACAAAACTAGTATCAATGTAACACTTTACAGTGAACTACCTTTAACTATTTGTCACTTATACATGATACATTCTTAGTTCTTCCAAATCTCATAAGAATATCTTTACTATTGTCCAATGATCATCTTATGAATCATTCTGGTATATGCTCATAACATTTAGAGCATAGGACATATCTGGATGTGTACATCTCAAAGAATGATTGATCAAAATATTCTTGTGATTTCACCAAGTTTTAAAACACTTGAATCTCGTGTCAACACACTCGAATCTTGATTCAGTCCTTTCCGTCGTCAAGACCCTTGTTGTTTCCATATTGAACTCATTCAACGTCTTATCTATGTACATTTGGCAAAACCATATTAGCGCCTCAATCTATCCATATAGACATTGATGCCTAATTCTTGGGTTATGCCTAAGTCTTTCATCAAAATGAAATTCTTAACCTGTGTCAATACAAGATACATCATTTCCAATCAACAATATGTCCTCTACATAATGTATTAGAAATATGTGTCAGCGCTCCCACTTAATTTCTTGCAAATGCAAGCATCTTCATCATCTCCGATGAATTTAAACTCTTCTAACAATTTCATCATGGTGAAGATTCCAACTCCGCTATGCTTACTTCAACCGTTGAAGTTTTGCATACTCTTTTAGCATCCTTTGAATTAACAAAACCCTTTGGATCGTGTCATGTACACGTCCTAGGTAACCATTCTATTAGAAGAACTTATTTTGTTTGTTCAACTACCATATACCAAAATATATGTAGTGGTTGCTACATTAATCCATCTAGACTAAATATCGCTATGAAAGATCAAATCTTATCATAGTCAATTCCTTGAACATTGTCGTAAACTCTTTCCGACATGTCGACTATTTCATAGATTTGAAACATCCATGTCTATTTCTTTATAGATCCAAACACGACCGATAGGCTTCACGCCTTTCCAGAGGGTCTTCAAAGTTCGGAAACTTGATTTCTCGTGTATGGAAGCTATCACGGATTCCATGACTTCTAGTCATTTTATGGAGTCAGGGCCCATCATCGCTTCTTTGCATGTAGTCGGTTCATCATTGTCAAAACAATAACGACTTGCTTATCAAATCTTACTATTTGATTCTTACCGACCCACATGGTTCTATAGGAACTCTAATCTCCGAGATCACACCTTTTGTAATCACGAGAGCCATGAGCATTGTAGCCTCCACCGGGACACTTTCCGGCGCTGCGCTACTTAGCACATATAGCTAAGGTTCAACAACCTTATTAAAGTTCTATTGTCCTCCCACTTAACTTTTCACGAAAAATTCCTTCTCAAGAAACTTGACGTTCCAAGTAACAAACTCTTTTGTCCTCGGTGTTATGGAGAAATTCCCAACAAATTCTTTGGGATAACCTACAAAGACGTGCTTATCCGACTTTGGTTGTAAACATTTTACTTATGCATAACATACCAAAATTTAAGAAAAACAATTTGGGTTTTATCCCAAACCATGACTTATATGGTGTCATTTCAACGGATCACGATGGAGCTCTTTTCAGTGTAAAAGCGGTAGTCACTAAAGCTTTAATCTTTAATATATAATGGCAGTTTTATAAATGACACCTTTGATCTTACCATGTCAAACAAGGTTTCATTACATATCTTGAACACTCCATACTCCTATGGTGTTTTGGGAAATGCAAATCCATGGAACGATTCCTCAAATCTTAGGTGTTTTGCTAAACTTGTAACTCAAATATCTTTCTTTATGATCCAATCATAAACTCTTTTATTTTATTGTTACAATGATTTTCCACTTCATCTTGAAAGTCTTTGAACATTTTTCAAATGTTTCATACTTCTTCCTTATTGAGTAAGTATATAGATATACTCACTCAAATCTTCGGAGAAAGCATATGAAGTTGAAATCCATCGTCCATGACTACACATAATGGACTATATACATCAATATGTACAAATTCCAATCAGTTAGTCGTCCGTTCCTCTTTTGGCCTACGAACGGAGTTTTAATTATCTCTAGGAAAGTATCACAAGCGTCATTTGATCAAAATCAAAGACTCCAAAATTCCATCAACATGGAGTTTCTTCATGTTTTCTTTCAAATATAATTTAAACGGCGATGTCAATTTGCAAGTGATCTTTCAATCATTTGTCTTGCGACATTTTAGCAATAGTGTTTATGGATGTGATTTCTCCCACCAGACTTGTAAAATTTCATCCATCCTTTATGGAATACGGTAATTATTTGAACAACCTTTTGTCGTCATAATACTGTATCAAAATAACGATTATTGAAACAAATCTTGAAGGCAAGCTTTGATGTTAACGAGCAACACAACAACCCTTTGTTTGTTTTCGATGAACATCATCACATTTTCTCTTGCTAGTTACTTAGGCCATTGCAGTTCCTGAATTGTGTTGTCCTGTATGATAATTCATACCAACCAATTCGGTATCCAATACCTAAGAGCCACATTGTTTAACAAGCAAGGAATACAACCATAACATGTATATATTCTACATACCCAAGTTGGACATCTCCAACCTTATAATTTCTGCCAAATATTTTATAGATTCTCTTTCAGCAATTCCCTTTTTTCTTTTAAAAGAATCTATCAACATCAATAGTGGTGTCATTCACATGACACATAGTACAAAGCGTATATAGTCAAATACTAATACCTTTGGACTTGCACTTTGAAGTGGATCACCATCATCAAATGTTTGGCATTCTTTCAAAAATCCATTCTTTAGTAATCTATTAGTGTAGTAAACATTTTACTTACATCTTCTATTCATCCTTATCATGACAACTTTCATGATCAAGCTGCTATAGCTTATAAAGGAGAATCGCGAATATAATATCAGTTCCCAAAAACTTTTTGGTAGATTCGGATGCCTAGCATCTCCATCCTTCACAAATTCTCATACAATATGAGAACATGTATTTTGCTAAATTATACTCTATCATAATGCAACCAAAAACATTGTTTCAGATATCACAATATCTTTCACACATGATGGTTTCTGAAACAATTTTCAGTTCCAATATAATCTTGATATTAAAACAACCTTTTGAATATCAATAATCATGGAGGCAAACATGATACTTTAGATACTAACATTGGAATTCTTACTCTTGATTTAATACTACTCATTAAACTTCATGGAGTAAATAGAGTTTGCTGAAAGTTTGCAATAGGACTTATAAACTTTAAATTGACATTCAAAACAATACGATACCAGTTCGTAAAGTAAATATCCAGAATTTCTATAGTTCCACTATCTCAAATATAACTAAGCGTAAGGTGGTAAATGGATGCCAATGACTACAACAAACTATGCAAATTCACTTTGATTGTGTTTATGATAAATTGAGTTTGACTAATCCAAATTACAAATAAACTCCCACTCAAAAACAACATCCCTCGAGTTGTTTTAGTGATTACACGAACCAAATCCAGTACACCAAGTCCGATCATCACGTGAGATGATGTAGCTTTAAAGGCGAACCTTTCGGTATTCCGTGTTCCGAGACCATGTATGTACATTCTAGGCTCGTCAAGGTTAACCTTAGTTTCCACATGTGCAAATCTGGCTTGCACCCGTTGTATGCACACGTAGAATCTATCACACCCGATCATCACGAGATGCTTCGAAACGACGAGTCTTAGGAACGGTGCCAACTAAGGATGAACACTTTATTACTTGATATTTAGTGAGAGGGATCATCTTATAATGCTACCGTCGCGATCTAAGCAATACAAGATGCATAAAGGATTAACATCACAGGCAATTCATAATAAGTGTGATATGATATGGCCCTTTCTTCTTGCGCCTTTGATCTCCATCTCCAAAGCACGAACATGATCTCCATCATCACCAGCATTGCGTCAAGGTGAGTGGCGCCGCTTCATGGTTGTCCATCATCACTAGCAACTATTACAACTACTTGGAACAAAGCTATTACAAGATGAATAGACACGCAGGTCTTAACAGAATAAAAAACAACCATTAGGCTCCTGCCGATTGCCATATTACAACAAGGATCATTGCATACATCAAATACAATCATAATCACATGATGGCCATATCACATCACAAAACCCCTGCAAAAACAAGTTAGACGCCTCTAATTTTCTTTGCATGTTTTACATGGTTTGGGGCTTTCGCATAAGACCGATCTTACCTACGAACAAGAACCACAACGTTGATACAAGTGTTGTCAGATGCTCATTGTAAATTGAATCTTAACTATGGTGGGAGAGACAGACACCCGCAAAGCCACTTGTGCAAAGCAAGTTGCACGTCAAGCGTGGAGCAAGTCTCATGTGCGATGACATGTAATGTTAGCCCAAGCCGCTTCATCCCACCATGCCGCAAGATGCAAAGTACACGCTAAGACACCGACAACAAAAGAATCAACGCCCACAAAAACATTGTGTTCTACTCGTGCAATAGATCTACGCATAGATACGGCTCTGATACCACTGATGGGTTCGTAGCATGGAAAACAAAAAAATTCTACCGCAAGAATGAACAAAACCTAGATCTAATCTAGATAAAAGCCAAGATCTAATCTATTAGACATGTGCAACAAGATAGATAGGAACTAACCCTCGTAGATCCGAAAGTGTTAACGAGATTAGATCTCGTGGTTGATGTAGTCGATCACTTGCCGATCTCAAGATCGTGTGGACGATCCTTCCGGCGTCGCGTTCTAGCAGCGCTTTCGCACTCGGTCAAGTGTACGATCCTTCCGGCGCCGCGATTCGGCAGCGCTTCCGCAGTCGGTCACACGTGCGGAGTCGAAGCAGACCTTCCTCTCCCCGTTCAAGCGAGCAGCGGAGGTAGTAGATCTTCTCCACGGAATCCCAGAAGCACGACGGCGTGGTGGTGGTGGTGGAGTAGAGAATTCTGCAGGGCTCCGCCTATGCCTGTGCAGAAGAAAGGTGGAGGAGAGAGGCGGCAGAGATTGGGAGTTATGGAGCAGCTAGGGAGGAGGGGCGCCCCTGCCCTTCTATTTAAGGGGGGTGAGGCACCATGGGAGGGGGAGTCCTTGTAGGACTCCCCTCCCTCTATGGGCCGGCGGATTGGGGAGCGGGGGGAGGAGTCCTCCTCCCCCACGACTCCTAGTCTTGACCCACCAGGACTCCTTGATCCCTTCCTTGGTTTTCAAGCAAAATCCAAGAAACCTTCCAGAACCTTCCGGAATATTCCGAAATCTTCTAGAACCCTCATACAAATACTCCGGAACATTTCCTAACTCAGAAAATGATCCCCAATATATGAATCTCATTCTCCGAACAATTCCAGATTTCCTCGTGATGTCCTGGATCCGGTCTGAGACTCCGAACAACATTCGGTCTCCAACGCACATTCCATATCTACTTAAAACAACTTTGAACCTTAAGTGTGTCACCCTACGGTTCGTGAATATGCAGACATGATAGAGACACATCTCCTATCAATAACCATCAGCGGGACCTGGAGATCCATAATGGCTCCCACATACTCAACGATGGCTTTGTGATCGATTGAACCATTTACATACGAAACCAATTCCCTTTGTCACGCGATAATATACTTATCCGAGGATTGATCGTCAGCATCTCCATACCTAGTTCTTCCTCGTTACTGATAAGTACTCTTTACTCGTTCCGTGATATGTCATCCCTTGTGACCCAGTCACATGCTTGCAAGCTAACTAGATGACATTCCACCGAGAGGGCCCAGAGCATATCTATCTGTCATATGGATGGACAAATCCCAATCTTGGTCCATGCCCTTCAACACATACTTTCAGAATACCCAATGACACCTTTATGACCACCCAGTTACGAAGCGGTGTTTGATGTCATCAAAGTACCCATCCGGTGATGGTGATTACACAACCTCATGGTCGAAGGATTAGGTTACTATGCATTTAAAAGCTTATAGCAATACGAACTTAATGACTTGATCTTTATGCTACCCTTACTATGGGTGTGTGTCCATTACATTATTCTCCTAATGATATAACCTTGTTATTAATCACATCCAATGTCCATGATCAGGAAACCATGATCATCAATTAATCAACAAGATAGTTCAACAAGAGGCTTACTAGGGACTCTTTTATGTTTACAAAACACATATGTATTAGTGTTTCCTAATAATACAATTATAGCATGGGATGTAAACATTTATCATAAACATAAAGATATAATAATAACCACTTTATTATTTCCTCTTGGGCATATCTCCAACAGGACGGTGCCGTTCGCCAGGAAGGAGGTTCTGGCGAAGCAGGAGGCGTTGTCGATGACGCAGTCGAATTTCCCGAGCGTGAGCACCAGGCCGGAGGCCACGCGCTCACCGGCTGAAGTGCGGGGTCCCGTGCAGAACGTGACTCCGGTCGAAGCCATCTGCCTCACGGTGGGCACCAACTGTCGTTGTATTGGGAACGGCAGTACCTGAAGAGGTTAGATAGAGGTGTGGGGACTAGCAGGGAAGCTATTGACGGCGTCCGCAAGCGGGATTGGGTACAAGTGAGCGTAGCTGGACATAGGAAGTACCCAGGTTCGGAGCCCTCATGATGAGGTAAAACTCCTACTCCTGTCGGATCTGACTAAGTGGGATATACCAACTACAAGTGCTCCTCGAGCTGTATTCGCTAGCTACTGCCTTAAATGCTATCAGACCAACCCTTTCTACTGAGGCCTTGCCTCTCCTTATATAGGCAGAGAGGCAACAGTCTCACTGGCCAGTTCGGCTGGCGGGTCCCAGCCGGCTGGTCAGCTACAGTATCCAGTATGGCATGTCACGTCGGAGTGTGAGCGGTATGGTTGTCGTGGGGTGCACCAGGAATCCCGGCGTGGATTCTGGTCCACCGAACCTAGTGCAGGTTTGACTTGGAACTCCGTCTTGCGTTGGCTTGGCTCCTTCTCTTTGCATTTCTTCATGGGGTTCATATTTGATGATGTATAAAGTATTGGCCTGAAGTAGGAAGGCATGCAAGGCTGTATCAAAATCACATGAGACGAGGAGTGAATTCATCTTAGCTTGAAGGAGCTTGGCTCGGGCACGAGTCATCGGTTCCCTTGGGGTACTTGGTGTGTAGATGTAGGGACGTCTGCCGGACAGGCTGCATCAGCTCCCCCTTGAGAAAGATTCTTCCTCGACTCTTCATGGTTGTCATCTTGAACATCTCCATGGAAGGGAAAAAGGTCCTTGACGTTGAACGTATTGCTCACAAGGTAGTTGGAGGTCGGAATGTCAATGATTTAGGCGTTGTTGTTGATTCTATTGAGGACCTTGAAGGGACCACATTCCCTTGGCTTGAGCTTGGAGTCACATTCTTTGGGGAAGCGGTCTTTGCTTAAGTGTATCCACACAAGGTCGCCTTCCTCAAATATCATCTCCTTCTTGTCCTTGTTTAACCTTGAAGCTTGGCGAAGGACTTGTTGCTTGATAGTAGCTCTTGTGTTTTCTTGAATCTACTTCATAGCTTGGGTGCGCTTGTCAACGTCCTCATGGAGAGGTAGTGGTAGGATGTTGAGGATGGTGAGGGGCTCGAAACCATAGACGATCATGAATGTTCTTAGTTGTGGAGTGCTGTTGTGACCTCGGGTCGTTAAGGATCCTAAGTCCCTGTGTTTAACATGTTAGTCCCTGGATCAATAGCTAGCACTTCACAGTCGATGAATATCATGTAAAACACAAGTCATTATTACACAAATAATCCAGAGTATAATTATTACAAGTAGCATAGCTTATAGCTAGCTCAAATAAAACAGTGGAAACTAAGTAAAACTTGAGTCCATCAACGCCTCAGGCTAGTTGCGTGAAGACCCGCGATCCCTACGCACCTTTCAGTCTTCAGATTCTGCACATAAGACGTGCAGACAACAAGTTGGGTCAATACTTTGAATGCATTGGCAAATTACACCAAGGAAAGAGTAAGTCTATCTCTACATGCAAGGCTAAGAGTAGGCTTTGGGCTTCATTTGCATAAAGCCAATTTTCTCAATGTAAGAAGAAAAGAGGAAGAGATTTTCCCTACTTTGTAAACTTTGATAAGTACTATAGGGTCGAATGGAACAAGTGGATATTACTCACCAAGTGCCCAATCAACCTAGCACTTGGATATTACACACCAAGTTCCCAAAATCCCACCCAATGGCGATATTAGTAACGCCTTGGGGTTTATAAAACGTTAAGTTTGGAAAAGAGAGAGGAAGATCTTTCAGAGGCTCCATCCTTCAGATGATCAACGTTGTTCTGTTTCGTGAAAACGGCTGATCGATCATATTGCAATACTCTCGAGAGGTTGTGCACTTTCCCCACAATACACGATCAAGTCCTTTTATAGACAAGACCATGGTGATGCCTTCCCTTAGTAGCCCCTCTACCAGCTGGATCCACCCGTGCCAAGAACCTCCAAATGTTGGTACCCCGGTGAGGTTTCCCACTAAGTACTAAGCCAAGGCAGAGCCTATACGTATTGTGGTTGCACAGGAAGCTTCTGAATTATGAAACATGGCAGACTTCTTTGATTCTTGGGTGGCAGTCCTCCACCGAAATCCCACTCGTTGTCCCGACAACCATTCTGCCCAAAAGAAAACTTAGTTTTATTTTGAAGCGGGTTTTGGAGAAGAAGTTCGCTCGAGGGAGCTCTCATACTTAGAAAAATTTGAGTCTTTCGAACCCCCCAACGGTACTTAGTATATATCTATAGCATAGCAAGTAATATTTAGCAAAAATAGGGAAACCTAATAGGACGGAAATTCATAAGTATAGAACTATCATGGCATACTACAAAATCATCGCACTTGCAAAATATTTTCAAGTAGATCTACCAAAACAATCCTACTCATGCATACTACTATTTTGAAGAGCAAAACATGCATAGTATTCAAAACTGGGACATAAACATGAACAATTGTAAAAATTTGGGATGTTACAAACCTACCCACCTTAAGAAAAATCTCGTCCCCGAGATTCAGGTTGGTTAGCAAATAGGTGTGGGTGTTCTTTCTTCAGGTCTTCTTCACGTTCCCACGTGGGCTCTTCCTCAGAATGGTGATTCCATTGAACTTTGTAAAACCTGATAGTCTTGGTACGAGTAATTCTCTCAGCTGTTTCCAGAATCCTGGTGGGTTTTTCCTCATAGGTGAGATCGTTTTCCAGTTGAACCTCGTCCAATGGAACCGTATCCTTTAGTGGTGTTTCAGCCATTTCCGGGTGACACTTCTTTAGTTGCGACACATGGAAAACATCATGAACAGTTAACACTTCGGGAAATTCCAACTGATAGGCAACCTCCCCTCTACGACCCAAGATCTTGTAGGGCCCTATGAATCGGGGTGCTAATTTACCCTTGATTCCAAATCTCTTAACTCCTCGTAGTGGCGAAACTCGGAGATATGCACGGTCTCCCACTTCATAAGTCACATCCCTGCGCTTGGAATCAGCATAACTCTTTTGTCTGGATTGGGCTATTTTTAACCTGTCTTGAATCTGTCTCACTTTTTCTTCAGCATCCTTGATCAGTTCAGGTCCAAACAAACTCTGTTCCCCAACTCCACTCCATAGCAGCGGAGTTCTACACTTTCTACCATATAGAACTTCAAATGGAGCCATCTTGATACTAGTTTGGTAACTGTTATTGTATGAGAATTCTGCATAGGGCAAATTATCATCCCCACTAGACCCATAGTCTAGCGCACAGGCTCTTAACATGTCCTCTAAGATCTGATTAACTCTTTCCGTTTGTCCATCTATTTGTGGGTGGAAAGCAGTACTAAACTCCAGTCGTGTCCCTAGAGACTCGTGTAACTGTCGCCAAAACTTCAAGGTGAATTGGGTACCTCTATCAGAGACAATCCCCTTGGGTACACCATGAAGACTTACGATCCTTGACATATAAATCTTGGCAAGCTTAGCACTAGTATAGGTGGTCTTTACGGGGATAAAGTGAAGGGTAACGGGTAGGCTACACTAGCGTAAAATCAAAATTTTCTACCGCGTCAACCAGGAATACTATTGTCATAGATCACGGGATTACCGCTAGAGGCGCAGGTACGGAACTCGATGAAGCACGTTGCGGCAGTGTAGATGTTCTACGTCTCCTCCTCGACCTCGTCTCACGAGCAGCTCCCCTTTGCGCGGCTCATCCAAGTGCTACAGATGCAGCACCTCCGAGGTACGTCCGGAGTGGAAGCCGTCACACGCCAGACTGCTAGGTCTACGCGTGCAACATAGGCGGAAGAGGAGTGGTGGCTGGGTGGAATGCTCTCTCCTTTTCAACTCGCCTCGCTCCCTCTTATATAGGCATCCCTGGTGGGCTTCTACATTAGCAGCCCATTAGCAGCCTAAGCCTAGTCTAATTCGGATCCAATCCTCATTAGGCTTCCAGCCCCTAAAGTGTGTGACCCTATAGGTTCATACACGTATAGACATGACGCGAGTACACTTACTCCGTCAATAGTTGGTAGCGGCCTCTAGCAAGACGTGCCAACTCCTAAACGCATATAAAGATCATTCGGACGAACCATCACAAGGTTGAGTACATGTCTTTCCCTTTGCCTCACGATATTTGGTCTAGCTCTAAGCTGACCTCTCTTTCTCGATACTGTGATTCAGAATCCCTTTACTTGGTTAACTCTTAACCATATGTAGCACGGCCATGCATTTCTGGATCCGATCACTCGAGGGGCCCAGGGATATCTCTCTCAAGTAGAGAGGGGCAAATCCCATCTTGATTGACCGATGCCTTGCAGCATGTATCAGGATAAACCCGAAAACTACCTTTATAACTACCCAGTTATGGAGTAGTGTTTGATAGCCCCAAAGTAGGTCGATCCACATCTCAAGTACATGCGACAATCTCAGGTTTAAGGACAAAACGTACACGATGTGTAGAGAGAGCTGCAAGTATTATTGCTAGTCTCATGTTGGGTCAGTCCAACCCCATGTTCATAACATGTGTCCACATCATTGGTTTGACATCTCTATGTCAATGACTTGGGAAACATAGTCATTAACCAATCGATGTGCTAGTCTAATATTCACGTGTGTCCTCGCATGAACTCTGACTAGGGACAATTATTAGATAACCATACAAGTAAAGAGTTTCACAAACAATTCACATAATTGCCAATCAATACAAGTTGCCTGGTATATGGATATTCAAGGAACATTATAATAACTCATGGATACACCTGAAATACAATCATCTCTATGATTGCCTCTAGGGCATATTTCCTTCATAAAGTGGGCCACCTTTGTGAAGTGATTGATCACTACCCAGATGGCGTCATACCCAGAACGAGTCTGTGGTAGTCCTATGATAAAATCCATGCCTACCTTTTCCCACTTCCAATCGGGCACAGGTAATGGCTATAGCAGCTCTGCTGGTTTTTGATGTTCGGCCTTGACTCTGTTGCATACGTCACACAATGAGATGTATTCAGCAATTTCTCTTTTCAAGTTATTCCACCAGAATCTATCTTTCACATCCATGAACATCTTTGTATGACCAGGATGAATTGAGTAAGGCGAATCCTGAGCTTCCTGAAGAATTATCTTCCTGATATCGGGATCATCAGGAACGCACAAACGCTTCTCATACCAAAGTATTCCTTTTCATCCGTATGAAACCCTTTGGCTTTACCCTTTCCTATATCAGCTCTTATCTCCTCCAACTCTTTGTCCCCCTTCTGGGCCTCTTTGATTTGGTCCATAAGGATGGGCACTATCTCCATAGTCGCTAAGTACCCCTTAGGAACTATCTCCAACCTTAGGTCCTTGAACTGCTCACACAAATCCTTTGGAAGTTCTCCCACGGTAAGTCCATTTACATAGACCTTCCTGCTTAGGGCGTCAACCACAACATTGGCCTTTCCAAGATGGTACTGGAGGTGCAAGTCATAGTCCTTGATGAGCTCAAGCCATCTCCTTTTCCTCATATTTAATTCCGTTTGATTGAAGATGTATTTAAGGCTCTTGTGATCCGTGAACACATCACAATGTTTGCCCATGAGGTAATGTCTCCATACCTTGAGCGCATGCACAACTGATGCTAGTTCCAAATCGTGCGTGGGGTAGTTATTCTCATGGTTCTTAAGTTGCTGAGAGGCGTAAGACACTACTTTTCCATCTTGCATCAGTACACTACCAAGTCCTTGTCGAGAATCGTCGCAATAGACTTGGAAAACCTTTTGGATGTCAGGGAGACACAAAACTGGTGCTATTACTAGGAGCTTCTTCAATTCTTGAAAACTTGCTTCACATGCCTCGGTCCATTGGAACTTCTTCGCTTTCTTCAACAATTATGTCATAGGCTTTGCTATCTTGGAAAAGTTTTCAATGAACCTTCGGTAATATCCCGCAAGGCCCAGGAAACTCCTGATATCACCCACATTCTTAGGGGACTCCCATTCTGTCAGGAAATCTACCTTACTTGGGTCCACGACAACTCCTTTAGCTGACACAATATGACCAAGGAATCCCACTTCTTTCAACCAGAACTCACATTTGCAAACTTGGCATACAACTTGTATTCCCTTAACTTTTCCATAATTAGGCGCAGATGCCTCTCATGTTCCTTCTCATCCTTGGAGTATATGAGTATGTCATCAATGAATACCACAATAAACTTATCCAAGTACTCCATGAACACCTTGTTCATCATAGTCATGAAGTATGCTAGGCCATTGGTTAAGCCAAACGACATCACGGTGTATTCATACAATCCGTATCTCGTGGTGAAGGCTGTCTTGGGTACATCATGTTCCCGGATCTTTAGCTACAAATAACATGATCGGAGATCAATCTTAGAGTACACACTAGCCCCCTTTAATTGATCGAACAGGTCGTTGATATTGGCTCTCCCCAAGATGACGCACTTGGTTGAATGAAGCCTTAGTCCAATTGCTCTCTAAGATGTTTCTTAAGTTTCTTCAACTCATCCACATCCATCTTGCCCTGTCTTGTTACACTTGAAGCATGTCACTTCACTCAGGTCCTTCCCATTGCCATTTCCACTACAGCGTTTATGGCCATTGTGGTTATGTCCTCCATGACGATGACCATTGTGGTTGTGGCCATTGTGGTTGTGGGGTGGTGGTGACGAAGTGCGTTGCTTCTGATATGGGGCCGAGTTGTGCTTGTGTGAGGTGGACTTTCTCTTTCAGTTCTCTATACTCCTTTGCTTTGCTTCAACCACAACTTCCCTGTCCAGAAGTTCCTAATAGTTATCAAACTTCAGAGCTACAAGCTGAATGGATATTTCATCATTAAGTCCTCTTAAGAACTCCTGTCTCTTGGCATCAGTGGATACATCATCAGGTCCATAACGTGCCAGCTTGTTCAAAAGGTCCCCATACTCAGAGACAGAGCTGTGCAGTTGTTTCAAGTCAGGGAACTCACGTCTCTTTAGTGACATGACTCCCGCGGCTACGTGATGAGTACGAAAGGCCGCCTCGAACTGGTTCCAGGTGATAGCCTCTATATCGGGGTGGGTGACCTGGTAATTATCCCACCATTCAGCAGCTGGTCCCTCAAGTTGGTGCGCGGCAAAGCGCACCATGTCAGCTCCAACAACTTGGACGGTGTCTAACTTCTTGTTGGTGGTGCGGAGCCAGTCATCTGCCACAATTGGCTCAGAACTACTTGAGAAAATTGGAGGGTTCAACCTCAAGAACCGAGTCAGGCGATCCTGTTGGGGCGGTGGAGGTGGTGGAGGCGGTGGGTTGTTGTTGTTGTTTTGCATGTTTTGAGTGAGGAGTTGGATCAGCTGATTCTAGGAGTTCAGAAGTTGTGCTATCTCTGGGAGCATGTTGTTGTTGTTTCCACGTCTCGACATCTGTGGGGTTTGGAAACAACTTAAGAAATAGATAGAAAGCCTAAGGAATAAACTTCTACCCTTATGTAAACATGAGAAAAACACACGAGAAAAGTAAGGCACTCAAGGCACATAGTTTAACACACTCAACCAAGTTTAACTAAACCAAAATAATTTTTGGTACTCATTACAATCGCGAACAACGTTTGACTATAGAACTAAAGGTGGTCCAACTACTCTACTCATCATCCACTTCCTCATCCTCAATAATGAAGCCTTCCTTCTCCAGCAGTGACTTGTATTACTCCATGTCCTTCGTCGTGGCATCAAGCTTCTCCTGAAGTTCCTTCACCTCCTGTGGCTCCGGTGTAGCAGCTTCGAGCCTCTCTTGAAGTTCCTTCACCTCTTGCAGCTCCTGGGTAGCAGCTTCGAGCTTCTCTTGAAGTTCCTTCTTCTCCTTCTATAGCTTCTTGATCAAACTTGACCCCATAGTCACGGGCGTGATCTTCTGCTCCAAGCTCCTCTTGGCTACTCGCAGGTCCTTCAACATGGTGGCAAAGGTTTTGAACTCCATCTCGTTTTTTGCGAGCACAAGACTTTATTCCCTAATCCTCTTTTTCTTATCTTGTACCCTTTTCTCTTGATTAGCGAACTTCTTGTCTTGGGCAGTGAGCTCCCCTCCTAGGGACTTGATCTTCCCTTCCAGCTCCTCGATCTTCTCGTCCTTCTCCTTGTCTAGGGCACATAGCTCGTCATTCCTCATGATCTCAAGCCAGCTCCCCTTTTGAAGATCATTGATGTGGGACTCCAAGTCTTGATATTGGATCCTTCGACGCTTGCATGTCTTCCTTTCCTCCGGGGTTAACTTGATTGGAACTCCCTTCACATCACGTCTTCCAAAGAGTTTGATGTAGTGGCCTTCAACCTCTTCGTGGTGGCGTCCGCAAAGGCGTCCAATGAGCTCCTGCAACCTGATGCTAAATCCTTTCTCCTTGTAGTCGCTGGTGACGTTGAGTACAATGGCCTCTGTCTTGGGTTCTGACTTGCTGCGCCCCGGTTGGATGACATCAATCGCCCAGCATCCTTCCTTGTGCATCTTCCTCAAGTCGCTTCCCTTGATTGACGGCATGGGCAACTGCAACGTCTTGATGATGTCCAAAAGGCATTCCCCAAAGCGCAGGCACTGGATGTCTTCAGCGGTGTCGTAGTAGAAGGCCGTCATCTTTAGGCTAGGAGAAAGAAAATTAGGCACAAAGCGATAACGAAGAGAAATACTAGAAGAGCATAAATAATCTTAGAAGAATATGGAAAGCAAAATACACAATGGTACATGTGGGTTCCAATCCTAGGAGTCACGTCCTACAGGAAACTTTGTGCCCTGATACAATCTGTTGTGACCTCGGATAGTTAAGGATCCTAAGTCCCTGCGTTTAACATGCTAGTCCCTGGATCAATAGCTAGCACTTCACAGTCGATGAATATCATGTAAAACACAAGTCATTATTACACGAATAATCCAAAGTATAATTATTACAACTTGCATAGCTTATAGCTAGCTCAAATAAAATAGCGGAAGCTAAGTAAAACTTGAGTCCATCAACGCCTCAGGCTAGTTGCGTGAAGACCCGCGATCCCTACACACCTTTTAGTTTTCGGATTCTGCACATAAGACGTGCAGCCAACAAGTTGGGTCAATACTTTGAATGTATTGGCAAATTACACCAGGGAAAGAGTAAGTCTATCTCTACATGCAAGGCTAAGATTAGGCTTTGGGATTCATTTGCATAAAGCCAATTTTCTCAATGTAAGAAGAAAAGAGGAAGAGATTTTCCCTACTTTGTAAACTTTGATAAGTAGTATAGGGTCGAAGAGAACACGTGGATATTACTCACCAAGTGCCCAATCAACCTAGCACTTGGATATTACACACCAAGTTCCCAAAATCCCACCCAATGGTGATATTACTCACGCCTTGGGGTTTATAAAACGTTAAGTTTGGAAAAGAGAGAGGAAGATCTTGTAAAGGCTCCATCCTTCAGATGCTCAACGTTGTTTTGTTTCCGTGAACACGGCTGATCGATCAGATTGCAATACTCTCGAGAGGTTGTGCACTTTCCCTACAATCCACGATCAAGTCCTTTTACAGACAAGACCATGGCGAGGCCTTCCCTTAGTAGCCCCTGTACCAGCTGGATCCAACCGTGCCAAGAACCTCCAAATGTTTGTACCCCGGTGAGGTTTCCCACTAAGTAATAAGCCAAACAAAGCCCATGTGTATTGTGGTTGCACTGGAAGCTTCTGAATTCTGAAACATGGCAGACTTCTTTGATTCCTAGGCGGGTGTCCTCCACCGAAATCCCACTCGTTGTCCCGACAACCATTCCGCCCAGAAGAAATCTTAGTTTTATTTGGAAGGGGGTTTTGGAGAAGAAGTTCGCTCGAGGGAGCTCTCATACTTAGAAAAATTTGAGTCTTTCGAACCCCCCAACGGTACTTAGTATATATCTATAGCATAGAAAGTAATATTTAGAAAAAATAGGGAAACCTAATAGGATAGAAATTCGTAAGTATAGAACTATCATGGCATACTACAAAATCATCGCACTTGCAAAATATTTTCAAGTAGATCTACCAAAACAATCCTACTCATGCATACTACTATTTTTAAGAGCAAAACATGCATAGTATTCAAAACTGGGACATAAACATGAACAATTGGTGTAACTTGCCTTGATCCGAGCAGCACTCTACACAACATTACTCCTCAGCGCACTCCGAGCAATCTAACGAAACAAAACATAGATCCAATCACAAATTGCACATAACAAAGTCACAAAGGAGAATATGCATGCATGCAACATGGTAATATGCAAGGACGGATTCAATTCTGACCAAGAGTTTTATTCGGGGGTTTTGTTGAGTTGGGGATGTCATTAGAATCAATTCCCCATAGGTTTTAAGTATTTTGAATTAAACCCTAAATAAACAAGATCAAAACTAGGTCTACAACTCCAATCTACCTCGAAACAGATATGAACCTTCTAAGCAAGTTATAACAATTTTCTACTAAACGTCTCGTAGATACAAAGCCAACGCAATAAGAATCAACTAAAACGGATCTACGGATAATGTTCTAGAATTAAAATACTCTAATCTAAACTTTAATTCCTACTGCAAGATTGCTGTAGTAAAACAGTAATATTACTGTAGATCTATGTTCTACTCACAATTATGAATCCAACGGTATATTATACACATTTTTTGTCCAAGAACTCGAATTACTATGAATTTTACAAGCTTAAAGTGTTTTCTGCCTATTTAAAAGAAAACAGGGCGGCGGCCAGCTATGCAGCGCCAAGTGGTGGCTTGGGACTGGTCTAGGGGGGGGGGGCGGCGCTGACGCGGGCATGCCACGTGGCGGCACGTGGTTGGGTTGTACTGATTCGGTGGGGCGGGCCGATCTATACCGCCGGATAACGATCCAACGGATGGGGACGGAGGGACTTACCATGGCGGCGGGATTTGACGACGGCGATGACGGATGGCGGTGGCACGTCGGCGGAGATGCTCGGCGGTGGTCGGCGGTGCTCCTGGCTCGACGAGGTGGATCACGACAACCGCCTCTCCGTCGCGGTTCCGTTCCCGGGGGTGACGTCGTCTCCTTCCTTCCGAGGTGGCGGCGAACGGCGGCTGGAGGTCGCGGATTCCGGTGAACTCCGGCGAGCGATTACGGTCGGCTCGGCCTACTAAACAAGGGGAAAATGACGTGAGATGAAGCTGTACTAAAAGGGGAGGGAAGAGAGGGAGAGAGAAGGGGAAGGGGCGGCCTCGAACCCGGTCCGGCGAGCTCGGGCGTGGCGGCTCCGGCGAGATTCGTTCGAGCTATATGGCGGCAGCCTGGTGGCAATCGGTGGAGAAAAACTAGGGTTTTGGGAGGCGTGCCGAGGGCTTTAAATAGCCGGTCTTTCTTGGCGCGAGGGCTGCGGAGTTTGCTCCTATTCGGCTAGAGACGGTTGTGCCTACGAGTCGTGCTCGTGTTCGAGCTGGACTCGAACGGGGGAGGGGGATGACGGGTGGGGCCGCATCGTCAGTGAGAGGCGGGGGGGAAGCGGGCCGGCTGCTGGCGTGGCTTGCTGGGACGGCCTGCACGGCTGCTGCTACTGAGCTGCGCCTGGCGTGCAGTAGAGATAAGCGGGCCGTCTCGGCTGGCCCATTTAGGCTAGGTTTCCTCTTTTTTTTATTCTTTTTAATTTTTTTTGTTTCACGAATGGTTGCATAACTTTTGCAAACGGACTCCGAATTACGTGAGTCCGGGCTCTAAAATTTTGTAAAAAGAAGAGGATTGGAAAGGTATTGTAAAATAACACTTTTGCCAAGGTTTAGGAGGTTAGATTTGGTTTTTACCCTTTTAGTCTTTATATGACTATGGGGTTTAGGAAAATATCTGATGCAGTTTTTATTATGTGATGCCAGGATGCAAGGATATGATGCATGCTTCTAGTAACATCTGCAATTGTAAAAATTTGGGATGTTACAAATGCTTGGCACGATTATAGGCGAACTCGGTGTGGGGAATGCATTCCTCCCAATCCTTCACGTTCTTTTTGACCAACACACGAAGGAGAGTACCGAGGCTACGGTTGACGACCTCGGCTTGGTCATCGGTTTGCGGCTGCGATGCAGATGAGAAAAGGAGCTTGACGCCTAGCTTAGCCATGAGGGTGTGCCACAAGCATGGATTTGACGTCACGGTTGGAGACGCTTGTTCTTGGCACACCGTGAAGACGGACGATTTCTCTGAAAAACAAATTTGCAACATGTGAAGCATCGTCGGTCTTATGGCATAGTACAAAGTGTGCCTATTTGGAAAAGTGATCCACAATGACAAAAATAGAATCATGACCATGCTTAGACCTAGGAAATCCCAACACAAAGTCCATGTTATTGTCTGACCAAGGTGTATGAGGAATAGGTAATGGCATATAAAGACCAAGTGGGTTAGACTTAGATTTAGCTTGAATGCATGTAGTGCATCGTTGTACATAGCACTCCATGTCTCTCTTCATCTTGGGCCAATAGTAATAAGTGGCGAGCATGTCCAACGTCTTGTCAAGTCCAAAGTGACACATGAGGCCTCCACCGTGAGATTCTTGGAGAAGCAAAAGTTGGAGAGACGACTTCAGAATGCAAAGCTTGTTTTGTTTAAAGAGAAACCCCTCAAGCAAATAGAAATCGTCAACTCCTTTGTCAATGGAGAAATTTGTGAAAATTGGTCCAAAGAACGTGTCGGAAGCATACAAAGTTTTTATTTCATCAAGACCCAACATGTTTACTTCAAGTCGAGTAAGAAGGCTTGTGTGCTTGCGAGACAAAGCGTCCGCAACTACATTATCTTTGCCCTTCTTATACTTGACAATGTAAGGAAAGGATTCCATAACTCAACCCACTTAGCGTGTCTCTTGCTCAAGTTGGCTTGGCCTTTGAGATATTTTAATGACTCTTGGTCGCAATGTATGATGAAAGGTAATGTTGCCAAACTTGGAGAACATGGAGTAAGGCTTTTTGTCATAAATCAGATAATTGAGGCGTGCGCCATCAAGTTTCTCTCTATGGTATGCAATAGGACGTCCTTTTGCACAAGGTCTCCTCCAATACCAATACCAATACCAATACCAATATCACTAGCATCACACTCTATCTCGAAAGTTTTTGTGAAATCCGGTACTGCGAGAAGAGATGCTTCGGTAAGTCTCTTTTTAAGCTCATCAAAAGCTTTTTGTTGTGCTTTACCCAGACGAAGGTGACATTATTTTTATTCAACTCGTTTAGAGAGAAAGCAATGGTAGACAAGTCTTTCACAAAGAGACGATAGAAACCGGCCAACCCATGAAAACATCAAAGTTCACTCACATTTGTGGTCATGGGCCAATCTCGAATGTCTTTGACTTTAGAAATATTGACTTCAATGCCATTGGAAGAAAGAACAAAACCAAGGAAAATCAACTTGTATTTAGCAAAAGTACACTTGGGAAGATTAGCAAAAGGACACTTGGGAGTGTCATTGCATGTGTTCTTTCCAAACAACAATGACCCACATGGCCACACACACTCAGATGGGTATGGTGATGCAACCTCTACCACACTAGTGCTCCATTATAGTCCAATGTTGCATTCCAGCCTGTTCTAGGGCTTTCAGACCATGTTTTGCCACATGGAGTGTCATTGCATGTATTCTCTTCCTAACCACAGTGACCCACATGGCTGAACACACAAGTGGGTGTGGTGATGCAAGATCTGCCACACTGGTGCTCCATTGCGTTCCAATGTTACAGTCCAACATGTTCTAGGGCTTTCTAACCATGGTTTGGCACATGGAGTGTCATTGCATGTGTTCTTTCCAAACCACAAAGACCCACCGGGCCACACAGACTCAGGTGGGTGCGGTGATGCAACCTCTACCACACTAGTGCTCCATTGCATTCGAATGTTGCATTCTAGCATGTTCTAGGGCTTTCTCACCATGGTTTGACACATGGAGGGTTATTGCATGTGTTCTTTTTGAAACCACAATGACCCACATGGCCAAACATACTCAAGTGGGTGTGGTGCATCTGCCACACTGGTGCTCCATTGCATGCCAATGTTACATTCCAGCTTGTTCTATGGCTTTCTAACCATGGTTTGGCACATGGAGTGTCATTGTATGTGCTGTTTTCCAAACCACAATGACCCACATGGCCACACACATTCAGGTGGGTGTGGTGATGCAACCTTTCCAAAGTGGTGCTCCACTGCATTCCAATGTTGCATTCCAGCATGTTCTATGGCATTCTAACCATGGTTTTGCACAAAGAGTGTCATTGTATGTGTTGTTTTCCAAACCACAATGACCCACAGGGTCACACACACTTAGGTGGGTGTGATGATACAACATCGGCAACATTGGTGCTCCATTGTGTTCCAATGTTGCATCCCAACATGTTCTAGGGCTTTCAGTCCATGGTTTGGCACATGGACTGTCATTGCATGTGTTCTTTTCCAAACCACAATGACACACATGGCCACACACACACTCACGTGAATGCGGTGATGTAACCTCTGCCGCACTAGTGCTACATTGCATTCCAACGTTGCATTCCAGCATGTTCTAGGTATTTCTGACCATGGTTTGGCACATGGAGTGTCATTGCATATGTTCTTTCCCAAACCACAATTACCCACATGGCCACACGGACTCAGCTGGGTGTGGTGATGCAACCTCTGCCACACTGGCGCTCCATTGCATTCCAATGTTGCATTCCAGCATGTTCTAAGGCTTTTTGTCCATGGTTTGGTACATGGAGTATCATTGCATGTGTTCTTTTCCAAACCACAATGACGCACATGGACGCACACACTTAGGTGGGTGTGGTGCTGCAACCTCTGCCACACTAGTGCTCCATTGAATTCCAATGGTGCATTCCTGCATATTCTAGGGCTTTCTGACCATGGTTTGGCACATGGAGTGTCATTGCATGTGTTTTTCCAAACCACAATGACCCACATGGTGACACACGCTTAGGTCGGTGTGGTGATGCAACCTCTACCATACTAGTGCTCCATTGCATTCTAATGTTGCATTCCAGCATGTTCTAGGGATTTCTGTCCATGGTTTGGCACATGGAGTGTCATTACATTTTCTTTCGAAATCACAATGACCCACATGGCCACACACACTCAGGTCGGTGTGGTGATGCAGCCGCTACCACACTAGTGCTCCATTGCATTCTAATGTTGCATTCCAGCTTGTTCTAGGGATTTCTGCCATGGTTTGGCACATGGAGTGTCATTGCATGTGTTCTTTTCCAACCCATATGACCAACATGGCCACACACACTCAGGTGGGTGTGGTGATGCAACCTCTGCCACACTGTTTCTCCATTGCATTCCAATGTTGCATTCTAGCATGTTCTATAGCCTTCTGACCATGGTTTGACACATAGAGTGTCATTGCATGTGTTTTTTTCCAAACCACAATGACCCACATGGCCACACACACTCAGGTGGGAGTGGTGATGCAACCTCTCCCTCACTAGTGCTCCATTGCATTCCAATGTTGCATTCAAGCATGTCCTAGAGTTTTGTGACCATGCTTTGGCACATGGAGCATCATTGCATATGTTCTTTCCAAACCACAACGACTCACATGGCCACACACACTTAGGTGGGTACGATGATGCAACCTTTGCCACACTAGTGTTCCATTGCATTCCAATGTTCATTCCAGCATCTTGTAGGTATTTCTGACCATGGTTTGGCACATGGAGTGTCATTGCATGTGTTCTTTCCAAACCACAATGACCCACATGACCACATGTACTCAGGTGGGTGCGGTGATGCAACCTCTGCCACACTAGTGCTCCATTGCATTCCAACATGTTCTAGGGCTTTTTGACCATGGTTTGACACATAAAGTGTCATTGCATGTGTTCTTTTACAAACCACAATCACCGACATGGCCACACGCACACTCAGGTGGGTGTGGTGATGCAACTTCTACCACGTTGGGGCCCAATTGCATTCCAATGTTGCATTCCAGCATGTTCTAGGGCTTTCTAACCATGGTTTGCCACATCGAGTGTTATTGTATGTGCTGTTTTCAAAACCACAATGACCCACATGGCCACACACACTCATGTGGGCATGGTGATGCAACCTTTCCAAACTGGTGCTCTACTGCATTCCAATGTTGCAATCCAGCATGTTCTAGGGCTTTCCACACTGGTGCTCTTTGCATTCCAATGTTGCATCCCACCATGTTCTAGGGCTTTCTGACCATGGTTTGGCACATGGAGTGTCATTGCATGTGTTCTTTTCCAAACCACAATGACCCACATGGCCACACACACACACTCAGGTGGGTGCGGTGATGTAACCTCTACCACACTAGTGCTTCATTCAATTCCAACGTTGCATTCCAGCATGTTCTAGGTATTTCTGACCATGGTTTGGCACATGGAGTGTCATTGCATCTGTTCTTTCCCAAACCACAATGACCCACATGGCCACACGCAGTCAGGTGGGTGTGGTGATGTAACCTCTGCCACACTGGTGCTCCATTGCATTCCAATGTTGCATTGCATCATGTTCTAAGGATTTTTTTCCATTCTTTGGCACATGGAGTGTCATTGCATGTGTTTTTTCCAAACCACAATGACCCACATGAACACACGCACTTAGGTGGGTGTGGTGCTGCAACCTCTTCCACACTGGTGCACCATTGCATTCCAATGTTGCATTCCAACATATTTTAGGGATTTCTGACCATTGTTTGGCAAATGGAGTGTCATTTCATGTGTTTTTCCAACCCACATTGACCCACATGGCGACACACGCTTAGGTCGGTGTGGTTATGCAACCTATACCACATTAGTGCTCCATTGCATTCTAATGTTGCATTCTAGTATGTTCTAGGGATTTATGACCATGGTTTGGCACATGGAGTGTCATTGCATTTTCTTGCGAAATCACAATGACCCACATGGCCACACACACTCAGGTCGGTGTGGTGATGCAACCGCTACCATACTAGCGCTACATTGCATTCTAATGTTGCTTTCCAGCTTGTTCTAGGGCTTTATACACGGGTTTGGCACATGGAGTGTCATTGCATGCGTTCTTTTCCAAACCACAATGACCCACATGGCCCCACACACTCAGGTGGGTGTGGTGATGCAACCTCTGCAACACTGTTGCTCCATTGCATTTAATGTTGCATTCCAGCATGTTCTATAGATATCTGACCATGGTTTGACAAATAGAGTGTCATTGCATGTGTTCTTTTCCAAACCACAATGACCCACATGGCCACACACACTCAGGTGGGAGTGGTGATGCAACCTATCCCACACTGGTGCTCCATTGCATTCCAATGTTGCATTCCAACATGTTCTAGGGTTTTATGACCATGCTTTGGTACCTGGAGTCACATTGCATGTGTTCTTTCCAAACCACAACGACCCACATGGCCACACACACTTAGGTGGGTATGGTGATGCAACCTCTGCCACACTAGTGCTCCATTGCATTCCAATGTTGCATTTCAGCATGTTCTAGGTATTTCTGACCATGGTTTGGCACATGTAGTTGCATTGCATGTGTTCTTTCCAAACCACAATGACCCACATGGCCACACGCACTTAGGTGGGTGCGGTGATGCAACCTCTGCCACACTAGTGCTCCATTGCATTCCAATGTTGCATTCCAGCATGTTCTAGGGATTTCTGACCATGGTGTGCCAAATGGAGTGTCATTGCATGTGTTGTTTTCCAAACCATAGTGACCCACAGGGCCACACACATAGGTGGTGTGGTGATGCAACATCTGCGACACTGTTGCTCCACTTCGTTCCAATGTTGCAGTACAACATGTTCTAGGGCTTTTTAACCATGGTTTGGCAGATGGATTGTCATTGCATGTGTTCTTTCCAAAGCACAACGACCCACATGGCCACACACACTCAGGTGGGTGCGGTGATGCAACCTCTGCCACACTTGTGCTCCATTACATTCCAATGTTGCATTCTGGCATGTTCTAGGGCTTTCTGACCATGGTTTGACACATGTAGTGTCATTGCATGTGTTCTTTTACAAACCACAATGACGCACATTGCAACACACAGACTCAGGTGGGTGTGGTGATGCAACCTCTGCCACACTGGGGCTCCATTGCATTCCAATTTTGCATTCAAGCATGTTCTAGGGCTTTCTAACCATGGTTTGGCACATGGAGTGTCATTGTATGTGTTGTTTTCCAAACCACAATGACCCACATGGCCACAGACACTCAGGTGGGTGTGGTGATGCAACCTCTGCCACACTGTTGCTCCATTGCATTTAATGTTGCATTCCAGCATGTTCTATAGCTATCTGACCACGATTTGACAAATAGAGTGTCATTGCATGTGTTCTTTTCCAAACCACAATGACCCACATGGCCACACACACTCAGGTGGGAGTGGTGATGCAACCTATCCCACACTGGTGCTCCATTGCATTCCAATGTTGCATTCCAACATGTTCTAGGGTTTTATGACCACGCTTTGGTACCTGGAGTGTCATTGCATGTGTTCTTTCCAAACCACAACGACCCACATGGCCATACACACTTAGGTGGGTACGGTGATGCAACCTCTGCCACACTAGTGCTCCATTATAGTCCAATGTTGCATTCCAGCCTGTTCTAGGGCTTTCAGACCATGTTTTGCCACATGGAGTGTCATTGCATGTATTCTCTTCCTAACCACAGTGACCCACATGGCTGAACACACAAGTGGGTGTGGTGATGCAAGATCTGCCACACTGGTGCTCCATTGCGTTCCAATGTTACAGTCCAACATGTTCTAGGGCTTTCTAACCATGGTTTGGCACATGGAGTGTCATTGCATGTGTTCTTTCCAAACCACAAAGACCCACCGGGCCACACAGACTCAGGTGGGTGCGGTGATGCAACCTCTACCACACTAGTGCTCCATTGCATTCGAATGTTGCATTCTAGCATGTTCTAGGGCTTTCTCACCATGGTTTGACACATGGAGGGTTATTGCATGTGTTCTTTTTGAAACCACAATGACCCACATGGCCAAACATACTCAAGTGGGTGTGGTGCATCTGCCACACTGGTGCTCCATTGCATGCCAATGTTACATTCCAGCTTGTTCTATGGCTTTCTAACCATGGTTTGGCACATGGAGTGTCATTGTATGTGCTGTTTTCCAAACCACAATGACCCACATGGCCACACACATTCAGGTGGGTGTGGTGATGCAACCTTTCCAAAGTGGTGCTCCACTGCATTCCAATGTTGCATTCCAGCATGTTCTATGGCATTCTAACCATGGTTTTGCACAAAGAGTGTCATTGTATGTGTTGTTTTCCAAACCACAATGACCCACAGGGTCACACACACTTAGGTGGGTGTGATGATACAACATCGGCAACATTGGTGCTCCATTGTGTTCCAATGTTGCATCCCAACATGTTCTAGGGCTTTCAGTCCATGGTTTGGCACATGGACTGTCATTGCATGTGTTCTTTTCCAAACCACAATGACACACATGGCCACACACACACTCACGTGAATGCGGTGATGTAACCTCTGCCGCACTAGTGCTACATTGCATTCCAACGTTGCATTCCAGCATGTTCTAGGTATTTCTGACCATGGTTTGGCACATGGAGTGTCATTGCATATGTTCTTTCCCAAACCACAATTACCCACATGGCCACACGGACTCAGCTGGGTGTGGTGATGCAACCTCTGCCACACTGGCGCTCCATTGCATTCCAATGTTGCATTCCAGCATGTTCTAAGGCTTTTTGTCCATGGTTTGGTACATGGAGTATCATTGCATGTGTTCTTTTCCAAACCACAATGACGCACATGGACGCACACACTTAGGTGGGTGTGGTGCTGCAACCTCTGCCACACTAGTGCTCCATTGAATTCCAATGGTGCATTCCTGCATATTCTAGGGCTTTCTGACCATGGTTTGGCACATGGAGTGTCATTGCATGTGTTTTTCCAAACCACAATGACCCACATGGTGACACACGCTTAGGTCGGTGTGGTGATGCAACCTCTACCATACTAGTGCTCCATTGCATTCTAATGTTGCATTCCAGCATGTTCTAGGGATTTCTGTCCATGGTTTGGCACATGGAGTGTCATTACATTTTCTTTCGAAATCACAATGACCCACATGGCCACACACACTCAGGTCGGTGTGGTGATGCAGCCGCTACCACACTAGTGCTCCATTGCATTCTAATGTTGCATTCCAGCTTGTTCTAGGGATTTCTGCCATGGTTTGGCACATGGAGTGTCATTGCATGTGTTCTTTTCCAACCCATATGACCAACATGGCCACACACACTCAGGTGGGTGTGGTGATGCAACCTCTGCCACACTGTTTCTCCATTGCATTCCAATGTTGCATTCTAGCATGTTCTATAGCCTTCTGACCATGGTTTGACACATAGAGTGTCATTGCATGTGTTTTTTTCCAAACCACAATGACCCACATGGCCACACACACTCAGGTGGGAGTGGTGATGCAACCTCTCCCTCACTAGTGCTCCATTGCATTCCAATGTTGCATTCAAGCATGTCCTAGAGTTTTGTGACCATGCTTTGGCACATGGAGCATCATTGCATATGTTCTTTCCAAACCACAACGACTCACATGGCCACACACACTTAGGTGGGTACGATGATGCAACCTTTGCCACACTAGTGTTCCATTGCATTCCAATGTTCATTCCAGCATCTTGTAGGTATTTCTGACCATGGTTTGGCACATGGAGTGTCATTGCATGTGTTCTTTCCAAACCACAATGACCCACATGACCACATGTACTCAGGTGGGTGCGGTGATGCAACCTCTGCCACACTAGTGCTCCATTGCATTCCAACATGTTCTAGGGCTTTTTGACCATGGTTTGACACATAAAGTGTCATTGCATGTGTTCTTTTACAAACCACAATCACCGACATGGCCACACGCACACTCAGGTGGGTGTGGTGATGCAACTTCTACCACGTTGGGGCCCAATTGCATTCCAATGTTGCATTCCAGCATGTTCTAGGGCTTTCTAACCATGGTTTGCCACATCGAGTGTTATTGTATGTGCTGTTTTCAAAACCACAATGACCCACATGGCCACACACACTCATGTGGGCATGGTGATGCAACCTTTCCAAACTGGTGCTCTACTGCATTCCAATGTTGCAATCCAGCATGTTCTAGGGCTTTCCACACTGGTGCTCTTTGCATTCCAATGTTGCATCCCACCATGTTCTAGGGCTTTCTGACCATGGTTTGGCACATGGAGTGTCATTGCATGTGTTCTTTTCCAAACCACAATGACCCACATGGCCACACACACACACTCAGGTGGGTGCGGTGATGTAACCTCTACCACACTAGTGCTTCATTCAATTCCAACGTTGCATTCCAGCATGTTCTAGGTATTTCTGACCATGGTTTGGCACATGGAGTGTCATTGCATCTGTTCTTTCCCAAACCACAATGACCCACATGGCCACACGCAGTCAGGTGGGTGTGGTGATGTAACCTCTGCCACACTGGTGCTCCATTGCATTCCAATGTTGCATTGCATCATGTTCTAAGGATTTTTTTCCATTCTTTGGCACATGGAGTGTCATTGCATGTGTTTTTTCCAAACCACAATGACCCACATGAACACACGCACTTAGGTGGGTGTGGTGCTGCAACCTCTTCCACACTGGTGCACCATTGCATTCCAATGTTGCATTCCAACATATTTTAGGGATTTCTGACCATTGTTTGGCAAATGGAGTGTCATTTCATGTGTTTTTCCAACCCACATTGACCCACATGGCGACACACGCTTAGGTCGGTGTGGTTATGCAACCTATACCACATTAGTGCTCCATTGCATTCTAATGTTGCATTCTAGTATGTTCTAGGGATTTATGACCATGGTTTGGCACATGGAGTGTCATTGCATTTTCTTGCGAAATCACAATGACCCACATGGCCACACACACTCAGGTCGGTGTGGTGATGCAACCGCTACCATACTAGCGCTACATTGCATTCTAATGTTGCTTTCCAGCTTGTTCTAGGGCTTTATACACGGGTTTGGCACATGGAGTGTCATTGCATGCGTTCTTTTCCAAACCACAATGACCCACATGGCCCCACACACTCAGGTGGGTGTGGTGATGCAACCTCTGCAACACTGTTGCTCCATTGCATTTAATGTTGCATTCCAGCATGTTCTATAGATATCTGACCATGGTTTGACAAATAGAGTGTCATTGCATGTGTTCTTTTCCAAACCACAATGACCCACATGGCCACACACACTCAGGTGGGAGTGGTGATGCAACCTATCCCACACTGGTGCTCCATTGCATTCCAATGTTGCATTCCAACATGTTCTAGGGTTTTATGACCATGCTTTGGTACCTGGAGTCACATTGCATGTGTTCTTTCCAAACCACAACGACCCACATGGCCACACACACTTAGGTGGGTATGGTGATGCAACCTCTGCCACACTAGTGCTCCATTGCATTCCAATGTTGCATTTCAGCATGTTCTAGGTATTTCTGACCATGGTTTGGCACATGTAGTTGCATTGCATGTGTTCTTTCCAAACCACAATGACCCACATGGCCACACGCACTTAGGTGGGTGCGGTGATGCAACCTCTGCCACACTAGTGCTCCATTGCATTCCAATGTTGCATTCCAGCATGTTCTAGGGATTTCTGACCATGGTGTGCCAAATGGAGTGTCATTGCATGTGTTGTTTTCCAAACCATAGTGACCCACAGGGCCACACACATAGGTGGTGTGGTGATGCAACATCTGCGACACTGTTGCTCCACTTCGTTCCAATGTTGCAGTACAACATGTTCTAGGGCTTTTTAACCATGGTTTGGCAGATGGATTGTCATTGCATGTGTTCTTTCCAAAGCACAACGACCCACATGGCCACACACACTCAGGTGGGTGCGGTGATGCAACCTCTGCCACACTTGTGCTCCATTACATTCCAATGTTGCATTCTGGCATGTTCTAGGGCTTTCTGACCATGGTTTGACACATGTAGTGTCATTGCATGTGTTCTTTTACAAACCACAATGACGCACATTGCAACACACAGACTCAGGTGGGTGTGGTGATGCAACCTCTGCCACACTGGGGCTCCATTGCATTCCAATTTTGCATTCAAGCATGTTCTAGGGCTTTCTAACCATGGTTTGGCACATGGAGTGTCATTGTATGTGTTGTTTTCCAAACCACAATGACCCACATGGCCACAGACACTCAGGTGGGTGTGGTGATGCAACCTCTGCCACACTGTTGCTCCATTGCATTTAATGTTGCATTCCAGCATGTTCTATAGCTATCTGACCACGATTTGACAAATAGAGTGTCATTGCATGTGTTCTTTTCCAAACCACAATGACCCACATGGCCACACACACTCAGGTGGGAGTGGTGATGCAACCTATCCCACACTGGTGCTCCATTGCATTCCAATGTTGCATTCCAACATGTTCTAGGGTTTTATGACCACGCTTTGGTACCTGGAGTGTCATTGCATGTGTTCTTTCCAAACCACAACGACCCACATGGCCATACACACTTAGGTGGGTACGGTGATGCAACCTCTGCCACACTAGTGCTCCATTGCATTCCAATGTTGCATTTCAGCATGTTCTAGGTATTTCTGACCATGGTTTGGCACATGTAGTTGCATTGCATGTGTTCTTTCCAAACCACAATGACCCACATGGCCACACGCACTTAGGTGGGTGCGGTGATGCAACCTCTGCCACACTAGTGCTCCATTGCATTCCAATGTTGCATTCCAGCATGTTCTAGGGATTTCTGACCATGGTGTGCCAAATGGAGTGTCATTGCATGTGTTTTTACCAAACCATAGTGACCCACAGGGCCACACACATAGGTGGTGTGGTGATGCAACATCTGCGACACTGTTGCTCCACTTCGTTCCAATGTTGCAGTACAACATGTTCTAGGGCTTTTTAACCATGGTTTGGCAGATGGATTGTCATTGCATGTGTTCTTTCCAAAGCACAACGACCCACATGGCCACACACACTCAGGTGGGTGCGGTGATGCAACCTCTGCCACACTTGTGCTCCATTACATTCCAATGTTGCATTCCAGCATGTTCTAGGGCCTTCTGACCATGGTTTGACACATGTAGTGTCATTGCATGTGTTCTTTTACAAACCACAATGACGCACATTGCAACACACACACTCAGGTGGGTGTGGTGATGCAACCTCTGCCACACTGGGGCTCCATTGCATTCCAATTTTGCATTCAAGCATGTTCTAGGGCTTTCTAACCATGGTTTGGCACATGGAGTGTCATTGTATGTGTTGTTTTCCAAACCACAATGACCCACATGGCCACAGACACTCAGGTGGGTGTGGTGATGCAACCTCTGCCACACTGTTGCTCCATTGCATTTAATGTTGCATTCCAGCATGTTCTATAGCTATCTGACCACGATTTGACAAATAGAGTGTCATTGCATGTGTTCTTTTCCAAACCACAATGACCCACATGGCCACACACACTCAGGTGGGAGTGGTGATGCAACCTATCCCACACTGGTGCTCCATTGCATTCCAATGTTGCATTCCAACATGTTCTAGGGTTTTATGACCACGCTTTGGTACCTGGAGTGTCATTGCATGTGTTCTTTCCAAACCACAACGACCCACATGGCCATACACACTTAGGTGGGTACGGTGATGCAACCTCTGCCACACTAGTGCTCCATTGCATTCCAATGTTGCATTTCAGCATGTTCTAGGTATTTCTGACCATGGTTTGGCACATGTAGTTGCATTGCATGTGTTCTTTCCAAACCACAATGACCCACATGGCCACACGCACTTAGGTGGGTGCGGTGATGCAACCTCTGCCACACTAGTGCTCCATTGCATTCCAATGTTGCATTCCCGCATGTTCTAGGGATTTCTGACCATGGTGTGCCACATGGAGTGTCATTGCATGTGTTGTTTTCCAAACCATAGTGACCCACATGGCCACACACATAGGTGATGTGGTGATGCAACATCTGCGACACTGTTGCTCCACTGCGTTCCAATGTTGCAGTACAACATGTTCTAGGGCTTTTTAACCATGGTTTGGCACATGGAGTGTCATTGCATGTGTTCTTTCCAAACCACAACGACCCACATGGCCACACACACTCAGGTGGGTGCGGTGATGCAACCTCTGCCACACTTGTGCTCCATTGCTTTCCAATGTTGCATTCCAGCATGTTCTAGGGCTTTCTGACCATGGTTTGACACATGTAGTTTCATTGCATGTGTTCTTTTACAAACCACAATGACCCACATTGCGACACACACACTCAGGTGGGTGTGGCGATGCAACCTCTGCCACATTGGGGCTCCATTGCATTCCAATTTTACATTCCAGCATGTTCTAGGGCTTTCTAACCATGGTTTGGCACATGGAGTGTCATTGTATGTGTTGTTTTCCAAACCACAATGACCCACATGGCCACAGACACTCAGGTGGGTGTGGTGATGCAACCTTGCCACACTGGTGCTCCACTGCATTCCAATGTTGCATTCCAGCATGTTCTAAGGCTTTCTAACCATGGTTTCGCACATAGAGTGTCATTGTAGGTGTTGTTTTCCAAACCACAATGACCCAAAGGGCCACACACACTCAGGTGGGTGTGGTTATGCAACATGTTGAGGGAAAACCTCTAGGGTGGCCCGATCTTTCACGAATCTTGTTCAAATCAAGGGTGGAGTGTGGGGGAAGGAGAGGCAGATGAACACAACGAACTCACGCACAAAGAACATAATGAACACACTCACGTAAAACCACGATACACACCAATAACTCACGCATGCGGTGACCGGTCCTACGCAATCCCTATGATCAGCATCAGGCTTAGGACTTTCTCTCGAACTGGCACGACGAGAAGGGAGACTCGGTGAGATCTTGACGTCTAGGCAAAGGGACTATGATGCCTAGGCCTAGTACAATTAGGAGGCAAGATGCAAACTCCAACGAGGTTTATGATATTTGGTCCTCCTTTATCAAAGGAGCATGAGGCAAGAACTTGATAGATCCACAAGGGGTTTCCACTAATTCCAAATATCATGCCTAGGGTTTACAATAGAGGTGGGGGAATATATATAGGCCAGCCAAAAAGTCAGGGGTACTTTTGGGATAATAGATAAGTTCTGGACGGACTAAGGGGTACATGGGCCGAAGGCCCAAAGGCCTTTTACATGCCTGGTGACGCTTAGTCTGAAGACTCCAGTGTGGTGGACTGGAGACCCCGGTCTAGGCCAGAGATTCCGATCGGTCTCCGGTCCATCTCAAGACTGGCCATCTGGCTGGCCTCGAGCTCGATTCCAGAGTCAGATTAGAGGTGGGCCAGAGTCTCCAGGGTCTTCAGACCGGAGACTTTGGTGGACCAGAGACTCTAGTGTGTGCAGACTGGAGACTCTGGTCTGAGCAGCTCCAGCGGCTTCTACTTCACGCCCTGCTCCTTGTCCTCCATCCTTGGGTGCTGTGTTGGAGCTTCGTACCTGATGATACATAGAGTAGTTGCATGAAGTAGCACACCATCCAAGGATGTATCCAATTGGCTCGAGGAGAGGAGCGAGTTCACCTTAGCTTGTAGGAGTTTGGCTCGGGCACGAGTCATGGGTCCACTTGGGGGACTTTTTGGTGTAGATGTAGGAGCATTCGTAGGACGGGCTGCATCAGCTCCCCTTCCCTTGGGAAAGAGTCATCCTCGACTCTTCATGGGTATCATCTTGAACATCTCCATGGTAGGGTGAGAGATCCTTGACATTGAATGTATTGCTTGCAAGGTATTTGGAGGTTGGTATGTCGATGATGTAGGCATTGTTGTTGATTCTTTTGAGGACCTTGAAGGGACCATCTCCTCTTGGTTTGAGCTTGGAATCACGTTCTTTGGGGAAACAGTCCTTGCATAAGTGTATCCATACAAGATCACCTTCTTCAAAGATCATGTCCTTCTTGTCCTTGTTTAACCTTGAAGCTTAGTGAAGGACTTGTTGCTCGATAGTAGCTCTAGTTTCTTCATGAAGCTTCCTAATAGCTTGTGCGTGCTTCTCAACGTCCATGTTGGTGCGCTCATGGAGAGGAAGTGGTAGGATGTCGAGCACGGTGAGGGGCTCAAAACCATAGAAGATCATGAAGAGACTCATCTTGGCTGTTGAGTGCTTGGCACGGTTGTAGGAGAACTCGACGTGTGGAATACATTCCTCCCAATCCTTGAGGTTTTTCTTGATCAACACATGAAGGAGTGTCCCGAGGCTTTGGTTGACAACTTTGGTTTGGGATGCGATGCGGATGAAAAGAGTAGCTTGACGCCGAGCTTGGCCATGAGGGTCTTCCATAAGTAGCTCATGAATTTGACTTCATGGTCGGAGATGATTGTTGTTGGCACACCGTGAATACGAACAATTTCCCTGAAAAACAGATTTGCAACATGTGAAGCATCGTCGGTCTTATGGCACGTTGTGAAGTGTGCCATTTTGGAAAAGCGATCCACGACAAAAAATATAGAATCATGACCATGCTTTGACCTAGGCAATCCTAACACAAAATCCATGCTAATGTCGGACCAAGGTGAATGAGGAATAGGCAGTGGCATATAAAGACCATAAGGGTTAGTTTGCAAGTTAGCTTGAACACATGTCGTGCATCATTGAACGTAGCGCTCCACGTCATGCTTCATCTTGGGCCAAAAGTAGTGAGTAGAGAGCATGTCTAATTCACAGCCAAAGTGACCCATGAGGCCTCCACCATGAGATTCTTGGAGAAGCAAAAGTTGAAGACGACTTCAGAATGCAAAGCTTGTTTTGTTTAAAAAGGAAGCATTTATGCAAATAGAAATCATCAACTCCTTTATCAATGGTCCACTTTGCGAAAATTGGTTCAAAGAATGGGTCGAAAGAATACAATTTTTTTATTTCCTCAAGAACCAACACGTTGAATTCAAGTCAAGTAAGAAGGTTTGTGTGCTTGCGAGACAAAGCGTCCGCAACAACATTATATCTGCCCTTCTTATACTTGACAATGTATGGGAAAGACTCCATAAATTCAACCCAATTAGTGTGTCTCTTGCTCAAGTTAGCTTGGCCTTTGAGATATTTCAATGAATCATGGTCGGAATGTATGACAAATTCCTTGGTCCATAGGTAGTGTTGCCAAACTTGAAGAACACGAACTAAGGCAAAAAGCTCTTGCTCATAAATTGGATAATTAAGGCGAGCACCATCAAATTTCTCGCTATGGTAGGCTAAAGGACGTCTGTGTTGCATAAGGACTCCTCCAATGCCAATACCACTAGCATCACACTCTATCTCAAAAGTTTTTGTGAAATCCGGTAACGCAAGGAGAGGAGCTTCGGTGAGCCTCTTTTTGAGTTCACCAAAAGCTTTTTGTTGAGCTTTGCCCCACACGAAGGTGACATTCTTTTTCATCCACTCGTTGAGAGGACAATCAATGGTTGAAAAGTATTTCACAAAGCGACGATAGAAACATGTGAACCCACGAAAACTTTGGAGTTCACTCACATTTGTTGGGATGGGCCAATCTCGTATGTCCTTTACCTTGGGCACATGAACTTCAATGCCCTTCGAAGAAATGACAAATCCAAGAAAAATCAACTTGTCTTTAGCAAAGGTGCACTTGGGAAGATTATCATAAAGCTTTTCATGTCAAAGGATTTGCAAAACATCCTTGACATGTGTAACATGGTCCACAAGTGATTTGCTATAAACAAGTATATAATCGAAATAGACAACGACATTCTTGCCAACGAGAGAACACAAAATATGATAAATGAAGCGCATGAAGGTGGATGGGGCATTAGATAAACCAAAGGGCATAACCAACTATTCATAGAGACGAAGTTTGGTCTTGAAGGCGGTTTTCCACTCATCACATTCATCCATGCATATTTGATGGTAACCACTACGAAGATCAATTTTCGAAAAAATAGTGGCTCCACACAACTCATCAAGCATGTCATAGAGACGTGGTATGGGATGCCAATAATGCATGGTGATAGCATTGATTGGATGGCAGTCCATGCATAACCGTAACGTATCATCCATTTTTGGGACAAGAATCACGGGTACGGCACTTGGAATAGTGCTAACTTGGATCAAACCATTGGAGACGAGTTGGTTGATTTGATGTTCAATCTCCTTTGTCTCCTCCGTGTTTGTGCGGTAAGCGGCGCGGTTTGGAAGGGGTGCCCCGGGGATGAGATTAATGTGATGCTCAATTCTGCAAGGAGGAGGTAGTCCATGTGGAAGTTCTTCGAGGAACACATCCTTGAATTCCTGCAAAAAAATCATCAAAGATGGAGGAACTTTGGTTAATTCATTAGTTCCTTGCGCTAGTCCCTTCCAAATGAGGACATAGTGCAAGATGGATGGGATGTTCCGCACATCTCTCATCTCACTTTTGGTGGCAAGGAGAACACTCTTATTTTTTTACTCGAGTTTGGCTTGTGGCTCTCACTCACTATGAGGTGGTTCTCTCGCTCACCGCTCTTCTCACAAGTAGGATTGTGCTTTGCGCCCTCGCTAAAGCCTTTGCATTGTCCATAATTATTTTGCTAGGAGTAATTGGTTGCAAAACACATGTTTTGTTGAGCCATTTGAAGGTGTACATATTGCTGCGACCATCATGTAGAGCAGCCTTGTCGAATTTCCATGGTCGACCAAGCAACATGTGAAAACTGTCATAAGAACCACATCGCACTCCATCGTGTCTTTGTAAGGACCAATGGCGAAGGTGACCGATGTGGTATGCTTGATCTTCACGGACCCTTGGTCACTTAGCCATTGAACTTGGTAGGGGTGCTTGTGAGGACGGAGGGTGAGGTTTAGCTTCTCACACAATTCGGTGCTAGCAAGGTTGTGGCAACTCCCTCCATCGATGATCACTTTGATAGATTTTCCATTGATGCTGGCTCGTGTTTGGAAGATATTTGAGCGTTGGTCTTCATGCTCTTGTCCTTGAGTGGTCAAGATCCTTGTGACGACAAGCGATGGACTTTCGTCATGTTCACACATGAGGAGTTCTTGGTCATCTTCCATCCGTTGCCTTGTCATTGCTTCCTTGACATGGGCATCAAATTGATCTTCACTCAAGTACTCTTCGTCGACGTTGTCATAGATGAGCAATACTTTCTTGTTTCCAAATTTGGATGACTTGTGTCCTTTGCCTCCACACTTGTAGCATTCATAGTTGAAAGGTGTGTCACTCTTTGGTTGTTTGCCAGTTGGGGGCAGTTTTCCTTGAGGAAGTGTGGGCTTGAAGGAAGGCTTAGAGGTACTTGAGGAGCTTCCATTGAAGGTTGTTGGTGTAGCGGTTGAAGCTTTCTTGTAGGTGAAATACGTCTTGGGCTTGTTATACTTGATGTCCTCTTGAAATTCAAGTTCGGCCTTTGTTGCGATGTGCACAAGCTCAACCATGTTGTTTTATGTTTGGAACTCGACAATGCGTTTGATTGGGTGATTCGGGCCAATAAGGAAACATGCCATAGTTTTCTCTGTGCACTCTTCAATGTTGGCGCGGATCAAGTTGAGTTCCATTTCCTTGAAGTATTCTTCCACAATCTTTGTCCCTTGACGCAACGATTGAAGGTTGTTGAAGAGGTCGCGCGTGTAGTGAGTCGGGACAAAACGGGATCTCATGTTAGCCTTCATGTCATGCCAAGTTCTCATTGGCGGCCATTTCCTTGCATCATGATCAACTTGAAGTTGTTCCCACCAAAGGTTGGCGTAATCATCAAACTCAAGCGAAGCCATGGTGACCATCTTCTCGTTGCTATAATTGTGCATGCGGAAGATCTTGTCGATTTTGAGTGCCCATGAGAGATATTCTTTGGGGTCATTTGATCCAGTGAACTTGGGCATCGTGAACTTGAGCTTGCCGAAAGTTTATTCATCATTGCGGTCATTGCGACGAGCTTGTTGAGCTTGTTGATGATCTTGTGGTCACGACCTTGCTATGGACCTTGCTCTTGATGTTGTTGTTGTGGAGCTTGCTCTTACTCTTGGCGCGGTTGTTGACGATGTTGAGGCACTTGGGCCTCATGATGTTGTTGAGGATGTGGAGCCTCATGACACAATTGATGATGAAGAGGAGGATCGTTCCTCGGTTGGTGATGTGGA
Organism: Avena eriantha; assembly: GCA_910589775.1. Classification (NCBI taxonomy): domain Eukaryota; kingdom Viridiplantae; phylum Streptophyta; class Magnoliopsida; order Poales; family Poaceae; genus Avena; species Avena eriantha. The sequence goes on along the minus strand of OU342741.1, from coordinate 251,782,880 downwards.
TTAGCCACACGGGCTTCACGGAGAAGATCATGATCTTGAGCCTCTTGATGTGGTTGGCATCGCTCAACTTGTACCAGTTGGCTCTCCATGTTTAGTTGTGGTGGAGGAAGCGCCTCGTGATGACCATGGTGTTGGTGCGGACATTCAAGACGGTGATGACGAGGAGGAGGATCTTGGAGAGCTTCAAGTCGATGACGAGCTTGATTCTCCAAAGTTGGATTCATCACTTGTTGTGTCAAGTATGTGTTGCGGGCGATGGTTGTGCACATGCGGTTACACTCGTGGTTCTTCTTGTGGTTGTGCATGTTGGATCATTAGTGCCCTTGCGTGATGACATTGTGCTTCTTGCCTTGCTTGTGGCCTTGAAGAGAAATCACCATCATAGCTTGACATTGCGGTGTGCAGTTGGGAAGGTACATAGTTCAAAGAGGTTCCATCTTGAACCACGGGGGTGTCAGTTCGTCTTGGAGCACTCCCATGAAGGTCTTGTTGAAGAGGTGCATGACGACGCGAAGAACTTGATGCGAGTGAACATGGTCTTTCCATTCCGTTGATGAGGCGTCGAAGATTGTCATTTATTTCAGCGACGGAGCGTTGTAGCACTTTATTTTGGTGGCCAAAGTTGTGATGCATTGCATGCATTTATCGTTCGAGGCCATCAAAGCGGTTGTTGATGTTCTTGAATTTGGCTTGCGTCTCACCAAATTGTTCATCTTGTCGCGTCTCAAGGGCTTGGCAACGTTCATGGAACTCTTGTCGGACGATGAAGTGACTTGCGCGCGTCATGTACGGTCCATGTTCTTCTTCTTGTGGAGCTGGTTGGCTCGACTCACCGTGCCTATCCATCATGCAAAACACAAAGAGTTGTATATAGAGAGCAATATGTGGTGGGGGTAACCTTCAACCTCACCTTGGGGATTGCACCAAACTAGAAACCACGAGTGAGAGCTATAAGCGTTCAAAGTGGAATTGCAAAGAAAACTCACACTAAAGAAAGAACTAACTCTCAAAAGCTTGTTGGTGGTAGGTTAGGATTGTGGAATTCCAAAGAACCAACCAAAAGAAAAGGGATAGTCAAAAGTGGGTAAAATCCAACAAAACCTCAAGTCAAAGGCGAAGGTCAACAACTCAAAAGGGTGACAGAAACCTACGACAATATACACACATGTGGCGATTGTTGGGATTGACACGACTATGAAAATGAGCAAACAAAATGTCCTAACAAAGACTACGCTCATTGTCGTGCCAATGCAAGGAGAAACCGTGGCTCGTTTGAAAAGAAGAAAAATGAGCAACGGATTTGTGCACTTGCCTTGGGCGCTTTTCTTTCTTGCTTGCTTACAAGCTTTGAGACTCTCTTTTTCTATGGGAGAATATTTTTCTTTTTCTTTTGCTTTGTATCTTTTTTTTGCTCTCCCTTGATGCTACCTAGTCACACTTTCTATTGCTATCGTCGGATTGATGACAAGTACGCCATGAGGGGGTCCTCGAGGCGTGCGGAAGAGAGGGGTGTGAGACATACGGGGTTCCAGGACCGTGAGCACACAAATTTACCCAGGTTCGAATCTGCCGGCTTTGGACGGATCCTACTCCTGCTAGCAATCCAATAATATGGCAGAGCCAGAATATGGGTTACAAGGGTTCGCCTGTGCGAGTTGAGATTGTGATTGTAAGGTGTTGCCCTAAAGGCTCTCCCTAGGACGACTTGTATAGATATCCGGACTAGGGTTACAGGAGAGATCTATCCGGCTACGACTAAGAGTTGTTTATAGAGTACATCTTGAACTACAAGTAACACTATGGGCCTAGGTTGGTAAGTCTTCTGGGCGTTCTCCCTGACTGGGGCACCCGTGAAGCAAAGCTCTAATCCGAAGTGGGCCGGATTGGACTCTGTCTCTTCTTCCTGAATAGGCCGCCCGTGAAGCAAAGCTCTAACCCGAAGTGGGCCACCCTGGTTAGTGAGGAACTGTGAGGATACCCGAAACGTATATCCCCAAAATCAGCCCCCAGAAGTCTCCAAGATCCAAAGTCGGATTCATCATTGTCTAACTTGATCTTCGGCTTGCAGAATCTTGAAGGGTTCCTGAAACTTCCAAACAAAAGATAAGATCTGGGTTTTAAAAAGTAACTCGGACCTATCAGTACGTTACTTGGATTTTCCAGCTTGATACTCAAACTAAGCCGGAACTTGGTCTCGGACGTCATCTGATACTGGTCATGGTCAAGTCACGTCATTGACAGACATCCTGTCAGCACGACCGTTGGTGGGTCCGCCATTCGCGGAACCGAGGCGCCGTTTCAATGCATGCGTGGAGATCGAGGCGACGTAATCATCGCGTGGGTCCTTCCTAGTTCTTTCCACGACACGTGGCGGTTACACTGTGCCATTTGCACGAATCTTAGCGTGGTTAGGTGGTTATAAGGGGTGATGATTGCTTTTTCCTCATCTTCTTCACCTAGTCCACTTGACGTTTCGTTTCCTCCACTTCTCCCTCGCGTACAGAACTCTCCTGCTTCCCAGATTCCCAGCGCCGCCCATCTAAGGTCACTGGTGCACCAGAAGAATGGCTTCTTCCTCATCGTTCGGCTTAGCAGGGTTCGCAGCGGCGGTGACGGCGGCGGCGGTGCCAGAGAAGGAAAGCAATCGCGGGGTCTGGATCCCATGTCTTCTTGACGATGAGAAGCTCCACTTCATGGAGAACAAAGGGCTCCTATGTGCCGGCAACTGGCGGAGTAGTTCCAGCGAAACCATCCCCAACCCGCACACCGACGATTGGGTACACTTCCGCACCCACCTTGACAGAGGTTTGTCTTTTCCTCCCTCGGAATTCTTTTCCGAGGTGATAGATCACTATGCCGTTCAACTTCACCATCTTCCCCCTAACTCCATCTTTGAGTTGAGCGCCTATGCGGCTTTGTGCGAGGGATATCTCGACATTAGGCCGAGTCTTACTTTATGCCGGTACTACTTCCATGTCCGGAGAAACTCTATCACTGCTGGTAATCCTTATATTACCAGTACTATTAGTTTTTCGGTTAGGCACGAGCGTGTCTATCCTCGGATTTTAGCTAGTGAGTCGGTCAAACAATGGCCGACTACCTTTTTCTATCACAAGGATATTCCCGCTCCCGGCAAAGCTACTGCTTTGCTGGCTTTCGTCGACGGAGCCGCCACGCCTCAAGCTTCTTGGGACGAGGTCGCTCCGGCTCTCAGTGACGATCTGCTTCTCACCAAGAGGCGGATCGAATATCTGATAAAGCACAATGGCCTGAGGGGGTCCGAGTTGGTCCAATGCGGGGTATCATGCCGAATCCAACCCCTCCAACACCAGGAGATCGACTGATGCACTCCATCACGTCATAAAAAAATGATTCCCTCTGCATCAGCCCTAGAGCCTATTCGGCCAAGGATTACATAAGCCAGATTAAGTGGTTGATAAGGGAGCGGATCGAAAGGAAGATCCTGGAGGTGTCTCTGGACATGCACACAGTGGAAGACCCTATAGTGCCGGTAAGATTTTAGTAGTAACCCTCTTTATGTGTTTCACCTTTAAGTTATTTCGCAATACTAAGATATTATCTACTTTTCAGCTTGCCGACATCCCCAAGTCGGAATTGGCTCCTATCGAGGGATATCCTCTAGAGTTTTCTTAGGAGGAGGAATTGGCCGGTCCCACTATCAGACATTGTGCCCAAGAAGTGCGAAGCTCCGACAGTGGCCGTCGGCACAAAGGAAGTGCCAGTTGTGAAGAGGTAACTTTCAACACAACTTCCGCCTTTGTACTTTACTTGTAATTTCTTCTGAGATATAATGTTCTTTTATCTATTACTTTCTTAGAGCTAAGCAGCTCGTCAAGGGGAAAGGGCAGGGGAATATCTCGAACCCCCTGCGCTAGACGAAGCTAACTATAGCTTCACCTACCGCGGCTCCTCCGACTCCTGCCCCTCAACCTTCTACAACGCAAGTGATTACTCCATCGCCAGTTGTCGTAGAAGATCCGACTCCCTCAATAGAGCCAGCGATCCTTGAATCATAGACTGACATCACCATGAGTGAGTTAGGTTTAGATAAGAGTGAACCCTCTTCGGGCAATGATCCCTCGGCAGAGACCTCCGCCGAAAATCTCCTGAACAATCCGGGACTTGGCAAATTTGGCTTGTTTCAGAAATTCACGGAGGAAATCCAGCGGCTGGCCCAGCAATGTCTGGAAAGCCGTAATATCTCTGCCGAAGAAGAAGCATAAGAAGCGGAGGACGTCAAGTACTCCGAACTTCTTGAACAAGTCCGCCTTCGCGGCGAGGGACGAAGAGCTGGTGTGCTTCCACCACCATTGTGTTCAAATATTGCATTCCAGCATGTTCTAGGGCTTTCAGACCATGGTTTGACACATGGAGTGTTATTGCATGTGTTCTTTTCCAAACCACAATGACACATATGGCCAGGTGTGTGTGGTGATGCAACCTCTGCCACACTGGTGCTCCATTGCATTCCAATGTTGCATTCCAGCATGTTCTAGGGCGTCCTGACCATGGTTTGACACATGGAGTGTCATTGCATGTGTTTTTTTCCTAACCACAATGACCCAAATGGCCACACACACACTCAGGTGGGTGTGCTGATCCAACCTCTCCCACTCCGGTGCTCCATTGCATTCCAATGTTGCATTGCAACATGTTCTAGGGTTTTCTGACCATGGTTTGGCACATGGAGTGTCATTGCATGTGTTCTTTTCCAAACCACAAGGACCAACATGGCCACACACACTTAGGTGGGTGGTGATGCAACCTTGCCACACTGGTGCTCCATTGCATTCGAATGTTGCATTCACGCATGTTCTAGGGCTTTCTAACCATGGTTTGGCACATGGAGTGTCATTGTATGTGTGGTTTTCCAAACCACAATGACCCACAGGGCCACACACACTCAGGTGGGTGTGGTGATGCAACATTTGCCAGACTGGTGCTCCATTTGCGTTCCAATGTTGCATTCCATCATGTTCTAGGGCTTTTTGACCATGGTTTGACACATGGAGTGTCATTGCATGTGTTCTTTTCCAAACCACAACGACCCACATGGCCACACACACTCAGGTCGGTGTGGTGATGCAACCTTTTCCACACTGGTGCTCCATTGCATTCCAATGTTGCATTCTAGCATGTTCTAGGGCTTTCTGACCATGGTTTGGCACATGGAGGGTCATTGTATGTGTTGTTTTCCAAACCATAATGACCCACATGGCCACACACACTCATGTGTGTGTGGTAATGTAACCTTGCCATACTGGAGCTCCATTGAATTCAAATATTGCATTCCAGCATGTTCTAGGGCTATCTAACCATGGTTTGGCACATAGAGTGTCATTTTATGTCTTTTTTCCAAACCCCAGTGACCCACAGGGCCACACACAACTTAGGTGGGTGTGGTGATGTAACATCTACCACACTGGTGCTCCATTGTGTTCCAATGTTGCATTCCAGCAGGTTCTAGGGCTTTCTGACCATGGTTTGACACATGGAGTGTTATTGCATGTGTTCTTTTCCAAACCACAATGACACATATGGCCACACACACTTAGGTGTGTGGTGATGCAACCTCTGCCACACTGGTGCTCAATTGCATTCCAATGTTGCATTCCAGCATGTTCTAGGGCTTCCTGACCATGGTTTGACACATGGAGTGTCCTTGCATGTGTTCTTTTCCAAACCACAATGACCCAAATGGCCACACACACACTCAGGTGGGTGTCGTGATCCAACCTCTCCCACTCTAGTGCTCCATTGCATTCGAATGTTGCATTCTAGCATGTTCTAGGGGTTTCTAACCATGGTTTGGCACATGGAGTGTCATTGTATGTGTTGTTTTCCAAACCACAATGACCCACATTGCCACAGACACTTAGGTGGGTGTGGTGATGCAACCTCTACCACACTGCTGCTCCATTGCATTCGAATGTTGCATTCTAGCATGTTCTAGGGCTTTCTGACCATGGTTTGGCACATGGAGGGTCATTGGATGTGTTGTTTTCCAAACCATACTGACCCACATGGCCACACACACTCATGTGTGTGTGGTGATGCAACCTTGCCATACTGGTGCTCCATTGAATTCCAATATTGCATTCCAGCATGTTCTAGGGCTGTCTAACCATGGTTTGGCACATAGAGTGTCATTTTATGTCTTTTTTCCAAACCATAGTGACCCACAGGGCCACACACACACTTAGGTGGGTGTGGTGATGCAACATCTACCACACTAGTGCTCCATTGTGTTCCAAGGTTGCACTCCAGCATGTTCTAGGGCTTTCTGACCATGGTTTGACACATGGAGTATTATTGCATGTGTCCTTTTCCAAACCACAATGACACATATGGCCACACACACTTAGGTGTGTGTGGAGATGTAACCTCTTCCACACTAGTGCTCCATTGCATTCCAATGTTGCATTCCAGCATGTTCTAGGGCTTCCTGACCATGGTTTGACACATGGAGTGTCAATGCATGTGTTCTTTTCCAAACCACAATGACCCAAATGGCCACACACACACTCAGGTGGGTGTGGTGATCCAACCTCTCCCACTCTGGTGCTCCATTGCATTCCAATGTTGCATTCCAACATGTTCTAGGGCTTTCTGACCATGGTTTGACACATGGAGTGTCATTGCAGGTGTTCTTTCCAAACCACAATGACCCACATGGCCACAGACACTTAGGTGGGTGTGGTGATGCAACCTCTGCCACACTGCTGCTCCATTGCATTCGAATGTTGCATTCTAGCATGTTCTAGGGCTTTCTGACCATGGTTTGGCACATGGAGGGTCATTGTATGTGTTGTTTTCCAAACCATACTGACCCACATGGCCACACACACTCATGTGTGTGTGGTGATGCAACCTTGCCATACTGGTGCTCCATTGAATTCCAATATTGCATTCCAGCATGTTCTAGGGCTGTCTAACCATGGTTTGGCACATAGACTGTCATTTTATGTCTTTTTTCCAAAACATAGTGACCCACAGGGCCACACACACACTGAGGTGGGTGTGGTGATGCAACATCTACCACACTAGTGCTCCATTGTGTTCCAAGGTTGCATTCCAGCATGTTCTAGGGCTTTCTGACCATGGTTTGACACATGGAGTATTATTGCATGTGTCCTTTTCCAAACCACAATGACACATATGGCCACACACACTTAGGTGTGTGTGGAGATGTAACCTCTGCCACACTAGTGCTCCATTGCATTCCAATGTTTCATTCCAGCATGTTCTAGGGCTTCCTGACCATGGTTTGACACATGGAGTGTCAATGCATGTGTTCTTTTCCAAACCACAATGACCCAAATGGCCACACACACACTCAGGTGCGTGTGGTGATCCAACCTCTCCCACTCCGGTGCTCCATTGCATTCCAATGTTGCATTCCAACATGTTCTAGGGTTTTCTGACCATGGTTTGGCACATGGAGTGTCATTGCATGTGTTCTTTTCCGAACCACAAGGACCAACATGGCCACACACACTCAGGTGGGTGGTGATGCAACCTTGTCGCACTGGTGCTCCATTTCCTTCCAATGTTGCATTCCAGCATGTTCTAGGGCTTTCCAACCATGGTTTGGCACATGGAGTGTCATTGTAGGTGTTTTTTTCCAAACCACAATGACCCACAGGGCCACACACACTCAGGTGGGTGTGGTGATGCAACATTTGCTAGACTGGTGCTCCATTGCATTCCAATGTTGCATTCTAGCAAGTTCTAGGGCTTTCTGACCATGGTTTGGCACATGGAGGGTCATTGTAGGTGTTGTTTCCAAACCACAATGACCCACATGTCCACACACACTCAGGTGTGTGTGGTGATGCAACCTTGCCATACTGGTGCTCCATTGCATTCCAATGTTGCATTCCAGCATGTTCTAGGGTTGTCTAACCATGGTTTGGCACATAGAGTATCATTGTATGTGTTTTTTTCCAAATCACAATGACCCACAGGGCCACACAGACACACTCAGGTGGGTGTGGTGATGCAACATCTACCACACTAGTGGTCCATTGTGTTCCAATGTTGCATTCCAGCATGTTCTAGGGCTTTCTGACGATGGTATGACACATGGAGTGTTATTGCATGTGTTCTTTTCCAAACCACAATGACACATATGGCCACACACACTCAGTTGTGTGTGGTGATGTAACCTCTGCCACATTGGTGCTCCATTGCATTCCAATGTTGCATTCCAGCATGTGCTAGGGCTTCCTGACCATGGTTTAACACATGGAGTGTCATTGCATGTGTTCTTTTCCAAACCACAATGGCCCACATGGCCACACACACACTCAGGTGGGTGTGGTGATGCAACCACTCCCACTCTGGTGCTCCATTGTATTCCAATGTTGCATTCCAGCATGTTCTAGGGTTTTCTGACCATGGTTTGGCACATGGAATGTCATTGCATGTGTTCTTTTCGAAATCAGAGTGACCCACATGGCCACACACACTCAGGTGGGTGTGGTGATGCAACCTCTGCCACACTAGTGCTCCATTTCCTTCCAATGTTGCAATCCAGCATGTTCTAGGGCTTTTTAACCATGGTTTGGCACATGGAGTGTCATTGCATGTGTTCTTTCCAAACCACAATGATCCACATGGCCACACACACTCAGGTGGGCGCGGTGATGCAACCTCTGCCACACTAGTGTTCCATTGCCTTCCAGCATGTTCTAGGTATTTCTGACCATGGTTTGGCACATGGAGTGTCATTCCATGTGTTCTTTTCCAAACCACAATGACCCACATGGCCACACGCACTCAGGTGGGTGTGGTGATACAACCTGATATGGGGTGGCCCGATCTTCTCAGCAAGCACTTGTCAATGATGATAATGGTGGATAGATAAATAGCTTGTAGCTATGAACTCTCGCACTCGAACCCTGATGCCAACGCAACAACTCTTGAACCCTATGGGATATTCACAGCACCACGCTCTTGTGCACGCAACCGTTGACAACGAACGGTAGTTTGCAATCTACGAATTCCTAGTGAAACAACAGATCACACTCAGTTGTAGTAGTATAATTCGATCACAGAGTAATTCTGGAGGTTCTTTGAAAGAAACAACTCCAAAATAGTTTTAACATGGTCCAAACCCTAACCAGGGTCGTCCCAGGGCTTATAAGGGTGGCTGGGGTGGACAGAAACCGAAACTAAATGTGTTTTAGTCAAACTGATACAAACTGACTCGGACCATATTTCGGTCGTTGGGGGAAAAGTACGATTGATATCAGTCGGACAGTCCGGTGGGGCAGACACTCTGGGTGAATTCGGCCAGACGGTTCGGTCCGACAAGAAACTTCAAAGTTTTCGGGTGGTGTCCGGGCCGTGTCCGATTTGGTGTACTGATTGTCCATGCCAAAGCTTCTCTCAGGCTCGGCCGGACACTACGGTCGATGCAGAGCTTGTGGCCTCCATCTTGATGATCTTCTCTTGCGCCTTCCTCCTGCTCCTCCCTCGCGCATCCTTGGGAGATCATCATGCTTGGCTGCTCTTGTAGCCCTTCTCCTTCTCGCGCCATGCTTGTTTCTCCAACGAACCAGATCATAAATAAATGCATAGACTTTGGCAGTATAAAGTCCTCATCAATTAAAGTACCACATTTGTTTAGGAGCAAATTCACTTGTTGTTCAAGTAGCTTAGCACGAGCTCTTGTAATGGGTCCAATTCTAATCTCATTGGACTGATCCTTCCTTGCAATAGCTGGAGTATCTTCAGTAGGTGTAATTGGAGGGATGTCCTCATCATCTCCCCCCTTCAAAAGGTGTCGACCTCGATGCTCCAAGGTCTTCTCCATCATATGGTGATAAATTAGCAATGTTGAAGCTGTTGCTAACTCCATCAAACTCCTCAATAGGTATATCAATCAAGTAGGCATTATCATTAATCTTGGCTAACACCTTGTAAGGACCAGCACCACGTGGCTTCAATTTTGACTTACGAAGTTGTGGGAAGCTATCCTTGCGTAGATGCACCTAGACCATGTCCCCAGGCTTGAACAAAACTTCCTTCCTTGCTAGATTCCTTCCAACAGCAATGTTCTTGCCTTTCTTCTCAATAGCCTCTCGAGTTTTATCATGAATATTATTCACGTATTCAACATCTTTTGATGCCTCCATATCAACTCTATCATGTAATGGCAAAGGCAACAATTCAAGTGCCGTCAATGGCTTGAAGCCATAGACCACTTCAAAAGAACAAAGCTGAGTAGTTGAATGCATAGCCCTATTGTATGCGAACTCAACATGTGGCAAACACTCTTCCCACTCCCACATATTCTTCTTTATCATAATCCTCAGCATTTGTGACAATGTTCGATTCACCACCTCCGTTTGACCATCTGTTTGGGGATGACATGTAGTACTGAATAGCAGCTTCGTTCCCAGCTTCCCCCATAAGGTCTTCCAAAAGTAGCTCATGAACTCCACATCACGATTAGAAACAATCGTCTTAGGTACTCCATGTATTCTCATGATGTCCCTGAAAAACAAGTTAGCAACATGCGACGCATCGTCGCTTTTGTGGCAGGCAATAAAATGAGCCGTCTTAGAGAACCTATCGACTACCACAATATAGAATCATGACCTCTCTGTGTTTTAGGTAGACCTAGCACAAAATCCATACTAATGTCTTCCCATGGTGTAGTAGGTGCAGAGAGAGGTTTATACAAACCATGAGGCTGCAGCTTGGATTTCGACTTGTGGCATGTAATACAACGGCTCACAAATCTGTATACATCACGCCTCATCTTGGGCCAATAAAAATGATCAGCGAGCATGAGCAATGTTTTCTCACGCCCAAAGTGACCCATCAAACCACCAGCATGTGATTCCTACACTAAGAACAACCGCAACGACGATTCTGGAATACATACTTTGTTAGCTCGAAACAAATAAGCATGATGTATATGATACTTATCCCATGCGTTTCTAAGAGCACACAAACAATATGGTTCAGCAAAATCATGATCAGTTGCATAAAGTGCACAAATACTCTCTAATCTAGGAATTTTAACATCAAGATTGGTTAATAGCATGTTATTCCTAGACAAAGCATCATCAACTACATTCCCTTTTCCCTTCTTATACTTAATGATGTATGGAAAAGATTCAATAAAGTCAACCCATTTAGCTAATCTTCTATGCAAGTTTGATTGAGCTTTCAAATACTTCAATGCTTCATGATCAGAATGTATGATAAATTATTTTGGCCACAAATAATGTTGGCAAACTTCAAGTACTCAAACAAGTGCATACAATTCTTTATCATAAATAGGATAGTTCAATCTAGCACGAGTAAGTTTCTCAGAAAAATATGCTATAGGGAGACCCTCTTGCATCAAAATGCCACCAATACCTATACCACTAGCATCACATTCAACTTCAAATTTCTTCGAAAAATCAGGTAACGCAAGTAATGGTGCAGAAGTAAGCAAACATTTCAGTGTATCAAAAGCAATATCTTGGGCTGTGCCCCACACAAAGGGCATACCTTTCTTAGTCAAATCATTCAATGGTGCAGCAGTAGTGCTAAAATCCTTCACAAAGCGCCTATAGAAACCTATCCATGGAAACTACGCACTTGACTAACATTCATGGGAATAGGCAAATTCTGAATTGATTCAATTTTAGATTGATCTACCTCTACCCCATGCTTAGATACAACAAATCCCAGAAATATGACCTTATATTTTGCAAATGTGCACTTCTCAAGATTAGCATACAATTTATTATCACGCAACACTTGCAAAACTTGTTGGATATGATTACAATGTTCAGTTTTGTTGTAGCTATAGATAAGTATATCATCAAAATAAACAACCACAAAACGACCAATAAATTCTCTCAAAAACATGATTCATCAATCTCATGGAAGTACTAGGTGCATTAGTAAGACCAAACAGCATAACTAACCACTCATACAAACGAAATTTTGTTTTGAAAGTAGTTTTCCATTCATCCCCTTCTTTCATCCTAATTTGATGATAACCACTATGCGAATAAATGTTAGAGAAAATAGCAGCACCACTCAATTCATCTAGCATATCCTCTAAGCGTGGAATATGATGACGATATTGAATAGTAATGTTATTAATAGCACTGCAATCTATGCACATGCGCCATGTACCATCTTTCTTAGGCACTAAAATAACGGGAACATCACAAGGGCTAAGAGAAACATGGATGTACCCTTTATCCAGCAACGCTTGTACTTGTTTCTGATTCTCCTTTGTTTTTCGGGGTTGGTCCTGTAGGGTGCACAGTTTGGTAATGTGGCGCCAGGCATCAAGTCGATTTGATGCTCAATGCCACGCAATAGAGGCAATCCTGCGGGTACATCTTCTTGAAACACATCACCAAAATCCTACAAAACAGTAGATACACCAAGAGAAATAGGGGTCCTGTCGTTATAAACCAATACCTCGCCATTATACAGGAGCACAAGTGGCATATCTGTAGGATCCTCACAAAATTCTCTCATATCTTCCTAGGTGGCTAATATCACTAGACCAGACACTCTCTCACTTTTCGTTATATCACTCTTTTTGGGTTCTATTAGATCATATCCAGCTGCAACACTCTCTCGCCTATCTATAGATGCTTCCTTCAAGTTCACTTCTATCTTCTAACGAGACTCATTGACAATCTGTTGTGGTGTCATTGGTTGCAAATCAATCTTCTTGCCCTTAAACTCCAGGTGATATGTATTGGCATGGCCATTGTGTTGCACATGGCGATCATAATGCCAAGGACGACCCAATAAGAGATGGGAAACAGTCATAGGAACCACATCAAAGTCAATAGAATCCTTGTATGGTCATGTTTCAAAATTCACACGTACCATATGGTTTACCTTCATCTCACCATTGTCACTCAACCATTGTATGTAGTATGGCTTGGGATGCGGTAAATAAGTCAAATTCAGCTTGGCACATAACTCCTTACTTGCAAGATTTTTGCAGCTACCTCCATCAATGATTACCTTGCAAGCTTTGTTAGGGCCAACGAGTGCTTTGGTTTGGAACAAGTTGCAGTGCTGAGAGTCAACAATAGGCTGCACACTAAGGGTACGTGGAGAGACCACTATCGTAGGCGCATGCTCAGGGATGGCATCCATACCATCCTCGCTGCCATATCCATCATTGCCATGAGTATCAACATCATCTCCACTCTCATACTCAACTTGTTCATTGACAAACACCACCTTGCGGTTGGGACAATCTCTCTTGTAGTGTCCTCGACCTCCACAAGTATGGCACTCCACATCGCACGTACGCGCGGTTGCCATATTGGAACTCGAGCTAGCAGCAGGAGCAACGGGCTTCCTAGCATTGGAACCATAAGAAGACGTGGAAGCAGGCTTGGCCGATGGTGAAGGGTGGCTAGCAGCCGCTGTAGGTGGCGCCATAGGTGGCGGTGGTGTAGACCTTGCCGAAAAACGACTGGTAGACGAAAACCTCGCACGTGACTTAGCTTCTTCAGCCAACTGTGATTCGGCCTCTCTAGCATGGTGTAATAGCTCATGCATAGTTTCATACTTGCTATGACGAACAATGCTCTTGATTGGTAACTTCGAATTGTTGATGAATAACTGCATGGTTATCTGAAGGGATTCACGAACTCTAGCATGCTGCATAAGCATCTCCATCTCCATGTAGTACTCATCAACTGACATGGTTCCTTACCTCAATTGTGTTAACTTATCAAAAACTGATCGCAAGTAGTTGGTGGGTACAAAATGAGCCACCATAATTTGCTTCATCTCACGCCAATCCATCACAGAAAGTTCATTGTCCTCCCGTTGATTCTGCACAATAGCATCCCACCAGCACAAAGCATATCCATCAAATTCTGATGCTGCAAGCTTGACCTTCTTGTCTTCTGGATCGTCAAACAAACACCAGAGCTTCTCAATCTTCAACTCCCATGTGAGGTAATCTTTCGGATCAATTGAGCCATCAAACTTGGGAATTGAGAATTTTGGATTGCCCAAACCATCATCAGCAGCTTGGTTCTGAACACATTGAGCACGCCCAATAAGAGAAAATCTGCGGCCATAAGCAGGTGCAATAGCAGGCACAGGTGCAGGGGGATTGGCACGTCCCCTGCCAAGATGTGGAGCAGCATCAGCCGCACTACCCGCATCATAGTCATCAAAAGCATCATCATGTGGGTGTTCCTGCCATTGCTGTATTGCTGTTGTCAAGGCCTCAATGGAACGCTGCAAAGTTGCGACATTAACATTGATTGCTGTCACTTGAGTTTGAATAGTCGTGACTGCGCCAACATTTTGATCCAATGTCATTTGCACGACCTGGATATTCTTGTCAATGGCATGTGTCATGTGAGTAAACACACGTGTCAAGTGGGATTTCAAAGCCTCATATTCGCGCCAATTAACAAGTTCGTCATCCTTCTTTTTCTGCGATACAACATCATCATCACTAGAAGACATGATTAGTAGGTTAGTGCAAAAATCAAAACCGGTCTGGTGGAAACTCTAACAACTCACACACAACCGACAAGAAAGGAGATCTTACCTTCCAAAGTGAATAGAGATGCTTTACCAAAACGAAATCAAAGACTGATGCACTGATGTGATGAAGTGAATATCAAGGGTATAGAGAACAATCACAGGGCACACAGGTTATTTAAAGTGGAGCTGTAGGTATGGTATCCTAACTACACCGCAAACAAGTCCTAGTGTTGATCGTATAAAAACCCAAGAAACACACACTATGGAGATAAACGTGGAAAATCAACTTAAGAAAAGTAATATTGCAATGCACAAGAGAGACACTAGTAAAATCTCAAACTAAACAGGCACAATATTGCTCAATCTACAAGTTCTATAATCAACTAGGCCTCCAATAATGCCAACTTTGATATCTCTTTTTGTCACGCTTGTAGCTCTTGCTCTCTTTTTTATACTGATTCTCTTTTCTTTTCTCTATTTTTTGATTTTTCAACTATATGACTCAATGCAAATGAGTGTAGCAGCTTAGTCCGGTGTGTGTCGGCCGGATAGTTCGGTGTGTGTCAGTCGGATAGTCCGGTGTGTGTCGGCTGGATAGTCCGGTGTCTTCCTGTCAAAAATTTCTGCACTTCGAAAACCTAATGAGCGGCCTGTCGGAGCAAAGGAACTAGTCTCGTGGGTACATTCCTAGGAACGGATGCTGTAGATAGGTTGTGCTATGGTATGCAAACAAAGGTACTCTATGTGGAGTCGGACAAACGATGAAAACTTGGGGAAAATGGTGATGGTGGACACGGTGGAAAACAAGATCAAACAATAAACCAAGACAAAAATGAAAACTAGACTCCTACGAGGAAAAACCTGCAGATCGGATCTACAAGAAGATACAATCAGCAACTAAAACTGGAAAACAATGCAATCTAGTCTATGTCAACTCTTTTTGTAAGGCTTTTTCTGTATAGAACAAAAACCACGAACTAATCTATGGATGGTTTTGTGGATGCTCACCGAGTAAACGAGGAAATCTGATACCAAGATGATATGGGGTGGCCTGATCTTCTCAGCAAGCACTTGTCGATGATGATAATGGTGGATAGATAAATAGCCTGTAGCTATGAACTCTCCCACTCGAATCCTGATGCCAACGCAACAGCTCTCGAACCCTATGGGATATTTACAACACCACGCTCTTGCGCACGCAGCTGTCGACCATGAATGGTAGTTTGCAATCTTCTAATTCCTAGTGGAACAACATATCACACTCAATTGCAGTAGTATAATTCAATCACAGGGTAATTCCACAGGTTCTTTGAAAGAAACAACTCCAAAATTGTTTAAACGTGGTCCAAACCCTAACTAGGGGTCATCCCAGGGCTTATAAAGGCGGTTGGGGCGGCCAGAAACCGAAACTAAACGCGTCCGACTCAAACTGATACAAACCGACTCGGACCAAATTTCGATTGGCGGGCGGACAGTCCGGTGGGGCAGACACTCTGGGTGGACTCGGCCAGACAGTCCGGTCCGGCCAGAAATTTCAAACTTTCTGGGTGGTGTCCGGGTAGTGTCTGATTTGGTGTACTGATTGTCCACGCCAAAGCTTCTCTCGGGCAGGCCGGATAGTCCGGGTGGACTCAGCTGGACACTCCGGTCGATGTAGATCTTTTGGCCTCCGTCTTGATGATCTTCTCTTGCGCCTTCCTCCCGCTCCTCCCTCGCGCATCCTTGGGCGATCATCATGCTGGGCTCCTCTTGTAGCCCTTCTCCTCCTCGCGCCATGCTTGTTTCTCCAATGAACCTGGTCACACATAAATGCATAGACTGAGACAGTATAAAGTTCTCATCAATTAAAGTTCCAGATTCATTTTGGAGCAAATTCACCTGTTATTCAAGTAGCTTAGCACGAGCTCTTGTAATGGGTCCAATTCTAATCTCATTGGACTGATCCTTCCTTGCAACGGCTAGAGCATCTTCAGTAGGTGTTATTGTAGGGATGTACTCATCACAACATCTACCACATTGGTGCTCCATTGCATTCCAGCATGTTCTAAGGCTTTTTGTCCATGGTTTGGCACATGGATTGTCATTCCATGTTTTCTTTTCCAAACCACAATGACCCACACAGACACACAAACTCAGGTAGGTGTGGTGCTGCAACTTCTGCCACACTAGTCCTCCATTGCATTCCAATGTTGCATTCCAGAATGTTCTAGGGCTTTCTGACCATGGTTTGGCACATGGAGTGTCATTACATGTGTTTTTCCAAACCACAATGACCCACGTGGCGACACACACTTAGGTGTGTGCGGTGATGCAACCTCTACCACACTAGAGCTCCATTGCATTATGTTGTTGCATTCCAACATGTTCTAGGGATTTCTGACCATGGTTTGGCACATGGTGTGTCATTGCATTTTCTTTCCAAATGACAATGACCCACATGGCCACACACACTCAAGTGGGTGCGGTGATGCAGCCACTACTACACTAGTGCTCCATTGCATTCTAATGTTGCATTCCAGCTTGTTCTAGGGCTTTCTGACCATGGTTTGACACATGGAGTGTCATTGCACTTGCTCCATAGCATTCCAATGTTGCATTCAAACATGTTCTATAGCTTTTTGACCATGGTTTCACACATAGAGTTTCATTGCATGTGTTCTTTTCCAAACCACAATGACCCACATGGCCACACAGACTCAGGTGGGAGTGGTGATGCAACCTCTCCCACACTCGTGCTCCATTACATTCCAATGTTGCATTACAGCATGTTCTAGGGTTTTCTGACCATGGTTTGGCACATGGAGTTTCATTGCATGTGTCCTTTCCAAACCACAATGACCCACAGAGCCACACACACTCAGGTGGGTGTGGTGATGCAACATCTACCACACTGGTGCTCCATTGTGTTCCAATGTTGCATTCTAGCATGTTCTAGGGCTTTGTGACCATGGTTTGGCACATGGAGTGTCCTTGCATGTGTTGTTGTCCAAACCACAATGACCCACATGGCCACACACACTCAGGTGGGTGTGGTGATGCAACCTCTGCCACACTGTTGCTCCATTGCATTCCAATGTTGCATTCCATCATGTTCTCAGGCTTTCTGACCATGGTTTAATACATAGAGTGTCATTGTATGTGTTCTTTTCCAAACCACAATGACCCACATGGCCACACACACACTCAGGTGGGTGTGGTGATGCAACCTCTATGTAACACCCTCGAATCGGCGCTATGCAAGTTTTAGCCCTTTTCTGCCAAACCCACATAGAAACGATTCAAGGACGCCCACCAGGCAGTTTCGTGCGGATGGAAAACAAAGTAATACCATTACACAATAGTCCTCGATGTGACCCACAGAACATATATATACAACAACGACTCCATCAGTCAAGAATACATATATACTATACAAAGATTCAAATCACCTTGAAAACGATAGAGCATCCGACTACGGACAAGAGGCAAATGGGGCTAAGAGCCCTGAAGAATAACCAATTGCATCCATAACCCTGCCCAGGGCAAGTTGTGGCATCCCGCTACAACCACTACTAGAAAATCGCGGTGTTTTTGTGTTGTGCATCATCATGACTGCATGCTCATGTCATCATGCCACCATGCATTTGAGCATCGTCATGTCATCTTGCATTTGTTTGCATAAAACTATTTTCAAAAAGTCTAGTTTTGGTTTTCTAAATACCCCGTCTTTATTTCAAATCAAAACGCCGGGCTTTTCCGGGTCTTTTATTTGTCTAAAAACTAATTGCAAAAGTCTATTCAAAGTTAAATAAAAAATTTGATATTGTTTTTAGGGGCCAGCCGAACCAGGCCCGACCCGGCCTAGCCGGCCACCCCCAACAGCAAAGCCCGCCCTAAACTAGCCTAACCCCGAGCCCTAGCCCAACCTGCCCTACACCCACCCCTCTCTCCCTAACCCGCCGCCAACACGCCACACACACGCACTCACACACGCGCGCAGCGTGCCCCACCTCCCATCACCACTCCCGGTCCCACCTACCCCGGGATTCCCCCAGCCCCACCTGGGCACGCACCCCACCGCCGCCTGTCGTTTTCCCGCCCACAGCTGTCGTCGCGCGTCCCACCCTGCAACCCGCGCGCCTCCCTCTGCCGATCCCCACCACCCCCTCGCTCCCTTCTCCCGCATGACACGCCAGCCTAGCCTCGATCCCCACACCGAGCGTGGCCCCACCCCGCTCACGCGCGCCGACACGCTCCTCACCTATCGCCCTGGACACGCCCTCCCACGCGTGCTCCCCTGGTCCACCTCCCCTGACCCCCGGCCACCCCACATCGATCCCCACGCGGACCCCGCTCCTCCCTAGATCCCACCAACCGCCACCGCCTCTCCTACCGCAGAGCCCCGCGCCGCCGTCGCCTTGCCCCGCGGCCGCCCCGGCGCGCCTCGCCGCCGTCAGGAGCCCACCTCGGCCGCCTCCTGCTATGGCCGTCCTCCTCGCCGCCTCACGGAGCTCACGGCTACGCACCGTTCTCGCCGGCCAACCTCGTCGCCGGCCACCCTGCCTCCTTCCGCACCACCGCCATCCGCACGAGGCCGCCCTCCTCTCTGTCGTCCTTCCTCCCTCGCCACCTGCACGTGCCGTCGACCCCGGCTCAGAGTCGCATCGCTGCCGCCGGCCTCCCCTGCTCGCCTCCGCACGCGCCGCCGCGGCCCCGCCTCCCTGTGCTATTGCTGGGTTTCCGCGCCCTCGTCCGTGACGCCGCACCCGAGCTCCTCGCCGCCGTGCTCGTCTCCGGCCAGCCTCGCCTGCCCCGCCTCCGCTCCGACCGAGCTCCTTCCTGTCAACCCGCCGGCACTGCCTCCTCTCTGTTTAGTCCCAGCTATCGCGCGTCCCTGGTGACCGCATCGGTCGTCGCCCCTGTCCTGCATCTGACCTTGGCCCGCGGCCCCGCAGGTCCTAGCCGCGCATCGCCGTCCTCGTCTTCTCTGCAAGCCACCGCGCCTATAGCCCCGCGTGTGTGTGCCGCACGTCCCTACTGCCCCTGTTTCCAGCCACGAACACGAGGGGAGATACAGAGACGTTGATCTGGAGATGTTGTGGCCGATGTTCTGGTGAGGATGCCAGTTTAGTGAAGTTGTACAATATCGAAGGTGTGTTGAATGTTCGGATCCCCGAGCTCTCCGTCATGAATTCCGGAGCCACGAACCCGAAGGTCTTATACATCCAACATCAAGTACTCCACCGACACTGACCCGGAACTCGAGTTCTTCGATGTGTACGACAAGATCTTCTGAAGACTATGGTGCCGGCCCAAGATCCGCCATTGACGCCCGAAACTGAAACTCCAAGATCGTCCGCACGAGTCCGATGGACGAGACCTGAAGTGGAACCCGAGGATTCCGAAAAGTTCTCCATCCCCGGAACGCCAAGTACGGCGACATGGAACCCAGGACCAACAAGTTCTTCTTCCCAAATTCGATGACCGAGACCCCGGACGATGAGCTCTTCTACCTGGACCCGAAGACCACGGATGCGACAAGATCTACTTCCGTTGTCCGAGGCTGATCCCTGTCAAACCCTATCGAACCCCAAACCCCCCCAGAATCCAAGATCTCCTGAACCCAGATGTGTGACCCTAAACCCCTATTTTTATAATATGACATTATCAACTGTCGCATAATAAATTGTTCATTCTTGCATACATGTTTGTGGGTTGGGGGCATTATGCCGATTCACCTCCTAATTAAATATGGAGTCTATATGTGGGCTTTTCTAGTCTTATATTGGCTCCATTTAAATTTGTGCAGCGAACCGATACCGTGTTCTGCCTTGTTAACACAAAATTTAAATTGCGGGGTATCTAAATAACTTGAACCCTCTAATTAATTGTCGGGACCCCGGTTCCACTTAATATTTCCTAAATGCACCGCATCTTTGCCATGCCATGTATCATATCATAAACATGCTGATTCTTCTGCCGTAGTATTAAATAGTGCATCCTGTGTTTCTTCTAGTGTTTGCTTCTTCGCGGATTAGGCCGATGAGTTGATGCGAGTGTCGACAAGTTCTCCGAATATGATCCGTCGGCAGTGTTTCCCAGGCGAGCATCTCCCCCTTTCTACCAATTTTTTTTATAGTCTTTATTTCCTCCTTTTGATCTATTGCTATCCGTGTCGCGATGCTTTAGTTTTCCGTGCACCTGTTATATTCCATGCAACCTCTATATTGCCATGGACACCTCCTAATACCTGTTGTTTGGTAGATAGCTGGCCTTGCGAGTCGTAGTTGCTTTCTCACGTGCGATCTCGTGTTGTCGAGTACCACAGTTGTTGGTATGCTGGCAGATGTTTATGGTGGAGATGATCATGTCTTTAATTACAACTATTAAATTGTTGGGATAACTAATGAAGGAGGCACCGGTGGACAATATATGCTATTTGGTTTTTGTGTCCACTTGTGTCCCGTAGGACCCAAGTACTTGATACCTGTTCCTTGACTTTTCGCACTATCCAGATCCGGGAGAGTCTATGAATGCCCCTTAGCCAGAGCTTGATTTATTTCTATTTCTTGGGGCCACAAACTAGTTTGGGGTTTTATTTACTATCCTGTACTTATGCCATATTACCGTTTTATTAAGATTGTGCGTGGAGCACCTGTACTGTTTTGGATGCGGAGTGTTTTCGCGGTATCGACAAGCCCAATCACACTTTCGGGTTCCTAGTCGTTTACAGCCATTGACGCAAACCCTGGGTCTGTCTCGGAGCCGGCCAACTTCGTCGCGGGTAGCTTAGTGGGGTGCCCCCCTGAAATATTTTATGAATCCTGTGATTGCTTTGTCGTGAAAGCCTCGTTGGGTTTTGATTTGGTTCTTCTTAGGTTGATCGTGTGTGTGTTGCTATTTGTGCACCCCTGCAGGGTAAAACTTTCTGAAAGCCGTGTCCGCGCTTATGGACGACTTGGAGCATAGTATCTCGATCATAGACAAGCATAACTAAGGTAGTGCTATAAATTTGACTTAATATGTGACTAGTAATTCAGCTTCACTACAATGGAATGGATAATAAAAATGCCAACAACTGGTGGATCTATGGTGATCTGTATCATACTATACTTGCCCAGTGAGTATTGCAACTCCAATTGAATGTGATAAAAGTGTCAACCACTTCTGGGTTTTGGGATTTCTTAGGACAATTATATCTGACTAGTAAATGTTCCAACTACAACGGAATGTTAACTAAAACTGCCCACTACTTATGCTATCAGGATGACTCATGCTATATGTATCTAAATAGTAAGTGCTGCAACTATAACGGAATGAATAAAAGTGCCAGCTGTGTGAGTTTTCCTTGGTCCGACTTCCTCGTTTGGTCTCGAGGGGGAATACCAGGATGGGAATGATTGGTGTTACTATCAGGTTGGATCCCGATAGGTCTTTCTTATCCCTCTGTAATAGCCACCAATTTTTTGGAGTCTCTATAGGTTGTTTAGTGCTGCTGCGCTGCCGCTTCAGTCCACCATACCTATGTAGGCGAGAGCCGCCGCATTCTAGCCTCGCCGTGTACTGGCCTCAGTATTGACGCTCCTTTTTTCCTTTGCCCTTTGTCGGCACCCCTTTTGTATTAAAAGGTTTGAGATCGACGTCGTTAGCAGGGTTACCCTTCCGCGTTGGCCTGGGCAGGGTTATGGACGCCATTGGTTATTCGTCAGGGCTCTTAGCCCCATTTGCATCTTGTCCGCAGTCGGACGCTCTATCGTTTTCAAGGTGATTTGGATCTTTGTATTGTATATCTGTATTCTTGACTCATGGAGTCGTTGTTGTATATATATGTTCTGTGGGTCCCATCGAGGACTGTTGTGTAATGGTATTACTTTGTTTTCCACCTGCACGAAAGTCCCTGGTGGGCGTCCTTGAATCGTTTCTATGCGGGTTTGGCGGAAAGGGCTAAAACTTGCATAGGGCCGATTTGAGGGTGTTACACAAGCCGGAAGGGTAACCCTGCTAACGACGTCGAACGCTTACCTGCAAAACAAAAGGGGTGCCGACAAAGGGCGAAGGGAAAAAGAGGAGCGTCAGTAGTGAGGTCAATACACGGCGAGGGTAGAATTCGGCGGCTCTAGCCTACATAGGTATGGTGGACTGAAGCGGCAACGCAGCATGCACTATACAACCTATAGACACTCGATTAATAGTCCGCTATTAGAGAGAGATAAGAAAGACCTATTCGGAACCAACCTTATACTAACACCAATCATACCCATCCTGGTATTCCCCCTCAAGACCAAATGAGGAAGTTAAACCGAGGAACTCACACAGTCGGCAATTTTATTCATTCCATTATTGTTTCAACACTTACTAGTCAGGTATAGATAGCATGAGTCATCCTGATAGCAGAAGTAGTGGGCATTTTTAGTTAACCATTCAGTTGCAGTTGCAGTACGTGCTAGTAAGATACAATAAGCATGTGACACCCAAACCCAGCAGTTGTTGGCACTTTTATCTCATTCCATTGGAGTTGCGATACTTACTAGACAGGTATAACAGGACACGATACACCCCAGTTCCACCAGTTGATTGTCCATTCCATTGTAGTGAAGCTAATTACTAGTCACATATTAAGTCAAATTTATAGCACTACTTTAGTTAGGCTTGTCTATGATCGAGATACTGTGCTCCAAGTCGTCCATAACCACGGACACGGCTTTCAGAAAGATTTACCCTACAGGGGTGCACAAATAGCAACACACACACGATCAACCTCAGAAAAACCAAATCAAAACCCAACGAGGCTTTCATGACAAAGCAATCACAGGATTCATAAAATATTTCAGGGGGCACCCCATTAAGCTACCCGCAACGAAGTTGGCCAGCTCCGAGACAGACCCAAGGTTTGCGCCAATGGCTGTAAACGACTAGGAACCTGAAAGTGTGACTAGGCTTGTCGATACCGCGAAAACACTCCACAATCCTAAACAGTACAGGTGCTCCATGCACAATCTTAAATAAAGCAGTAAAACATGACATACATACATGATAGTAATAAATCCCCAAACAAGTTTGTGGCCCCAAGAAATAAGAAATGAATCAAGCTCTGGCTAAGGGGGATTCATAGACTCTCCCGGATATGGGTAGTGCGAATAGTCAAGGAACAGGTATCAAGTACTCGGGGCCTACGGGACACAAGTGAGCGTGGAAGAACCAAATAACATCTATTGCCCACCGATGCCTCTACATTAGTTATGTCTAGAAATTTAATATTAAGTTGTAATTAAAGCCATGATCATCTCCTCCATTAAGCTTCTCCACATTTTATCATGTGCCAACTTGCCGTCAACGGTGGAACGACAACGACGCGAAGCAACACATAAGCAAGCCACTACGACTCGCAAGGCTGACTATCTATCAAACAACAGGCAATAGGATGTGTCCATGGCAATATAGAGGCTGCAAGGAGTATAAATGGTGCACGGAAATTAAGCATCGCAATACGGATAACAATAGATCAACAGGAGGAAGTAAAGACTATAAATGCAAAATAGGTAGAAAGGGGGAGAATGCTCGCCTGGGAAACACTACCGAAGGATCATATCCAGAGAACTTGTCGATACTCGCATTAACTCATCAGCCTAATCCGCGAAGAAGCAAACACTAGAAGAAACACCGGATGCAATATTTAATATTATGGAAGAACATCCGGCATGCTTATGATACGATGCAGATGTGGTGCAATTAGGCAGTATTAAGCGGAACCACGGTCGCGACAATTAATTAATAGGTTCGAGTTATTTATCTACCCTGCAAATTAAATGTTGGATTAACAAGGCGAAACAGGGCATCGGTTCGCTACACAAATTTAAATGGAGTCTGGAATAAGACAAAGGTATCCCGCATAAACACTCCGTATTTAATGCTGAGGTGAATCGACATAATGCCCCCCAAACCACAGACAGGTATGCATGCATGAACAATGTAATATGCGACAGTTGATAATGTCATATTATAAAAATAGGGGCTTTGGGTCACACATCTGGGTTCCGAAGATCTTGGGTTCCGGGGGTTCAGGGTTCGGACTCAAGGTTCATGGTTCGTCGAGATCGGTCTTCGGAGGTCGTCGCAGGTCTTGGTGTGGCGTCGGCGACTCATCGGACTCGCCCTGGTCGGGTACCGGGGACTTCGGATATGTGTAGGAGATCTTGACGCCTGTGACGAAGAACTCGGGTACAGAAAGAGGTCTTGGCGTTCCGATGGATCGGTCCTTGGGGTCGGAGAACTTGGCGCGCCAGGGTGCGGACTTCGGATCTTGAAGGTTTCGCCTTCGGATCCGAGAAGGAGGTCTTGCGGTTTCCCGTGAAGGCGATCTTGACGCTTGGTGGCCGCGAAGTAGATCTTGTCGTTCTGTGTGGATCTTGTCCATTTCGCCTCGAAGGACTTGGGGTTCCAACATGTTGCATTCACGCATCTACAAGGCAACGTTGGGACAAGCTTGGTGAGGCAGAGATCTGTTGCTTGAGCTCCTGCGGCATGCACACGTACCTAGGGAGAGAAAATGGTCAGGGGTTCTCATCCTATAGCGAGTAGGCCCTTGACAAACAGAGACACGCACGGGAGCTTCAGGTCACTCGCGCAGAGGCAGCGGTGGCGACGCGGTCTTCCATGGCGGCGGTGCACCTGTAGGTTGGGGAGGAGGTGCTCGAGGCAAGGTGGACAGACGGAGTGGCGCACGTCCGCAGCAAGAGAGAGGGTTAGCGCAGGGAGCTCGGTGTTGCATCCGGTGGCGAGGTCGAGCATGCGCGGCGGCGCCATCGCGGTTGCAGACGTGGTCTACCTTGGGGACGCGAGGAGGTGTTGGCGGTTACATTCGAGGTTGGGGATGGCGCTGCGAGGCTCGGTGACGCGACCGACAACACAGGCTTGCGGGGGTGAGGAGGATGCGTGGGCTCGGCGACGAGTTGAGCGGGCATGGGGAGAGGTGGACCCAGGGCTCTTCTCGGGGCGACGTCTCTGCTCGCGGACAGGGTGACGCCAGCGGCGGACGGCGATGCAGAGAGGCCAAGGTGGTGGCGTCCGGCGGCATAGCTCGACGGAGAGGCGGGCCCGCATATGGAGGGAGGGTGCGGTGGCAGAGAAGAGGAGGTGACAGCCAACGGTGAGGAACCCGGGTCGGGCGTGGTTCACGCAGTGTGGCGCTGGGCTCCGGCGAAGGGGCAGCAAAGCCGGCCGCGGAA
Organism: Avena eriantha; assembly: GCA_910589775.1. Lineage (NCBI taxonomy): Eukaryota > Viridiplantae > Streptophyta > Magnoliopsida > Poales > Poaceae > Avena > Avena eriantha. The sequence continues at coordinate 251,757,156 of OU342741.1, read as the reverse complement.
CGTGGCGCATCGTGGCTTGAGCGACGACCGAGGAGAGGCGGCCGGCAGGGCAGAGATCAAAAGGGCGGCGAGGATCAAGCGATGCTAGGGAGGGCGAAGTGAGGAAGGGGCGCGGGGTCGTGCGAGCGAGGGGAGGGGATCTCGCAGGGTAGGTGGGGTGCGGGCAGGGGTTGCATGGATCGTGGCGGAGTCCGCGTGTCGTGGGCCTAGGCGGGCGCGGGGCTGCGGGGGTTATCAGCTGGGATGGAGGGATGCGCGTGGCAGGCGCGGGGTGGGTCCGGCTCGGGATGTGGGCAGGTGGGGAGGTGCCATGTGGTGGGCGGGAGCAGTAGGCGGGAGTGGGGGGCGGCGGCTGGAAGGAGGGGGTTGGGGGTTTTAGGGTTAGCTGGTTTTTGTCTAGCTAGGGTTAGGGTCTTGTTACACTAGTGTTTGGAGGTGGCCGGCCGGGCTTTCGGGCCTGGTGGGCTGCCTCCCAAAAATAATGTAAACGTTTATTTTAATTTAAAATAGACTTTTGTAATTAGTTTTTAGACAAATAAAAGATCCGGAAAATACTGGAGTTTTGATTTGAAATTAAGACAGAGATATTTGGAAGACAAAGATAGGCTTTTAGAAAATACTTTCAAACAAAATGATGCATGCTGACGTCAGGATGATGCACATAGATAAAACACCACGATTTTCTAGTAGTGGTTTTAGCGGGGCGCCACAATTCGACACCACTAACAAGGGATCTCGCCCTCGAGATCCGCCTCATGGTCCGGGGAAGAAGGCCGACGATCTGAATCTTCTCGCTTCGTGTAGATGCTCGCGACACCACGAACAAGAGGTCGTTGTTCGTGATCGTCGAGAGAACACTCCGAGAAACAAAGGATGAAGGTAAAGTTATCCACATATAAAGCCACCTCTAACTCCGATAGAAAGAGGCAAACGATGCATTCTCATCGACTTCAATGTATGAGAGCAAATAGAATGAGTAGTCGGCATGGGGGCCAATCCATCACGCACCCAAACTATTACTCCGCACAATCGGTAGAAAAGCGTGCAACCATTCTCGGAATTAGACTGAAGATCTCGACACTCGAGGTTCGGAAACAAAGGAGTGATGCAGGATCTGCATTGGATCTTACATAGATGATGTCGTCGCATCGGAAGAGACCGGAAGGCACAAACAAGGAACAAAGAATGCTACCACAGATAAAGGATCACTCAGATAACATGAAGTCCGGAGGTACAAACACCGTTGCCAAAGGAGGAAGCGAAACCCTAAAGGTACGATGAAACCCAACTACGAGAAATCCTGGACTTGAAGAAAGGTAAGAGAACAGATCCAAAACAGGCAGAGGTAAGAGGAGAATTGCAGAGGGTAAGGAGTAAAAGCAGACCTAATCAGATCTATCAAACCGATTTTCCAAAATAGTTTTGGACACTCTACTTCGTCCGTTAGCTAGGTTATCCTACAGGCTGGACCAGTGGGATATCACAACTGCTGGGCTCTGATACCACTCTATAACACCCTCGAATCGGCCCTATGCAAGTTTTAGCCCTTTTCCGCCAAACCCGCATAGAAACGATTCAAGGACGCCCACCAGGCACTTTCGTGCGGGTGGAAAACGAAGTAATCCCATTACACAACAGTCCTCAATGGGACCCACAGAACATATATATACAACAACGACTCCATGAGTCAAGAATACATATATACTATACAAAGATTCAAATCACCTTGAGAACGATAGAGCGTCCGACTACGGACAAGAGGCAAATGGGGCTAAGAGCCCTGAAGAATAACCAATGGCGTCCATAACCCAGCCCAGGCCAAGCCGGAAGGGTAACCCTGCTAACGACGTCGAACTCGTACCTGCTAAACAAAAGGGGTGCCGACAAAGGGCGAAGGGAAAAAGAGGAGCGTCAGTACTAAGGCCAGTACACGGCGAGGCTAGAATTCGGTGGCTCTCGCCTACATAGGTATGGTGGACCGAAGCGGCAGCACAACATGCACTAAATAACCTATAGAGACTCAATTAACTGTCGGCTATTAGAGAGAGATAAGAAAGTCCTATTCGGAACCAACCTTAAACTAACACCAATCATACCCATCCTGGTATTCCCCCTCGAGACCAAACGAGGAAGTCAAACCGAGGAACTCACACAGTCGGCAGTTTTCTTCATTCCATTATAGTTTCAGCACTTACTAGTCAGGTATAGATAGCATGAGTCATCCTGATAGCATAAGTAGTGGGCAGTTTTGGTTAACCATTCAGTTGTAGTTGCAGTACTTACTAGTCAGATACAATAAGCATGTGACACCCAAACCTAGCAGTTGTTGGCACTTTTATCTCATTCCATTGGAGTTGCAATACTTACTAGATAGGTATAACAGGACACGATACACCCAGTTCCACCAGTTGTTGTCACTTTTATTGTCCATTCCATTGTAGTGAAGCTGATTACTAGTCACATATTAAGTCAAATTTGTAGCACTACTTTAGTTAGGCTTGTCTATGATCGAGATACTGTGCTCCAAGTCGTCCATAACCGCGGACACGGCTTTCAGAAAGATTTACCCTGCAGGGGTGCACAAATAGCAACACACACACGATCAACCTCGGAAAAACCAAATCAAAACCCAACGAGGCTTTCACGACAAAGAAATCATAGGATTCATAAAATATTTCAGGGGGCACCCCATTAAGCTACCCGCAAAGAAGTTGGCTGGCTCCGAGATAGGACCAAGGTTTGCGCCAATGGCTGTAAACGACTGGGAACCTGAAAGTGTGACTGGGCTTGTCGATACCGCGAAAATACTCCACAATCCTAAACAGTACAGGTTCTCCACGCACAATCTTAAATAAAGCAATAAAACATGACATAAGTACATGATAGTAATAAATCCCCAAACTAGTTTGTGGCCCCAAGAAATAAGAAATGAATCAAGCTCTAGCTAAGGGGGATTCATAGACTCTCCCGGATGTGGGTAGTGCGAATAGTCAAGGAACAGGTATCAATTACTCGGGGCCTAAGGGACACAAGTGAGCGTGGAAGAACCAAATAACATCTATTGCCCACCGATGCCTCTGCATTAGTTATGTCTAGAAATTTAATATTAAGTTGTAATTAAAGCCATGATCATCTCCTCCATTAAGCTTCTCCACATTTTATCATGTGCCAACTTGCCGTCAACGGTGGAACGATAACGACGCGAAGCAACACATAAGCAAGCCACTACGACTCGCAAGGCTGCCTATCTATTAAACAGTTGATAATGTCATATTATAAAAATAGGGGCTTAGGGTCACACATCTTGGTTTCGAAGATCTTGGGTTTCGGGGGTTCAGGGTTCGGACTCAAGGTTCATGTTTCGACGAGATCGGTCTTAGGAGGTCGTCGCAGGTCTTGGTGTGGCGTCGGCGGCTCATCGGACTCGCCCTGGTCGGGTACCGGGGTCTTCGGATATGTGTAGGAGATCTTGACGCCTGTGACGAAGAACTCGGGTACAGAAGGAGGTCTTGGTGTTCCGATGGATCGGTCCTCGGGGTCGGAGAACTTGGTGCACCAGGGTGCGGTCTTCGGATCTTGAAGTTTTCGCCTTCGGATCCGAGAAGGAGGTCTTGCGGTTTCCCGTGAAGGCAATCTTGACGCTTTGTGGCCGCGAAGTAGATCTTGTCATTCTGTGTGGATCTAGTCGATTTCGCCTCGAAGAACTTGGGGTTCCAACATGTCGCATTCAGGCATCTACAAGGCAACGTTGGGACAAGCTTGGTGAGGCAAAGATCTGTTGCTTGAGCTCCTGCGGCACGCACACGTACCTAGGGAGAGAAAACGGCCAGGGGTTCTCATCGTATAGCGAGTAGGCCCTTGACAAACAGAGACACGCACGGGAGCTTCAGTTCACTCGCGCAGAGGCAGCGGTGGCGACGCGGTCTTCCATGGCTGCGGTGCACCTGTAGGTTGGGGAGGAGGTGCTCGAGGCGAGGTGGACAGATGAAGTGGCGCGCATCCGCAGCAAGAGAGAGGGGTAGTGCAGGGAGCTCGGGGTTGCATCCGGTGGCGAGGTCGAGCATGCGCGGCGGCGCCATGGCGGTTGCAGACGTGGTCTGCCTTGGGGACGCGAGGAGGTGCTGGCGGTGACGTTCGATGTTGGGGACGGCGCTGCAAGGCTCGGTGACGCGACCGGCGACACATGCTTGCGGGGGTGAGGAGGATGCGTGGGCTCGGCGACGAGTTGAGCGGGCGCGGGGAGAGGTGGACCCAGGGCTCTTCTCGGGGCGGCGTCTCTGCTCGCGGACAGGGTGACGCCAGCGGCGGACGGCGACGCAGAGAGGCCAAGGTGGTGGCGTCCGGCGGCGTAGTTCGACGGAGAGGCGGGCCCGCATATGGAGGGAGGGTGTGGTGGCGGAGAAGAGGAGGTGACAGCCAACGGTGAGGAACCCGGGTCGGGCGTGGTTCACGCAGTGTGGCGCCGGGCTCCGGCGAAGGGGCAGCAAAGCCGGCCGCGGAACGTGGCACGTCGCGGCTTGAGCGACGACCGAGGAGAGGCGGCCGGCGGGACAGAGATCAAAAGGGCGGCGAGGATCAAGCGATGCTAGGGAGGGCGAAGCGAGGAAGGGGGCGCAGGGTCATGCGAGCGAGGGAGGGGATCTCGCGGGGTAGGTGGGGTGCGGGCAGGGGTTGCATGGATCGTGGCGGAGTCCGCATGTGGTAGGGCCAGGCGGGCGCAGGGCTGCGAGGGTTGTCGGCTGGGATGGAGGGATGCGCGTCGCAGGCACGGGGTGGGTCCGGCTCGGGATCTGGGCAGGTGGGGAGGTGGCAGGTGGTGGGCGGGAGCAGTAGGCGGGAGTGGGGGCGGCGGCTGGGAGGAGGGTTTGGGGGTTTTAGGGTTAGCTGGTTTTTGTTTAGCTAGGGTTAAGGTCTTGTTACACTAGTGTTTGGAGGTGGCCGGCCGGGCTTTTGGGCCTGGTGGGCTGCCTCCCAAAAATAATGTAAACTTTTATTTTAATTTAAAATAGACTTTTGTAAATAGTTTTTAGACAAATAAAAGATTCGGAAAAGACTGGAGTTTTGATTTGAAATTAAGACGGAGATATTTGGAAGACAAAGATAGGCTTTTAGAAAAATACTTTCAACCAAAATGATGCATGCTGATGTCAGGATGATGCACATAGATAAAACACCGCAATTTTCTAGTAGTGGTTTTAGCGGGGCGCCACAATTCGACACCACTAACAAGGGATCTCGCCCTCGAGATCCGCCTCATGGTCCAGGGAAGAAGGCCGGCGATCTGAATCTTCTCGCTTCCTGTAGATCCTCGCGACACCACTAACAAGAGGTCGTTGTTCGTGATCGTGGAGGGAACACTCCGGGAAACAAAGGATGCAGGTAAAGTTATCCACAAATAAATCCACCTCTAACTCCGATAGAAAGAGACAAACGATGCATTCTCATCGACTTCAATGTACGAGAGCAAATAGAATGAGGAGTCGGCATGGTGGCCAATCCATCACGCACCCAAACTATTACTCCGCACAATCCGTAGAAAAGCGTGCAACCATTCTCGTAATCAGACTAAAGATCTCGACACTCGAGGTTCGGAAACAAAGGAGTGATGCAGGATCTGCATTGGATCTTACGTAGATGATGTCGTCGCGTCGTACGACACCGGAAGGCACAAACAAGGAACAAAGAATGGTACCACAAATAAAGGATCACTTAGATAACATGAAGTCCGGAGGTACAAACACCGTTGCCAAAGGAGGAAGCGAAACCCTCAAGGTACGACGAAACCCAACCACGAGAAATCCTGGACTTGAAGAAAGGTAAGAGAACAGATCCAAAACAGGCAGAGGTACGGAGAGAATTGCAGAGGGTAAGGAGTAAAAGCAGACTTAATCAGATCTATCCAACCGATTTTCCAAAATAGTTTTGGACACTCTACTTCGTCCGTTAGCTAGGTTATCCTACAGGCTGGACCAGTGTGTTATCGCAACTGCTGGGCTCTGATACCACTCTGTAACACCCTCGAATCAGCCCTATGCAAGTTTTAGCCCTTTTCCACCAAACCCGCATAGAAACGATTCAAGGACGCCCACGAGGCACTTTCGTGCGGGTAGAGAACGAAGTAATACCATTACACAACAGTCCTCGATGGGACCCACAGAACATATATATACAACAACGACTCCATGAGTCAAGATACATATATACTATACGAAGATTCAAATCACCTTGAGAACGATAGAGCGTCCGACTACGGACAAGAGGCAAATGGGGCTAAACGCCCTGAAGAATAACCAATGGAATCCATAACCCTGCCCAGGCCAAGCCGGAAGGGTAAGCCTGCTAACGACGTCGAACTCGTACCTGCTAAACAAAAGGGGTGCCGACAAAGGGTGAAGGGAAAAAGAGGAGCGTTAGTACTGAGGCCAGTACACGGCGGGGCTAGAATTTGGCGGCTCTCGCCTACATAGGTATGGTGGACTGAAGCGGCAGCGCAGCATGCACTAAACAACCTATAGAGACTCGACTAACTGTCGGCTATTAGCAAGAGATAAGAAAGTCCTATTCGGAACCAACCTTGTACTAACACCAATCATACCAATCCTGGTATTCCCCCTCGAGACCAAACGAGGAAGTCAAACCGAGGAACTCACACAGTCGGCAGTTTTATTCATTCCATTATAGTTTCAGCACTTACTAGTCAGGTATAGATAGGATGAGTCATCCTGATAGCATAAGTAGTGGGAAGTTTTGGTTAACCATTCAGTTGTGGTTGCAGTACTTACTAGTCAGATACAATAAGCATGTGACACCCAAACCTAGCAGTTGTTGTCACTTTTATCTCATTCCATTGGAGTTGCGATACTTACTAGACAGGTATAACAGGACACGATACACCCGAGTTCCACCAGTTGATGGAACTTTTATTGTCCATTCCATTGTAGTGAAGCTGATTACTAGTCACATATTAAGTCAAATTTGTAGCACTACTTTAGTTAGTCTTGTCTATGATCGAGATACGGTGCTCCAAGTCGTCCATAACCGCGGACACGGCTTTCAGAAAGATTACCCTGCAGGGGTGCACAAATAGCAACACACACACGATCAACCTCGGAAAAACCAAATCAAAACCCAACGAGGCTTTCACGACAAAGCAATCATAGGATTCATAAAATATTTCAGGGGGCCACCCCATTAAGCTACCCGGAACAAAGTTGGCCGGCTCCGAGACGGACCCAAGGTTTGCGCCAATGGTTGTAAACGACTGGGAACCCGAAAGTGTGACTGGGCTTGTCGATACCGCGAAAACACTCCGCAATCCTAAATAGTACAAGTGCTACACACACAATCTTAAATAAAGCAGTAAAACATGGCATAAGTACAGGATAGTAATAAATCCCCAAACTAGTTTGTGGCCCCAAGAAATAAGAAATGAATCAAGCTCTAGCTAAGGGGGATTCATACACTCTCCCGGATGTGGGTAGTGCGAATAGTCAAGGAACAGGTATCAAGTACTCGGGGCCTACGGGACACAAGTGAGCGTGGAAGAACCAAATAACATCTATTGCCCACCGATGCCTCTGCATTAGTTATGTCTTGAAATTTAATATTAAGTTGTAATTAAATCCATGATCATCTTCTCCACTAAGCATCTCCACCATTTATCATGTCCCAACTTGCCGTCAACGGTGGAACGACAACGACGTGAAGCAACACATAAGCAAGCCACTACGACTCGCAAGGCTGACTATCTATCAAACAAGATGCAATAGGATGTGTCCATGGCAATATAGAGGCTGCAAGGAGTATAAATGGTGCACGGAAACTCAAGCATCGCAATACGGATAGCAACAGATCAACAGGAGGAAGTAAAGACTATAAATGCAAAATAGGTAGAAAGGAGGAGAATGCTCGCCTGGGAAACACTGCCGAAGGATCATATCCGGAGAACTTGTCGATACTCGCATCAACTCATCAGCCTAATCCGCGAAGAAGCAAAAACTAGAAGAAACACCGGTTGCAATATTTAACATTACGGCATAAGATCCGGCATGCTTATGATATGATGCAGATGCGGTGCAATTAGGCAGTATTAAGCGGAACCGGGGTCCTGACAATTACTTAATAGGTTAGAGTTATTTATCTACCCCGCAAATTAAATGTTGGATTAACAAGGCGAAACATGGCATCAGTTCGCTAAACAAATTTAAATGGAGTCCGAATAAGACAAAGGTATCCCGCATAAACACTCCATATTTAATGATGAGGTGAATTGGCATAATGCCCCCAAACTACAGACAGGTATGCATGCATGAACAATGTAGTATGCGACAGTTGATAATGTCATATTATAAAACTAGGGGCTTAGGGTCACACGTCTAGGTTCCGAAGATCTTGGGTTCCGGGGGTTCAGGGTCCGGACTCAGGGTTCAGGGTTAGACGGGATCGGTCTTCGGAGGTCATCTCAGGTCTTGGTGTGGCGTCGGCGGCTCATCGGACTCGCCCTGGTCGGGTACTAGGGTCTTCAGATTTGTGTAGGAGATCTTGACGCCTGTGATGAAGAACTCGGGTACGAAAGGAGGTATTGCCGTTCTGATGGATCGGTCCTCGGGGTTGGAGAACTTGGCGTGCCAGGGTGCGGTCTTCGGATCTTGAAGGTTTCACCTTCGGATCCGGGAAGGAGGTCTTGCGGTTTCTCGTGAAGGCGATCTTGACGCTCGGTGGCCACGAAGTAGATCTTGTCGTTCCGTGTGGATCTTGTCGATTTCGCCTCGAAGGAGTTGGGCTTCCAACTTGTCGCATTCGGGCATCTACAAGGCAACGTTGGGACAAGCTTGGTGAGGCAGATATCTGTTGCTTGAGCTCCTGCGGCACGCACACGTACCCAGGGAGAGAAAACGGCCAGGGGTTCTCATCGTATAGCGAGTAGGCCCTTGACAAACAGAGACACGCACGGGAGCTTCAGGTCACTCGCGCAGAGGCAGCGGCGGCGACGCGGTCTTCCATGGCGACGGCGCACCTATAGGTTGGGGAGGAGGTGCTCGAGGCGAGGTGGACAGACGCGGTGGCACGCGTCCGCAGCAAGAGAGAGGGGGTAGCGCAAGGAGCTCGGGGCTGCATCCGGTGGCGAGGTCGAGCATGCGCGGCAGCGCCATGGCGGTTGCAGACGTGGTCTGCCTTGGGGACGCGAGGAGGTGTTGGCGGTGACATTTGAGGTTGGGGACGGCGCTGCGAGACTCGGTGACGCGACTGGCGACACAGGCTTGCAGGGGTGAGGAGGATGCGTGGGCTCGGCGACGAGTTGAGCGGGCGCGGGGAGAGGTGGACCCAAGGCTCTGCTCAGGGGCGGCGGCTCTGCTCGCGGAGAGGGTGACGCCAGCGGCGGACAGCGACGCAGAGAGGCCGAGGTGGTGCCTTCCGGCGGTGCAACTCGACGGAGAGGCGGACCCGCGTATGGAGGGAGGGTGCGGTGGCGAAGAAGAGGAGGTGACAGCCAACGGTGAGGAACCCGGGTCGAGTTTTTTCTCACCATGGTTTGGAACATGGAGTGTCATTACATGTGTTCTTTCCAAACCACAATGACCCACATGGCCACACACACACACAGGTGGGTGCAGTGATGCAACCTCTGCCACACTAGTGCTCCATTGCATTCCAATGTTGCATTCCAGCATGTTCTAGGTATTTCTGACCATGGTTTGGCACATGGAGTGTCATTTCATGTGTTCTTTATCAAACCAAAATGACCCACATGGCCACATACAGTCAGGTGGGTGTGGTGATACAACCTCTGCCACACTGGTGGTCCCGTTCCTTCCAGTGTTGCAATCCAGCATGTTCTAGGGCTTTCTAACCATGGATTGGCACATGGAGTGTCATTGCATGTGTTCTTTCCAAACCAGAATGACCCACATGGCCACACAAAGTCAGGTGGGTGCGGTGATCCAACTTCTGCCACACTAGTGCTCTGTTGCATTCCAATGTTGTATTTCAGCATGTTCTAGGTATTTCTAACCATGGTTTGGCACATGGAGTGTCATTACATGTGGTCTTTTCCGAACCACAATGACCTACATGGCCAAACACACTCAAGTGGGTGTGGTGATGTAACTTCTGCCACACTGGTGCTCCATTGCATTCCAATGTTGCATTCCAGCATGTTCTAGGGCTTTCTAACCGTGGTTTGGCACCTGGAGTTTCATTGCATGTGTTCTTTTCCAAACCACAATGACCCATAGGGCCACACACACTCAGGTGGGTGTGGGGATGCAACATCTACCACACTAGTGCTCCATTGCATTCCAGTGTTGCATTCCAGCATGTTCTAGGTATTTCTGACCATGCTTTGGCACATGGAGTGTCATTGCATATGTTCTTTCCAAACAACAATGACCCACATGGCCACTCAAACTCAGGTGGGTGTGGTGATGCATCCTCTGCCACACTAGTGCTCCATTGCATTCCAATGTTGCATTCCAGCACTGCCACACTGGTGGTCCATTGCATTCCAATGTTGCATTCCAGCATGTTCTAGGGCTTTCTAACCATGGTTTGGCACATGGAGTGCCATTGCATGTGTTCTCTTCCAAACCACAATGACCCACATGGTGACACGCACTCAGGTGGGCGTGGTGATGCAACCTCTGCCATACTCGTGCTCCATTGCATTCCAATGTTGCATTCCAGCATGTTCTCGGGATTTCTGACTATGGCTTGGCACATGGAGTGTCATTGTATGTGTTGTTTTCCAAACCACAATGACCACATGGACACACACACTGAGGTGTGTATGGTAATGAAACCTGTTGCACGGAAACCTCGGGGATGGCCTGATCTTTCATGAATGAAGAAACTAGATCTACTATGGAGCAACAAGTCCTTCGCCAAGCTTCAAGGTTAAACATGGATAAGAAGGAGATGATCTTTGAAGAAGGTGACCTTGTGTGGATACATGCGGTGACCCAGCATACCACTGCCTGATGTAGTTGATATAACACCAATGAAACACCGTTCACTAGTATTACATTCATCAGAGTGGTACAACAGAAACACAACAAGTCCAAGACATGACTATATATTACAACGCGACTCTTTACAGAAGATCCATAGAACACTCTAGCTTAAAGAGAGAGAAAGAACTTCTTACAAGGAAGAACCAGAAATAATAATTCAAAACTATCTGGCTAATAAGACTAACACCTAAACTAATTGGCTTGGAATTGGTACTAATGCAATGCTCTATAGAAGTAGGTTTTATGGCTATAGTATCTACTCCTATCTAATCAGGAACTTCGTCTTCACATCAGTTATTGTATATGTTGACCTCATTGACTTTATTTAAGAACTTGAGCTATCGATGATGGTTTCCTTAGCAGAAATTGATGTTGACATCGTCTTCAACGGCTTAGAACCTAGCAAGGGTTAAGAAGGTATCGTTGAGTACGAGCATACTCAGCAAGTTCACTAAAAAGGAGTGTATGACGCACTATCTCTACAGCCACAGACCATAGGTCAAAGGCAATGCAGGTTTTCGTAAACATTTCTTCAAAGGTTGCTTTTATTCTGAAAACTATGTTTGACAGCCTTCACAGGTTGACCAGAACCTTCGTGGGGTTCCTTTCCTGCCACGTCCGTAGCTCCTTCCCAGAATAGGGAGTAACATGTCACAATTCTTACACTCTGCAGAGGTGCGTTACTTTACCCATGAGAGACCAAATACTTGTTGCACAATCGGGCAGCTTACCCGTCCACACTTCCTTTCGTGTGGGGCCCAGTAGATGATCCAAGCCAATCACTGCCCTCTCCGTGATCCCATATGGCTGCATGATCCTTCGGGGCTGACTACACCTCCGTTAAGCCCCCTTTCAGTAAAGCTACAACCCTGATGAGTTCCTGAAGACTCTATGAGATGGTTATGCCCCTAGCAAGCTCCATAAAGGTCCGAGTATACCTCCAGCAGCCGCACATAGATAATTTAGATACCAAAATCGTGGGGACTAAGCGTTCCCACCCATATGCTGGATCCACACAAGGAATCACATCGTCATGATAAGGTCAGCTTGCCTCCATATGAAAGGAAGAAGATATAGCTGACTTCTCCGTCCCATTCCAAATCTCATGGTTAACGGGTAATATACGGCGCTAGAATCACTAGCGACATTGGTTGTTAAGTCCTAGATATTATGTTCCTTTACCACTGGAACTGTATCAATAGATTATTACCATCTGGTAAATAATCCTTAACCATATTATTATGAAGATAGTGTTTTCTGACCTTTTTGAAATGTAGGTGATGACAACATTTGAGTTACAATCATTTTATAGAAAATAATCAAAGTTCATGAGCAAGTTGTGAACTTGCCTTTTGTGATTGAAAGATTATGCACTCACGGTCATCAAGACATTAGAAGATCCAAATTCTAAAAGTAGCATCATTGGTCCAGAAAGGACTAATGTTTAAAGAATCAAGATGCAATGATGCATAAATAATCTAATGCAATTTCATCAACACGAATTCTCGGAATAGTCGTATCTGATCAAGGGTTTGGAGTTGGTGATAAGTTCTTTGGAATGGGTTGCACTTTTATACTAGCTTCACGCCTGTGCTTCTTGTTACAGCTTGTGAAAGGGTGTGAAATAATATGTAAATACAACAAATAGTATGCAATACTAAAGCACTCAAATGGTCATGGTATCTAAAATATTTCTTAAACAAGATTAGGAATCAATTAGAGCTTTTAAATAAGTGTTCAAGGATCACTTTTAATGTTTCTTAAAAGAATAACGGTTGACAGAAATATTACTTTACAAAGTAAAACGTATTTAAATTTTTAACATGCAAAGTATAGAAGTGAAGTATAATAATATTCTAAGATTGAGATGGATTTCTATCTGGTAGTTATGATGGAAATTATTATGTTAAGTTGTTAGGAGTTAAAGAACTTCTTATAATATTGTTGTTTGAAGTGGAAAAATGAATAACTTTTGAAGAAAATATTTCTTTGTTAAAGTTTAAACAATCTCTATGGTTAATCAAATGTGATCAATATCGTTTACGCTAATCCAATAGGCTTGGACTTGAGATGCTTTACGACTTAATTTGGAATAGACAAAAGTTAACTATAAAAACATAATATAATTTGGTCCTTAAGCTTATAACTTTGGTAGAGCAAAATTAACTTTAAAAGGAACATGAATAAACTAAGGGTTCTGATGTATCTAGATTATTAATGAATTCTAGGGTTAATATGAAGATGGTTAAGAGTGTGAATTCATTCACTTCCAATTTAAGTGAATGATAAGTTCAAAGGTGATTTGCTACAATGGAAATGCCTTGACTTATTAATGAAAGCAAATTTAAATGATCTCATTAAAGTATAAAGGTTTAAAACCATATTAAGAATGATTAAGAAATGGATAACATTCACTTTTATTATAAGTGAATGATGTTTAAAATTTACTTAAAACTGTTGGTTTATCTTGGAGTTATGATTTTAAGGAGTTTTCTAAATGTTAATAGTTTTACTTTTAAGTATTATTATAGACTTAAGTTATGGTTTTTGAAGTAGTATTTAAATGTACAAGATTTAGGGTTTTACATAAAATTGTGATTATTTCTTATTTAAGAATGTTCTTAAAGAATTTACCAACTAAATAATAAATAAGGATTTATTTCTTAATAACCTTAAAATGTGTTGGAATAACATAATTAGTATTTTTCTAGGGAAACATACTTACTTAAGATCTTAGAAGTGAACTTTATTTAATTTTAGGTGTTATTAGAACTTTTACAAAATTCCATAAAGGATTATATATCTTTAAATATTTGCTTCAAGATTTATTTGAAAACAAATTAAATTAGTATTTTTATAAAATAGTAGACTCATTTTATATGTACAAAAATGTTTTTTACTCCATTTTAAGTCCTTGTTTTATTTTATGAAATTTCTTTTAGGTCTTAATGGCATTGATATTTATTTACATTTTACTTAACGCAAACAAGTCATGTTCTATTTTTCCTAGGTATATATTATTTTTGTGATCATTTTGATATATTAGAACTATTTTTAAGATTTTTCTATATGTTTCTAGACTGAAATAAGTTCAGAGGTATTTTGGTAATTTATTAAATTCTTTTTTTAATATTTGGGCCAACCCCATTGGGCTATTTGGGCCCATATTGGCCCAATTGGCCTGGTCAAAACAACTCGCCGAAGTGGTAATGGACTCTATCAGCCCAGTACACTTGACTCTCTCTTTCTCGTTCACTCCCCGCCTTCTTCCTCGATCTCATGGTGGTGCCGACACTGCTGCCGTGCGATTCACGCCGCCTTGGGTCTGCCTGGCCGCCACCATGATTTGGCTCTAGGGCTCTCCTTCGGCCAGGCTGGCTCCGTTCCGAACCCTAGGGTTTGGGGTGTTGCCGCTGCCCTAGTGGTGCTGTGAGGTATGTTGTTGTGGTGGTGTTGTTCATACTCATGCGATGTTGTGGCCACCACATCGGCTTGGTGCGGGTTGCAGCGCCCTTCGGGTGCTCCACGTGCCACCGTGCTCTCATCGGCCCCTCTGCTTCCTCTTATAATGTAGAACGAGGACCACTATTGAGTTTAATCTTGTTGTACCTTCTATCCTCTGCCTCTCTTGAGCTCCTCTATATGCTTCTAGTGGCAATCCCTAATTAGGGTTCATGATTGATTAGGGTTCATCCGTATGTGTTGGTTATAGTCGATGAATTGACACTAGAAGTGATGGTAATTGAGGATGCTGATTAAGTATATCATGTTATCATTGTCAACAGTTGGTTTCGATGATGCTAGTGTTTTGTTAGTCTAATTCAATTTGATTAATGGGCATTGAATAAATGATGGTGCTATTGTGGGATTATTACTTGTGGATTCTTGTAATCTAGAAGTTCTCTACTGTCACGATCTTGTTATTGACAGTGGTTCTATTAGTGATTTATTCACTACATTTTTAAATGTTGGATTGTATAGTCACATAAAGATTGAGTATTAACATGTTATTACAATGATGCTCTGATGATGTATAGATAAACTTGGTGATGATTTCGGGTGTTTCATTCCAGGAAAATGATAGTTAATGGCTTGTCAGTTTATTTATGAAAGCTAAGTAATTGTTTTGCTTGGGTTTTAGAACTTGTTCTTGTGGCACACAAGTGTTGGTTCTACTACTGGCATTTATTTTTTCAGTGCTTAAGATTGGATAAATGCCAAAGATAAGTTGAAAGCTTCTTTTAAGCATCTTTGTCTATGATGTTGGTCTAAGTCATAGGAACTAGTTTCCTATCTTGCTTTCCCTCATAGATATGTTCTGGTATTGATACCAACTACTTATTCTAGGATCATTTTGATAAAATGGTTGGTGTGCTTATATGGATCCATAGGATCTATGGATTCTGGGGTGCTACTCTTTTAAGAGATGTGCCCAGAATTCATAACCTTGGCTATCTTTATATTGGAATATGGAATATAACTTTATATCCAGGATCAATGATGTTGGTCTGATATCCTGGTTTAGTTTGTATAGTCTACTTATGGCCTTTGTATTCAAAATTCCTCTATGATGGATTCACCCCACTTGGGTGATTTCCGAGAGATTAAGTATAAAACAACACATGACTTCTTATCTAGATGATATAGTTAGATCATGTGAGGGTTTTATATTACTCACCACAACAGTTGAGTTGTTGGTGTTGTTGCTGGTTGATCTGGTTGCTTGATTTTGTTAGCTTGCTTTGCTGGTTTGATTTTATCCTTCACCTCTTGGTGCTTCTCCTGCTACTTCTGGATCCTGGAATCTTGTCCTTGATCTTTCTGTCCACCTGCTCCACCCCCTCCTTATGTCACCATCTGGTGAGAGTTTGGATGATCAGGTGTATGGTTTGACTGGTGGTTTGCTTGCCTTTGGCAGGATTGATGTGTTCCTAGTTTGGTGTTTGAGAAGAAGTGTAAGCTGCTGGGCTGTGCTGCGGTTGTGCACTTCTCATTTTTCTTGTGTGGCTGTTGTTGCTGTGTTGACAGCACACCCCATGCATTTTGGTGACTGAGTTGTGTGGCTATGTGGTCTGGTCGTGTGGTCTGGTTATGGATCATTTCAAGTGAAAGCATCTTCACCCATTACCCTTTTACTAGTTACTGCCCTAGTGAAACTTGCCCTTCTTTTATTACTCAATGATGTAATTAGAATAGTGCACCCCACTGTTCACTACCGAGAGTAAAACTAACTAACTAACCCCTTATTTTATCTTCTTGTTTTATTATTCTTTGTTTTCAGGTACCAAGAGGAAACACAGGAAGATATTTACTGGATGTAGGAATTTAGTTATATGTGTTTTCTTTATTCTTTTGTAACCTTCTTATTCCTTTGTAAAAGATATTGTAATATATATATTGTTTTGTAATAAATAATTATTTTAGTTATTTCATTTCTATAATTCTTTTTTCTATTTATTTGTTTCATATACTTTATTTTCATTCTTCTATTGTAAAAGAACAATAATACTATATGTATATATGTAATACTAATGATTATCCTTTTCCATTATTAGGTTATATATATTATTCATTTTATTTATTCATTGTAATATTTATATAACATTAATGAGTTCAATAACTCATTTCTATATTTAGAATCTAATTCAAATTTCTTTTGAATTCAATTTAATCATTTGTATTTTCAAATATGAAATAACTCCCCTGAAACACAATGATACAATAGAGGTCAAGTTGAAGCCTATCACACTTGCCCAGATGTTTCCATCAGAACAAGAGAGATCCATCCCTCACTAGCTTCTTTAGTTTGCGTGAAATTTATCCAGATTTTTATGCATGAATGCAATGCACACACCTCATCTCAGATTATTTCTTAGCTCTAATGCTGGGATGTTACAGACTCTCCCCCTTAAAATAAACTTCGTCCCCGAAGTTCATACTCTCTTACATTTTGGTATAAGGTGTTAACTTGTATTTATCAGAACATTTCTCAAATTCAATTGTGATCACCAATGGTGATAATTGTGGTATCCCGTATCCAGATCTTGTTCCTTTAATCCTCTTATTCTAACAATATCCACTGTCCTTTCTAACTTACCCTATAGTTTCTTTTACCATATCTCTTTCGGCTTATGCCCCTACAGTCCTATTTATAATTGGTTGCGGACACATTTTGCCACTTTCAACAAGGTTTCCCTACTACTATACACTAAACTTTTTTAGCGGGATCTACTCCTTTTTAAGGACAACTTACGAGTTGTTTCTCCTAAAACTAGTCCACTAGGTTTAATCTATTATATCTTCTTCGATCTTTCATCCGGACATACTCTCAGAAATACTTTATAATGAGGGCTTCATATAACCATATGAGAATAAGGCTTAACCTCATCATAGCTTTGTACTTCTTCTCCAACCTTTAGGTAGAAAGTTAGACAACAACACTTCAATGTTTATTGTTTAATCTCCCCCTTGGGGTTTCCTAATGGTCTCTAATCTACACGTATAATATCCATTAACTCAATAGTAAGGATATTGGTCTCCATCTAGCTTATATCTTACCTATATAAGGTCTCACGAAAGAATCTGCAGTATATCCACACAGTTGTGGATCTCCTAAATGAATCTTCCAACGTTACTTATCTTACTTTTAATATGCTGGATAGTACTTTTAACCAGCGAATCCGGTGCCGCGAAAACATCTCAAAAGTCGTTCGCTTTTAATTTTATACTTATTTATGACTTTCTTAACTTAGGCCAGGTTTTATACTCTTTAAACTACACAAAGATCACCTACTTCACTACACCTCTAGGATACCAGCTACGGATACCAGCTGTGGATCCTCCGCAGTGCATGGATTAACCTATAGGTTTTCGACTTCTTATTGGCATTCTCTCTGAATTGTTAGATCTTGAATACCACCCTTATTCCAAAGACTTCTTCTTTGCACTGATTCATGATACTTCCATGAACTTGGGACAACTACTTTATTAGCTTCTGAGCAACATCACCTATCTCGGGTGAACTTAAATTCATTCCTTCATGTTACTCCAGACCTTTTCTACACTAATAATCCTTCTTATTGCCAACTAATAATAAGTTGGAATCAATCCATCCTTCAAAATAGTGTTGATACTCCTTATATTTGGGTTCCTTCTTCCTACAGTCTTCATCTTGATCTTCGGAACTATCAGTCCCTTACACGAATTCCCTTCTCTATCTAGGTCTATAACATCAAGTAATAACTTGATGATGCACATGCATTTGCACACCAAGTCAAACTTCATGTACAAATCTATTCAATCAAGAAGATCCAAGAAAAACCAAGAAATACTCAAACATATACCATGTATTACACACATGTATTCGAAATCTTACAACTCCCAACCACAGCAAGACACTCCCTCTATACAACATTCTTACAACTGCCATTCTTGTACTGTAGATAAGAAATTATCATCATTCATCTTGAGTTAAAACTCATGGTACTCATTTAAAATTTCATAATAAAGAATCATCGCACTAGCAACATGACGAGATTATTCCAAATTGAATATCCATCATATTTCTAGAGAACTCTTTATGGTTGCTAACATCCTTCCTACAGGTTCTACCCATTTACTAGGTTTACCAACCTAAGGTCAAAGTATATGCTCTGACACCAGCTGCGGTGACCCAGCATACCACTACATGATGTAGGACACTATAGTCGTTGATATAACACCAATGAAACACCGTTCACTAGTATTACATACCTCATAGTGGTACAACAGAAACACAACAGGTCCAAGAAATGACTATATATTACAACTCAACTCTTTACAGAAGATCCATAGAACACTCTAAGTTAAAGAGAGAGAAAGAACTTCTTACAAGGAAGAACAAGAAAAAATAATTCAGAACTATCTGGCTAATAAGACTATCACCTAAACTAATTGGCTTGCAATTGCTACTAATGTAATGCTCTACAGAAGTAGGTTTTATGGCTAGAGTATCTACTCCTATCTAATCAAGAACTTCGTCTTCACTTTAGTTGATGTATATGTTGACGTCATTGACATTATTTAAGAACTTGAGCTGTCGATGATGGTTTCCTGAGCAGAAATTGATGTTTACATCGTCTTCAACGGCTTAGAACCTAGCAAGGGTTAAGAAGGTACGGTTGAGTACGAGCGTACTCAGCAAGTTCACTAAAAAGGAGTGTATGATGCACTATCTCTATAGCCACAAACCATATGTCGTAGGAAATGCAGGTTTTCATAAACATTTCTTCAAAGGTTGCTTTTATTTTGAAAACTATGTCCGATAGCCTTCACAGGTTGACCAGAACCTTCGTGGGGTTACTTTCTTGCCGTGTTTGTATCTCCTTCCCAAAACAGGGAGTAACATATCACAATTCTTACACTCTACAGAGGTGCGTTACTTTACCCATGAGAGAATGAATCCTTGTTGCACAACCGGGCAGCTTACCATTCCACTCTTCCTTTGGTGTGGGGCCTAGTAGATGATCCAAGCCAATCACTACCCTCTCCATGATCCCATATGTCTGCATTATCCTTCGGGGCTGACTACACCTTTGTTAAGCCCCCTTTCGGGCAAGCTACAATGATGAGTTCCCGAAGACTCTATGAGCCGGTTATGCCCATGGCAAGGTCCATAAAGGTCCTAGTATACCTCCGGCAGCTGCTCATAGATAATCTAGATACAAAAAACGTGGGGCCTAAGGGTGCCCACCCATATGCTAGATCCGCACAAGGAATCACAACATCACGATAAGGTCATCTTGTCTCCATATGAAAGGAAGAAGATACAACTGACTTCTCCGTCCCATTCCAGATCTCATGGTTAACACGTAATATACGGCACTAGAATCACTAGCGACATTGGTTGTTAACTCCTAGATATTATATTCCTTTCATGCTGGAACTATACCAATATATTATTACCATCTGGTAAATAATCCATAACCATATTGCTATGAAGATTGTGTTTTTCTAACCTTTTTAAAATGCAGGTGATGACAACATTTCAGTTACAAGCATTTGAGAGAAAATAATCAAAGGACATGAGCAAGCTGTGAACTTGCCTTTTGTGATTGCAAGATTATGCACTCACGGTCTTCAAGACATTAGAAGATCCAAATTCTTAAAGTAGCATCATTGGTCCGGTAAGGACTAATGTTTATAGAATCAAGATGCAATGATTCATAAGTAATGTAATGCAATTTGATCAACGCGAATTCTCGGAATAGTCGTATCTGATCTAGGGTTCGGAGTTGGTGATGAGTTCTTTGGAATGTGTTGCACTTTTATACTAGCTTCACACATGTGCTTCTTGCTACGGCTTGTGAAAGTATGTGAAATAAGATGTAAATACAACAAATAGTATGCAATACTAAAGCACTCAAATGGTCATGGTGTCTAAATATTTCTTAAAGAAGATTAGGAATCAATTAGAGATTTTAAAGAAGTGTTCAAATATCACTTTTAATGTTTCTTAAAAGAATAACTTTTGAGGAAAATATTAATTTACAAATTAAAGACTATTTAAATTTTTAACATGCAAAATATAGAAGTGAAGTATAATAATATTCTAAAATTGAGGTGGATTGCTATCTGGTAGTTATGATGGAAATTATTATGTTAAGTTGTTAGGAGTTAAAGGACTTCTTATAATATTGTTGTTTGAAGTGGCAACACAAATAACTTTTGAAGAAAAGATTTGTTTGTTAAAGTTTAAATAATCTCTATGGTTAATCGAATGTGATCGATATCATTTACGCTAATCTGATAGGCTTCGACTTGAGATGCTTTACGACTTAATTTGGAATAGACAAAAGTTAACTATAAAAACATAATATAATTTGGTCCTTAAGCTTATAACTTTTGTAGAGCAAAACTAACTTTAAAAGGAACATGAATAGACATAGGGTTCTGGTATCTAGATTATTATTGAATTCTAGGGTTCATATAAAGATGGTTAAGAGTGTGAATTCATTCACTTCAAATTTAAGTGAATGATAAGTTCAAAGGTGATTTGCTACAAATGGAAATGCTTTGACTTATTAATGAAAGCAGATTTAAATGATCTCATTAAAATATCAAGGTTTAAAAACATGTTAAGCATGATTAAGAAATGGATAGCATTCACTTTTATTATAACTGAATGATGTCTAAAATTTACATAAATTTGTTGGTTTATCTTGGAGTTATGATTTTAAGGAGTTTTCTAAATGTTAATAGTTTTACTTTTAAGTATTATTATAGACTTAAGTTATGGTTCTAGAAGTAGTATTTAAATGTACAAGATTTGGGGTGTTACATAAAATTGTGATTATTTCTTATTTAAGAATGTTCTTAAAGAATTTACCAACTAAATAATAAATAAGGATTTATTCCTTAATAACCTTAAAATGTGTTGGAATAACATAATTAGTATTTTTCTAGGGAAACATACTTACTTAAGATCTTAGAAGTGAATTTATTTAATTTTAGGTGTTATTAGTACTTTTACAAAATTCCATAAAGGATTATATATCTTTAAATATATTCTTCAAGATTTATTTGAAACAAATTAAATTAGTATTTTTATAAAATAGTAGACTCATTTTATATGTAAAAAATGATTTTTACTCAATTTTATGTCTTTATTTTATTTTATGAAATTTCTTTTAGGTCATAATGGTATTAATATTTATTTACATTTTATTTAACTCAAACAAGTCATATTCTATTTTTCCTATGTATATATTATTTTTGTGATCATGTTGATATATTATAACTATTTTTAAGATTTTTCTATATGTTTCTAGACTGAAATAAGTTCAGGGGTATTTTGGTAATTTATTAAATTCTTTTTTTTAATATTTGGGCAAACCCCATTGGGCTATTTGGGCCCATCTTGGCAAAATTGGCCTGGTGAAAACAACTCCCTGAAGTGGTAATGGACTTTATCGGCCCAGTACATTTCACTGTCTCTCTTTCTCGTTCACTCCTCGCCTTCTTCCTCGACCCAATGGTGCTTCCGACACCGCCACCGTGCGATCACACCTCCTTGAGTCACCCTGGCTACCACCGTGGTGTATGGCGAGGTTGCTGACCCCACTCCTTCGTCTAGTCCATTTTGATTTGGCTCTGGGCTCTCCTTCGGCCAGGCTGGCTCCGTTCCAAACCCTAGGGTTTGGAGTGCTGCCGGTGATGCCTTCGCCGCTGCCCAAGTGGTGTTGTGAGGTACTCATGCGTTGCTGTGGTGGTGTTGTTCGTCCTCATGCGATGTTGTGGCCGCTGTATCAGCTTGGTGTGGGTTGCAGCGCCATTTGGGTTCTCCCCGTGCCGTCGTGCGCTCGTCAGCCCCTCTACTTCCTCTTCTAATATATAGCGAGGACCACTGGTGAGTTTAATCTTGTTGTGCCTTCTGTCCTCTGCCTCTCTTGAGCTCCTCTGTATGGTTCTAGTGGCTATCCCTAATTAGGGTTCATGATTGATTAGGGGTCATACCTCTGTGTTGGTTATAGTCTATGAATTGACACTAGAAGTGATGGTAATTGAGGATGGTGATTAAGTATATCATGTGATCATTGTCTACAGTTCGTTTTGATGACGCTAGTGGATTTGTTAGTCTAATTCCAATTGATTATTGGGCATTGACTAAATGATGGTGCTACTATGGGATTATTACTTGTGGATGATTGTAATCTGGAAGTTCTCTACTATCATGATCTTGTTATTGACATGGTTCTATCAGTGATTTATTCACTACATTTTTAAATGTTGGATTGTATAGTCACATACAGATTGAGTGTTAACATGTTATTACAATGATGCTCTAATGATGTATAGATAAAGGTGATGATGATTTCGGGTGTTCGATTCCAGTAAAATGATAGTTAATGGCTTGCCAGTTTATTTATGAAAGCTAAGTAATTGTTTTGCTTGGGTTTTAGAACTTGTTCTTGTGACACCATCATTAAAATGGCACACAAGTGTTGGTTCTACTACTGGGCTTTATTTTGTCAGTGCTTAAGATTGGATAAATGCGAAAGATAAGTTGAAAGCTTCTTTTAAGAATCTTTGTCTATGATGTTGGCCTGAGGCATAGGAACTAGTTTCCTATGTTGTTGTCCCTCATAGATATGTTCTAGTATTGATACCAATTACTTATTCTAGAATCCTTTTGATAAAATGGTTGGTCTGCTTATGTAAGAGATGTGCCCAGAATTCATAACCTTGGCTATGTTTATATTGGAATATGGAATATAACTTTGTATCCAGGATCCATGATGTTGGTCTGAGATCCTGGTTTAGTTTGTATAGTCTACTTATGGCTTTGGTATTCAAAATTCCTCTATGATGGATTCACCCCACTTGGGTGATTTATGAGAGATTAAGTATAAAACAACACATGACTTCTTATCTAGATGAGATAGTTAGATCATGTGAGGGTTTTACATTACTCACCACAACAGTTGAGTTGTTAGTGTTGTTGTTGGTTGATCTGGTTGCATGATCTTGCTAGCTTGCTTTGCTGGATTGATGTTGTCCTTCACCTCCTGGTGCTGCTCCTGCTACTTCTGGATCCTGGAATCTTGTCCTTGATCTTTCTGTCCACCTGCACCACCCCCTCCTTATGTCACCATCTTGTGAGTGTTTGGATGATCAGGTGTATGGTTTGGCTGGTGGTTTGCTTTCCTTGGGCAGGATTGATGTGTTTCTAGTTTGGTGTTTGAGAAGAAGTGTAAGCTGTTGGGCTGTGCTACGGCTGTGCACTTCTCCTTTTTCTTGTGTGGTTGTTGTTGCTGTGTTGACAACACACCACATGCATTTTGGTGACTGAGTTGTGTGGCTATGTAGTCTGGTCGTGTGGTCTGGTTATGGATCATTTCATGTGAAAGCATCTTCACCCGTTACCCTTTTACTAGTTACTGCCCTAGTGAAACTTGCCCTTCTTTTATTACTCAATGATGTAATTCGAATAGTGCACCCCACTGTTCACTACCGAGAGTAAAACTAACTAACTAATCCCTTATTTTATCTTCTTGTTTTATTATTCTTTCTTTTCAGGTACCAAGAGGAAACACAGGAAGATATTTACTGGATGTAGGAATTTAGTTATATGTGTTTTCTTTATTCTTTTGTAACCTGCTTATTCCTTTGTAAAAGACATTGTAATATATATATATATATTGTTTTGTAATAAAGAATTCTTTTAGTTATTTCATTTCTATAATTCTTTTTTTCTATTTATTTGTTTCCTGTACTTTATTTTCATTCTTCTATTGTAAAAGAACAATAATACTATATGTATATATGTAACACTAAAGATTATCCTTTTCCATTATTAGGTTATATATATTATTCATTTTATTTATTCATTGTAATATTTATGTAACATTAATGAGTTTAATAACTCATTTCTATATTTAGAATCTAATTCAAATTTCTTTTGAAGTCAATTTAATCATTTGTATTTTCAAATATGAAATAATTCCCCTCAAACAAAAAGATGCAGTAGAGGTCATGTCAAAGTCTATCACACTTGCCTAGATGTTTCCATCAGAACAAGAGAGATCCTGATCCCTCACTAGCTTCTTTAGTTTGCGTGAAAATTATCCATATTTTCTATGCATGAATGCAATGCACACACCTCATCTCAGCTTATTTTTAAGCTCTAATGCTAGGATGTTACAATACACTTGAGAAAGGACCACTTTCCCAAGGAACAAGATTCCAAGCTCAAACCAAGAGGTGATGGCCCCTTCAATATCCTCAAGAGAATCAACAACAATGCCTACATCATCGACATTCCAACCTCCAAGTACCTTGCAAGCAACACATTCAATGTCAAGGACCTTTCACCCTACCATGGAGATGTTCAATATGATAACCATGAAGAGTCGAGGACGACTCTTTCCCAAGGGGGGAGATGATGTAGCCCGTCCTACGGATGTCACTACATCTCCACCACCAAGTCCCCCAAGTGGACCAATGACTCGTGCACAAGCTAAGGTGAAGTCGCTCCTTTCCTCGTGTGACTTTGATACATCTTTGAATGGCTTGCTACTTCATGCAACTACACTGTGTGTTATCAGATAAGAACCTCCATCGGATGAAGTGCAAGGAGGGGGACGAGAAGAAGGAGCTGCTAGAGCTGAAGCCCCGGAGTCTCCGGCCTGCATCCCCGAAGTCTCCGGCCAGGACTCCGGAGCTATCTCCGGACCCCCACCAGGAGCGCTCGGTACACCCCCACGGAGTCCTCACCGAAGAGCATCACCGCCCCAGAGTTTCCGTGCACCCCGGAGTCTCTGACCTTCAACATCGGAGTCTCCGCCCCCGGACTCTAGCCATGACTCCGGACCCCTCGTTGAAACTCTCGGTATGCCGCCCCGGAGACTACCCCAGAGTCTAAGCGCCACCCCCGGAGTCTCCGGCCCCTTGACCCCAGAGTCTCTAGTGTAAGTCAACCAGGCATGTGAAAAGCCTTTGAGGCTTGCAGCCCATGTACCCTCTGGTTCATCCAGACTTTACCCTTTATTGCCTAAACTACCCTTGAACTAGTGGCTGGCCTATATATAGTCCCTCACATCTATTGTAAACCCTAGACATGATATTTGGAATTAGTGAAAACCCCTTGTGGATCTATCTAGTTCTTGCCTCATGCTCCTTGACAATGGAGCACCAAATATCACAAACCTCATTGGAGTTTTCATCATGCCTCCATGTTGTACAATTCCTAGGCATCAGAGTCCCTTTGCCTAGACGTCAAGATCTTAGTGAGACTCCCTACAATCCGTTCCGGTTCAAGAGAGAGTCCTCCTCCTGACGCCGATCCTAGGGATTGCATTGGACCGGTCACCACCGACATGAGGTATTGGTGTGTATCGTGGTTTTTAGTGAGTGTGTTCATCATGTTCTTCATGCATGAGTTCGTCGTGTTCATCCTTCCCTCCTTTCCCGCACTCCATCCTCGATTTGATAGGGATTCGTGAAATATAGGGCCACCCTAGAGGTTTTCCCTCAACATATTGGTATCAAGAGCTTTGTTGCTCACGAATTCCCACAAGAATTTTTCTTCTATCCACCAAAAATTCGAAAATCCCGAAAAAGATCCCTAAATTTTCTTTTGGATCGATCTCTTGATTTGGAATGTTATTTGTGGTTTTGATCCGACCAAACCTTGTCTTAGGTGTTGGTCCAACTGCATTTTCCCAGCCCAATTTGGCCATTTTTTCGCGGATTTGAGGCCCCAAGGCGTGGATTTCCACTCAAGAACACGAGAAAGTGGAGCAGAGTCCCCAACCCCGGATTCTCCAGCCTCAACCCCTGGAGTCTCCGCCCCTCCCCATCCGGAGTCTTCGGCCCTGACGCCTATTTTTTACCATATTTGCCTCTTTTCTGTTTTGGCTAATTTCCTTTGTTTGTTTGTGTCCCGTGTGCATGTCAGCAACTAACAACAAGATTCCGCATAAACAACTCCCGCTCTCATCGACACCACGACCCACGAACATTATCTCGCACCACCGACGTCAAATTCATCATCACGAATGAAGGTATAACTTGCGTCATCTTGTTCACCCCTATCTTCCTTTGGGTGTACCTATCCCACGAGAGTGGCTCATCTTGTGTTTGCTTGAGCATTATGCATTTGTCCTTGGATAGTGAGAGTGCAAGAGCAATAGCAAGTGTGACTAGGTAGCATCAAGGGAGAGAAAAAAAAGATACGAAGCAAAATAAAAAGAAAAATAGTCTCCCATAACAAAAGAGAGTCTCAAAGCTTGTAAGGAAGAGAGAAAGAAGAGCGCCCAAGGCAATGTCAAAAATCCGTTGCTCATTTTTCTTTGCAAACGAGCCACGGTCTCTTCTTGCATTGGCACGGCAATGAGCTTAGTCTTCGTTAGGGCATTTGTTTTGCTCATTTTCATAGTCGTGTCAATCCCAACAAACTCCACGTGTGTGTATATAGTCGTAGGTTCCTGTCACCCTTTTGAGTTGTTGACCTTCGCTTTTGACTTGAGTTTTGTTGGATTTTACCCATTTTTGACTATCCCTTTTCTTTTGGTTGGTTCTTTGGAATTCCACAATCCTAACCCACCACCAACAAGCATTTGAGAGATAGTTCTTTCTTTAGTGCGAGTTTTCTTTGCAATTCCACTTTGCTCGCTTATAGCTCTCACTTGTGGTTTCTAGTTTGGTGCAATCCCCAAGGTGAGGTTGAAGGTTCCCCCCACCACATATTGATCTCCTTATACAACCCTTGGTGTTTTGCATGATGGATACGCATGGTGAGTCAAGCTAACCACCTCCCCAAGAAGAAGAACATGGACCGTACATGACACGCGCAAGTCATGTCATCGTCCGACAAGAATTCCGTGAACATTGTAAAGCCTTGGAGACATGACAAGAAGAACAATTTGGTGAGACGCAAGCCGAGTTCAAGAACATCGACAACAACTTCGATGGTCTCGAAAGGCAAATACATGTAATGCATCACAACTTGGGCCATCAAAATGAAGAACTCCAACGCTCCGTCACCAAAACAAATGACAAGCTTCATGTCGTCATCGACGGAATGGCAAGACCATGTTCACGTGCTTCAAGCTCTTTAAGTTCTTCGCGTTGTGATGCGCCTATTCAACAAGATCTACATCCAAGATCGCTCCAAGTAATACGGCAGAGCCAGAATATGGGTTACAAGGGTTTTGCCTGTGCGAGTTGAGATTGTAGACTATTTAGGTGTGCCCTAAAGGCTCTACCTAGGACGGCTTATATAGATATCCGGCCTAGGGTTTCCAGGAGAGATTTATCCGGCTACAACTAAGAGTCAGTTATAGAGTACATCTTGAACTACAAGTAACACTATGGGCCTATGTCGGTAAGTCTTCTGGGCCTTCCCGTAGCCGGACTGGACTTCGTCTCTTCTCCCTGACTGGGCCGCCTGTAAATCAAAGCTCTAACCCGAAGTGGGCCACCCTGGTCAGTGAGGAACTGTGAGGATACTCGGAAAGTATATCCCCAACAGCAGCCCCCAAAAGCCTCCAAGATCTAAAGTCGGATTCATCATCATCTAGCTTAATCTTCGGCTCGTAGAATCTTGAAGGGTTCCTGAAACTTCAAAACAAAAGATACGATCCGGGTCTCAAAAAATAAGTCGGACCTATCAGTACATTTATTCGTGTTTCCAGCTCAAATTCAAACTAAGCCGGAACTTGGTCTCTAACATAACCTGACAACAGCCATGGTCAAGTCACGTCGCAGACAGACATTTCTTGTTAGCACGACCATTGGTGGGTCCGCCTTTTGCGGAACCGAGGCGCCGTTTCAATGCATGTGTGGAGATCGAGGCGGCATAATCATCGTGTGTGTCACGTTCAGTGTAGCATTTACACGAATCTTGGCACGCCTGATGGATATAAGTGGTGTGGATTCCTTCCCCCATCTTCTTCACCAGTTCCCAGCGTCGTTTCCTTCTCCTCTACGCCTCCCACGAACCTAGCGCTCCACTGTCTCCAGCAAAAACACTCCCAGCGCCGCCCATCTAAGGTCACCATTGCACCGGAAAGAATAGCTTCATCATCATCCTCCGGCTTGGTAGCGGTAGCAGTGGCGGCGGCGACAGAGAAGGAGAGCCACCGTGGAGTTTGGATCCCATGCGTTCTTGACGATCCCAAACTCCAAGTCGTTGAAGACGAAGGGCTCCTCCACGTCGGCGACTGGCTGAGCGACTTCGGCGAAACTGTCCCCAACCCCCGCGACGATGAGCGAGTGCACTTCGGCACTCACCTTGACAGAGGTCTTTCTTTTCCTCCCTCAGATTTCTTTTCTGAGGTGATAGATCATTATAGTGTTCATCTCCACCATCTTCCCCCGAACTCCATCTTAGAGATGAGTGCGTACACCTCTTTCTGCGAGGAGTATATCGACATTAGGCCAAGCCTTACTCTTTTCCGGTAATATTTTCATGTCCGAAGAAATTCCATAACTGCCGGTAATCCTTATACTACCGGTACCATTAGTTTTTCGGTTAGGCGTGAGCGCGTTTATCCCCGGATCATGGCAAGTGAGTCGGTCAAACAATGGTCGTACACTTTTTTCTACCACAAGGATATTCCTGCTCCCGGCAAAGATACTCCTTTGCCGGCTTTCGTCGATGGAGTCGCCACGCCCCAAGAGTCTTGGGACAAGGTCGCTCCGACTCTCAGTGACGATCTGTTTCTCACCAAGAGACGGATTGAATATCTGATGAAGCAAAAGGGCCTGAAAGGGTCCAACTTGGTTCAATGCTGGGTGGCACGCCGGATCCAACCCCTTCAACATCATGAGATCGACTGATGCATTCCCTCATGTCGTCGAAGAATGACTCCCTCCGCATCAGCTCCAAAGCCTTAAAGCGGAAAGATTATGTATGCCAAATCAAATGGCTGATAAGGGAGCGGATCGAGAGGAAGATTTCAGAGCTGTCCCTGGACATGCATACAGCGGAAAATCCTGTTATGCCGGTAAACCTCAGCAGTAACCCTTTTTACGTGCTCATCTATATGTTATCTTTGCAATACTGAGATGTTTTTCCTTTTCAGCTTGCTGACCTCCCTGAGTCGGAGTTTGCTCCTATTGAGGGATATCCTCCTGAGTTTTCTCAGGACGAGGGTGAATTGGTCCCAATGCTGGATGTCGATCCTCGGAAACGCAAGGCTCCGACATTGGCCATCGGCACCAAAGAAGTTCTCGTTGTGAACAGGTAGTGGGTTGTTTGGGGGTTTGGGTATAGTCTTGGGATCAACCAAATCTCTCTCTGGATTCGTTCCATGTCTGGATCCATTCCACTAATCCATGTGCGTGTTTTCAGCCGTTCGGTTAATCCCAGGCTATATTTAGATTGTATGTGTCACCCTTCACTATTTCTTTGTGTCGCGGCTTGGAAAATTTTCCAAGGGGAGAGAAAATTTCCAGACTAGATAGCCTGGAGTTGGACGAGATGGGCTGAGTTGTGATCCACCCTAGGATTAAGTGAAGACCTTAGACTTGTTGGGTTGGAAAATTTTACATAGTCGAGCTGGATTGCCCGGATTGAGCCACAATCTAGGTCAATCCATGCCTGTTATGGATTAAACGAACGGGGCCTAATGAAGTTTATTAACAAACCTTACACAATCTTAGGTCTAACTGGTCGAAACAAGGTCATTGTATTTTGCTTATACTTCCTTCTAAGATGTAACGTTCTTTGTTCTATTATTTTCTCAAAGCTAAACAGCTCATCAAGGGCAAAGGGAAGGAAGCTGTCGCGAAACCACGGCGCTAACTGAAGCTCAAATTGGCTTCTCCTGCCGTGGCTCCTCTGACACCTGCCCCTCAGCTTTCTGCAGCGCCAGAGATTACTCCATCTCCGACTGTTGTAGAAGATCCGGCTCAACCAATGCCTAGAGAGGCGGACTCTCTCTGCCGAAGAAGAAGCGCAAGAAGCAGAGGATATCAAACACTCTAATATTCTTGAGCAAGTTCGTCTTCACGATGAGAAGATAAGGTCTAGCGTGCTTCCAACTGCGCCAGTGACCCCCCCTAACTTTCGCCAAGAAGGTTGCCACCGAGGTGAATACGAGTTTAGACAAACTCATTCACGAACAATATGTAAGTCGGAATTCCAACTCCCATTTTTCCTTATTTCATATCATATCCTCTAGCCCCCAAGCATGAAGCTGGAAAATCAAATCCGGTTTTATGCTTCCTTAGGATGCCAAAGAATGAACTAGTGTAACCCCCAATGCTCGTGCTGATATTAGTAATATTAGCGCAAGTCTTTAGTAGACTTCTGACTCTGGGTATTCTGACTTACAAAAAGTATATTCCTATAACTAGGATTTGATGAAAAATGTTTGCAACAAGCAGAAAGAGATCAAAGCTCTCTGGCTTGAAAATGCACAATTGAAGGTTTCCAAGGATGAGGCCGAAGGTAAACATTCCGAAACTCAAACCTTGTCTTTTATAGTTGATTTTTTGTTGAACTGTTGTTCTTTTGACTTACAACACTGGTAAAACAGTCCTGCGCTATGATCGAACATGCCGAGAATCTTAAGACCTTGGTGGTGGAGAACTGATGACCCACAAGTATAGGGGGTGTATCACAGTATTTTCGAGGGAAGTGAAACTCAATTTATTGATTCGACACAAGGGGAGCCAAATAATATTTATCAGCCTTAACAAATGAGTTGTCAATTCAGCTGCACCTGGAAACAATCTTGCTCACAACAGTTTATCAGTAGCAACAGTTTTGTAGTAGGAATAGTAAAGTAACAGCAGTAACAAAGCAAAGACAGTAGTAACGAAAGTAGTAAACAGTGGGATTCAAGTGAGGTAGGCATAGGGATGGATGGACGGGCGTTGCATGGACAATACAATTCATGTAGCAATCAGAACATAGGGCAATTGCAGATAAATAAGATAAAGCATCCAAGTACTAGACAATCCTAGGCATGTGTTCCATATATAGTCATACATGCTCGCAATGAGAACTTGCACAACATCTTTTTGTTGAAGATATGCCCAAGAGGCAATAATAAAGTGTTTATTATTATACCTTTATGTTTATGATAAATGTTTACATCCCATGCTATAATTGTATTATTTGGAAACACTAATACATGTGTGTTTTGTAAACATAAAAGAGTCCCTAGTAAGCCTCTTGTTAAACTAGCTTGTTGATTAATGGATGATCATGGTTTCCTGATCATGGATATTGGATGTCGTTAATAACAAGGTTATATCATTAGGAGAATGATGTGATGGACACACACCCATAGTAAGCGTAGCATAAGATCAAGTCATTAAAGTTCGTATTGCTGTAAGCTTTTAAATGTATAGTAACCTAATCCTTCGACTATGAGGTTATGTTAATCACCATCACCGGATGGATACTTTGATGACATCAAACGCCGCTTCGTAACTAGGTGGTTATAAAAGTGTCATTGGGTATTCTAAAAGTATGTGTTGAAGCGCATGAACCAAGATTGGGATTTGTCCATCCATATGACGGATAGATATGCTCTGGGCCCTCTCGGTGGAATGTCATCTAGTTAGCTTGCAAGCATTCGACTAGGTCACAAGGGATGACATATCACGGAACGAGTAAAGAGTACTTATCAGTAACGAGGTAGAACTAGGTATGGAGATACCGACGATCAAACCTCGGATAAGTATAGTATCGCGAGACAAAGGGAATTAGTTTCGTATGTAAATGGTTCAATCGATCGCGAAGTCATCGTTGAGTATGTGGGAGCCATTATGGATCTCCAGGTCCCGCTGATGGTTATTGATATGAGATGTGTCTCTATCATGTCTACATATTCACGAACCATAGGGTGACACACTTAAGGTTCGAAGTTGTTTTAAGTAGATATGGAATGTGCGTTGGAGACCGAATGTTGTTCGGAGTCTCGAAATGGATCCGGGACATCACGAGGAGATCCGGAATGGTCCGGAGAATAAGATTCATATATAGGAGATCATTTTATGAGATAGGAAATGTTCCGGAGTGTTTGTATGAGGATTCTAGAAGGTTTCGGAATGTTCCAGAAGGTTCTAGAAGATATCTTGGAGTTTGCTTGAAAATCAAGATAGGGATCAAGGAGTCCTGTTGGGTCAAGATAAGGAGTCGTGGGGGAGGAGGATTCCTCCCCACCTCCCCAACCTGCCGGCCCCATAGGAGGGGAGTCCTACAAGGACTCCCCTTCCCTGGCGCGCCCTCCCCTCTTTAAATAGAGGGGCAGGGGCGCCCCCTCCTCTCAAGCTCTCATAATCCCCAATCTCTGCCGCCTCTCTCCTCCACCATCTTCTGCACAGGCATAGGCGAAGCCCTGCAGAATTCTCTACTCCACCACCACCACCACGCCGTCGTGCTGCTGGGATTCCATGGAAAAGATGTACTACCTCCGCTGCTCGCTGGAACGGGGAGACGAAGGTCTGCTTCGACTCCGCACGTGTGACCGACTGCGGAAGCGCTGCCGAATCGTGGCGCCGGAAGGATCGTCAACTTGACCAAGGGCGGAAGCGCTGCTGGAACGCGACGCCGGAAGGATCGTCTACTTGACCGAAGGCGGAAGCGCTGCTGGAACGCGACGCCAGAAGGATCGTCCACACGATCTTGAGATCGGCAAGTGATCGACTACATCAACCACGAGACCTAATCTCGTTAACGCTTTCGGATCTACGCGGGTTAGTTCCCATCTATCTCGTTGCTCATGTCTAATAGAATAGATCTTGGCTTTTATCTAGATTAGATCTAGGTTTTGTTCGTTCTTGCTGTAGAAATTTTTTGTTTTCCATGCTACGAACCCATCAGTGGTATCAGAGCCGTATCTATGCGTAGATCTGTTGCACGAGTAGAACACAATGTTTTTTTGTGGGCGTTGATGCTTTTGTTGTCGGTGTCTTAGCATGTACTTTGCATCTTGCGGTATGGTGGGATGAAGCGGCTCGGGCTAACATTACATGTCATCGCACATGAGACTTGCTCCACGCTTGACGTGCAACTTGCTTTGCACAAGTGGCTTTGCGGGTGTCTGTCTCTCCCACCATAGTTAAGATTCCATTTACAATGAGCATCGTGACAACACTTGTATCAACGTTGTGGTCCTTGTTCGTAGGTAAGATCGGTCTTATGCGAAAGCCCCAAACCACGTAAAACTTGCAAAGAAAATTAGAGGCGTCTAACTTGTTTTTGCAGGGGTTCTGTGATGTGATATGGACAACATGTGATTGTGATTGTGTTTGATGTATGCAATGATCCTTGTTGTAATATGGCAACCGGCAGGAGCCTAATGGTTGTCTTTAATTCTGTTAAGACCTGCGTGTCTATTCATCTTGTAATAGCTTTATTCCAAGTAGTTGTAATAGTTGCTGGTGGTGATGAACAACCATGAAGCGGCGCCACTGACCTTGACGCAATGCTGGTGATGATGGAGATCATGTTCGTGCTTTGAGATGGAGATCAAAGGCGCAAGAAGAAAAGGCCATATCATATCACACTTATTATGAATTGCCTGTGATGTTAATCCTTTATGCATCTTGTATTGCTTAGATCGCGACGGTAACACTATAAGATGATCCCTCTCACTAAATATCAAGTAATAAAGTGTTCGTCCTTAGTTGGCACCGTTGCTAAGACTCGTCGTTTTGAAGCATCTCGTGATGATCGGGTGTGATAGACTCTACGTGTGCATACAACGGGTGCAAGCCAGATTTGCACATGCAGAAACTAAGGTTAACCTTGACAAGCCTAGCATGTACAGACATGGTCTCGGAACACAGAATACCGAAAGGTAAAGCATGAGTCATATGGATGATATGATGAACATGTTGATTGTTCGCCTTTAAAGCTACATCATCTCACGTGATGATCGGACTTGGTGTAGTGGATTTGGTTCATGTAATCACTAAAACACCTTGAGGGATGTTGTTTTGAGTGGGAGTTCATTTGTAATTTGGATTAGTCGAACTCAATTTATCATAAACACAATCAAAGTGAATTTGCATAGTTTGTTGTAGTCATTGGCATCCATTCACCACCTTACGCTTAGTTATAATTGAGATAGTGGAACTATAGAAATTCTGGATATTTGCTTTACGAACTGGTATCGTATTGTTTTGAGTGTCAATTAAAATTTATAAGTCCTATTGCAAACTTTCAGCAAACTCAATTTACTCCATGAAGTTTAATAAATAGTATTAAATCAAGAGTAACAATTCCAGTGTTAGTATCTAATGTATCATGTTAGCCTCCATGATTCTTGATACTCAAAAGATTGTTTTTAATATCAAGTTTATCTAAGAGCTGAAAGCAATGTTTCAGAAACCATCATATGTGAAAGGTATTGCGATATCTAAAACAATGTGTTGGTTACAACATGATAGAGTATACGTCCTCATATCTGATGAGAATTTGTGAAGGTTGGAGACGCTAGTCGTCCTAATCCTCCAAAAGTTTTTGAAAAAGAAACATTATACTCACAATTCACCTTTATAAGCTATAGCAGCTTGATCATGAAAGTTGTCATGATAAGGATGAATAGAAGATGTAAGTAAAATGTTTACTATGCTAAAAGATTACTAAAGAATGGATTTTTGAAAGAACACCAAACATTTGATGATGGTGATCCACCTCAAAGTGCAAGTCCAAAGGTATTAGTAGTTGACTATATACGCTTTGTACCATGTGTCATGTTGATGACACCGCTATTGATGTTAATAGATCTTTTAAAAGAAAAGAAATTGCTGAAAGAGAATCTATAAAATATTTGGCAGAAAAGAAAAGATTGGAGATGTCCAACTTAGGCACATAGAAGATATACATGTTATGGTTGTATTCCTTGCTTGTTAAACAATGTGGTTCTCCGGTATTGGATACCGAATTGGTTGGTATGCTATGTCATACAGGACAACGTAATTCATGAGCTACAATGGCCTAAGTAACTAGAAAGAGAATAAGTGATGATGTTCATCGAAAACAAACAAAGGGTTGTTGTGTTGCTCGTTAACATCAAAGCTTGCCTTCAAGATTTGTTTCAATAATTGTTATTTTGTTCCGGTATTACGAAAACAATGGTTGTTCAAATAATTACCGTATTCCATAAAGGATGGATGAACTTTTACAAGTCTTGTGGGAGAAATCACATCCATAAACACTATTGCTAAAATGTCGCAAGACAAAAGATTGAAAGATCACTTGCGAAGTGACATCGCTGTTTAAATTATATTGGAAAGAAAACATGAAGAAACTCCATGTTGATGGAATTTTGGAGTCTTTTGATTTTGATCAAATGACGCTTGTGAAACTTTCTGGAGATAATTAAAACTTCGTTCATAGGCCAAAAGGAACGAATGACTGGCTTATTGGAACTTGTACATATAGATGTATGAAGCCCATTATGTAGTCAAGAGCGATGGATTTCAACTTCATATGCTTTCTCCGAGAATTTGAGTGAATATATGTATATTTACTTAATAAGGAGGAAGTATGAAACATTTGAAAATTGATCAAAGACTTTCAAGATGAAGATGAAAATCATTGTAACAAGAAAATAAAGAGGTTATGATTCGATCATAAAGGAAGATATTTGAGTTACATGTTTAGCAAAAACACCTAAGACTTGAGGAATTGTTCTGTGATTTGTGTTTCTCGATAAACCATAGGATTATGGCATATTCGAGAGATAAAATCAAACCATGTTTGAGATGGTAAGATCAAGGGTGTCATTTATAAAACTGCCATTATGTTTTTAAAGATTAAAGCTTTAGTGACTACCGCTTTTACACTGAAAAGAGCTCCATCGTGATCCGTTGAAATGACACCATATAAGTCATGGTTTGGGATAAAACCCGAATTGTCTTTTCTTAAAATTTTGGTATGTTATGCATAAGTAAAATGTTTACAACCAAAGTCGGATAAGCACGTCTTTGTAGGTTATCCCAAAGAATTTGTTGGGAATTTCTCCATAACACTGAGGACAAAAGAGTTTGTTACTTGGAACATCAAGTTTCTTGAGAAGGAATTTTTCGTGAAAAGTTAAGTGGGAGGACAATAGAACTTTGATAAGGTTGTGGAACCTTAGCTATATGTGCTAAGTAGCGCAGCGCCGGAAAGTGTCCCGGTGACGGCCACAATGCTCATGGCTCTCGTGATTACAAAAGGTGTGATCTCGGAGATTAGAGTTCCTATAGAACCATGTGGGTCAGTAAGAATCAAATAGTAAGATTTGATAAGCAAGTCGTTATTGTTTTGACAATGATGAACCGACTACATGCAAAGAAGCGATGATGGGCCCTTACTCCATAAAATGACTAGAAGTCATGGAATCCGTGATAGCATCCATACACAAGAAATCAAGTTTCTGAACTTTGAAGACCCTCCGGAAAGGCGTGAAGCCTATCGGTCGTGTTTGGATCTATAAATAAATAGACATGGATGTTTCAAATCTATGAAATAGTCGACATGTCGGAAAGAGTTTACGACAATGTTCAAGGAATTGACTATGATAAGATTTGATCTTTCATAGCGATATTTAGTCTGCACGGATTAATGTAGCAACCACTACATATATTTTGGTATATGGTAGTTGAACAAACAAAACAAGTTCTTCTAATAGAATAGTTACCTAGGACGTGTACATGACACGATCCAAAGGGTTTTGTTAATTCAAAGGATGCTAAAAGAGTATGCAAAACTTCAATGGTTGAAGTAAGCATAGCAGAGTTGGAATCTTCACCATGATGAAACTGTTAAAAGAGTTTAAATTCATCGGAGATGATGAAGATGCTTGCATTTGCAAGAAATTAAGTGGGAGCGCTGAGACATATTTCTAATACATTATGTAGAGGACATATTGTTGATTGGAAATGATGTATCTTGTATTGACACAGGTTAAGAATTTCATTTTGATGAAAGACTTAGGCATAACCCAAGAATTAGGCATCAATGTCTATATGGATAGATTGAGGCGCTAATATGGTTTTGCCAAATGTACATAGATAAGATGTTGAATGAGTTCAATATAGAAACAACAAGAAAGGTTCTTGATGCACGGAAAGGACTGAATCAAGATTCGAATGTGTTGACACGAGATTCAAGTGTTTTGACACTTGGTGAAATTACAAGAATATTTTGATCAATCATTCTTTGAGATGTACACATCCAGATATGTCCTATGCTCTAAATGTTATGAGCATATACCAGAATGATTCATAAGATGATCATTGGACAATAGTAAAAATATTCTTATGAGCTTTGGAAGA
The DNA here is from genome assembly GCA_910589775.1 of Avena eriantha. Taxonomy (NCBI): domain Eukaryota; kingdom Viridiplantae; phylum Streptophyta; class Magnoliopsida; order Poales; family Poaceae; genus Avena; species Avena eriantha. The sequence continues at coordinate 251,719,378 of OU342741.1, read as the reverse complement.
ACTAAGAATATATCATGTATAAGTGACAAATAGTTAAAGGTAGTTCATTGTAAAGTGTTACATTGATACTAGTTTTGTCACAGGATACAAATTAAGTTTATCTCAATTTAAACTATGGGTGGCACAATGTAATGAAAGGAAGTTCCATAACGGATTTGGTTGAGTACCAAAGTTAAAACATTGTGACAGATACTACAACAAAAGGCTAAGTATATAAACTGCTATAGTAGCAGCAAAGGAGGGCATTTGTGTTAAGTAGTTTGTTATCAAACTAGGTGTGGTTCATAGCGGGATAATACTATGAAGATACATTGTATGACAATTGTATCAACATGATTTAATCCCGAGGAACTAAAGGTCTCACCAAAGGACCAAATTTGTACAATGCCATCTCATTGGAGAATGAGTAATGCGTAGAGACGCAAGGACATGCAAATACACACGGACCTGGAAGTGTCAGATCCGAAGATTATGTTTACCACTAGCAATGGTGTCTATACAACACCAGAAATCCATAGGTGTTGAATGCACAAGTTTTTAACTAGATTATTGACTCTAGTGCAAGTGGGAGACTGTTGGAGATATGCCCAAGAGGCAATAATAAAGTGGTTATTATTATATCTTTATGTTTATGATAAATGTTTACATCCCATGCTATAATTGTATTATTAGGAAACACTAATACATGTGTGTTTTGTAAACATAAAAGAGTCCCTAGTAAGCCTCTTGTTAAACTAGCTTGTTGATTAATGGATGATCATGGTTTCCTGATCATGGATATTGGATGTCGTTAATAACAAGGTTATATCATTAGGAGAATGATGTGATGGACACACACCAATAGTAAGCGTAGCATAAGATCAAGTCATTAAAGTTCGTATTGCTGTAAGCTTTTAAATGCATAGTAACCTAATCCTTCGACCATGAGGTTATGTTAATCACCATCACCGGATGGATACTTTGATGACATCAAACGCCGCTTCGTAACTGGGTGGTTATAAAAGTGTCATTGGGTATTCTAAAAGTATGTGTTGAAGCGCATGAACCAAGATTGGGATTTGTCCATCCATATGATGGATAGATATGCTCTGGGCCCTCTCGGTGGAATGTCATCTAGTTAGCTTGCAAGCATTCGACTAGGTCACAAGGGATGACATATCACGGAACGAGTAAAGAGTACTTATCAGTAACGAGGTAGAACTAGGTATGGAGATACCGACGATCAAACCTCGGATAAGTATAGTATCGCGAGACAAAGGGAATTAGTTTCGTATGTAAATGGTTCAATCGATCGCGAAGTCATCGTTGAGTATGTGGGAGCCATTATGGATCTCCAGGTCCCGCTGATGGTTATTGATATGAGATGTGTCTCTATCATGTCTACATATTCACGAACCGTAGGGTGACACACTTAAGGTTCGAAGTTGTTTTAAGTAGATATGGAATGTGCATTGGAGACCGAATGTTGTTCGGAGTCTTGGAATGGATCCGGGACATCTCGAGGAGATCCGGAATGGTCCGGAGAATAAGATTCATATATAGGAGATCATTTTATGAGATAGGAAATGTTCCGGAGTGTTTGTATGAGGATTCTAGAAGGTTTCGGAATGTTCCGGAAGGTTCTAGAAGATATCTTGGAGTTTGCTTGAAAATCAAGATAGGGATCAAGGAGTCCTGTTGGGTCAAGATAAGGAGTCGTGGGGGAGGAGGATTCCTCCCCACCTCCCCAACCCGCCGGCCCCATAGGAGGGGAGTCCTACAAGGACTCCCCTTCCCTGGCGCGCCCTCCCCTCTTGAAATAGAGGGGCAGGGGCGCCCCCTCCTCTCAAGCTCTCATAATCCCCAATCTCTGCCGCCTCTCTCCTCCACCATCTTCTGCACAGGCATAGGTGAAGCCCTATAGAATTCTCTACTCCACCACCACCACCACGCCGTCGTGCTGCTGGGATTCCGTGGAGAAGATCCACTACCTCCGTTGCTCACTGGAACGGGGAGAGGAAGGTCTGCTTCGACTCCGCACGTGTGACCGACTACGGAAGCGCTGCCGAATCGTGGCGCCGGAAGGATCGTCAACATGACCAAGGGCGGAAGCGCTGCTGGAACGCGACGCCGGAAGGATCGTCTACTTGACCGAAGGCGGAAGCGCTGCTGGAACGCGACGCCAGAAGGATCGTCCACACGATCTTGAGATCGGCAAGTGATCGACTACATCAACCACGAGATCTAATCTCGTTAATGCTTTCGGATCTACGAGGGTTAGTTCCCATCTATCTCGTTGCTCATGTCTAATAGATTAGATCTAGGTTTTGTTCGTTCTTGCGGTAGAAATTTTTTGGTTTCCATGCTACGAACCCATCACTTTTGTCCTGCCAGCCCGTTTACAGAGGGGCCTATAGGGAACTACTGGCAATTAAGGTGCTCCGTTTAATAGAGCACCGGAGCAAAGCATTAACACTCTGTGAACACATGTGATCCTCACATCAAAGCCTTTCCTTTCCGGTTATCCCGATTTCTGTCACTTCGGGGCCATAGGTTCCGGACAACGACGTGTGTACACAACTTGCAGATAAGACCAAGAACAATACTATCATAATGAATCAATAATATGTTCAGATCTGAAATCATGGCACTCGGGACCTAGTGACAAGCATTAAGTACAACAAGTTGCAACAAAGTCATAAAGCACTAATAAAAGATACTAGGAACCATGCCCTAACAATCTAATGCCATTACATGAACGATCTCATCCAATCCCTACCATCCCCATAGCCTACAGTGGGGGATTACTCACTCATAGATGGGGGAAACATGGATGGTCGATGAAGATGATGGTGAAGATCGATGGAGATGGCTCTGGGGCCACTTCCCCGACCCGGCAGGGTGCCAGAACAGAGACTTTCTGTCCCCCAAATCTGCCCTTCGGTGGCGGCGGCGCAACGGAAGTTTTCGTGGAAAAACGTCGAACCCCCCGAAGTTTTTAGGTCAGAAGGCTTCTTATAGGCGAAGAGGGAGACCGAGGGGGTGCCTGGGGCCACCACACCATGCCCTAGCGCGGCGGGGCCCAGCCCGCGCCTGGGGGGTGTGGCCAGCTCCTGGCCCTCCTCCGCCTCGTATTCTGGCTCCGTGAGTCTTCTGGAAAAATAGGCACTTTGGCTTTTGTCCCATCCAATTCTGGGAATATTCATTTTCTGACTTTCCTGGAACCAAAAACAGCAGAAAACAGGCAGCTGGCACTGTGGCTCTTGTTAATAGGTTAGTCCAAGAAATCATATGAAAAGTACTCCAAAGTGTGGACAAAACACAAGAAAGTGGATAAAACCAGGCATGGAGCATCAAAAATTATAGATACATTTGCAATGTATCAACATCCCCAAGCTTAACTCATGCTCGTCCTCTAGTAGGTAAGTGATAAAAAGAAAGAATAATTTTTGAGGTGACATGCACCATCAAAGACTTGACCAAAGTATTTGTAAACATTCAAAGCTGGGATCATAGTACTTCAATCATAACATGAAAGACAAAGTTCTAGCAATAAGACAAAGAAACTATGATGCAACATGAAAAGGCACAAACAAAAGATTCATGAATAACAATGCCTTGCAAGACGTTTGTTTGTTTCACATAAAGAAAACATAGCAAAGTGGTAATCAGCTTGTCCCTCATAGAGTAGCAAATATAAATGCATAGGACGCCTTCAAAGATCACACGAGTGACTAGATACAAATAGTTTAAAACAAGCAATATCAAGGTATGCATCAATCAACAAGTCTTGGGACAATGCACATAGAACTAAGAATGACCACTATGCTCTCAAGAAAGTGCTCATAGAATGTGCGGAGACTCAACAAGGAAATGAAAAGGTTTTGAATAGTTTGAAAGGCTTCCAAATGCTGAAAGTAAGGTACTCATTAGCTTTGATCTCTCATTGCCCCTATCATAAGCATCTTTAATGTGGTTAAGGTGAAAGTGAGGTCCAATTTGTGTTATATGCTTGACAGACTATAAACTGAAAATCCCAAGTCCCTTGAGTACGAGGGCCGCTCCTCATGCTAATCAACTTTAGTCACCGGTAAGTTCTTGTCATCGTAAGTATGAGCGTATCATTGGGAACCGCCAACGGGGTACCCCTTGCCCGATGATACGGAAGAATCCCCATATCAAAATGACAAGGCAAACAGACAATGAGTATCTCGGCAATCTTCTTATTTACCATGGAAAATGGTGCTTTTTTCTCTCTTTCCTCTTTTCATAAAACTCTTTTTCTTTTCTTTTTCTCAATAGCTATCTCTCTCTCTTTTTTTATAAGAAGAATGCTTCATAGATATCATTATGGTTACGCTGCAGGTTTCCACCATGTCAGCATGGATTACACCAGCGGCCCAGGCGTTTCTCTAACACACATACATAACTCCATGGACTTACAAGCTCCCCTTTTATTTCACACCGACGACATCCGCAAACAAAAGAGCAAGGTATCAACTGGGTATATATTTACAAGTGTTGAAAGTGTTCCCCGTGACAGCACGGTTCTGCTAATCCCTAGCCTATAATTAGCAAGAATATAACTTTCATGGAGAGTTCACAATGGTTCAGGTTTATTAAGTACAGGAAATAAAGTGTGCCATCAAGTTCGTGAGAGCATTACTAACTAACTTTCTCAAAACAAGAAAACATTTTATTCGGAAGAAAACAAGGCATAATGAATATGCACGGAAGTAGCAAATGATGCTAATATGTAGGTATGGTGGACACTTTGGCAATATTTGGTTTTAGGGAGTTGGAAACATCAGTAAAACATACTCAGTGAAAGTGAAGGCTAGCAATAGTAAGGGAGCGACGAACGAGAGTGCAATAATGGCCATAATCATGTAGACCGACAAAACATCATTGATCAAAGCATAAAGTGATACTACAAGTTGAAAACTAAAGGATCATAAAGGCTTATGGTAACTTGAGATAGTCATAACATGGTGTGAGCATGTGCCAAGTCAACCCAAATAAAGCATCAAAGGAGAATACCACTATACTATGTTTTAATATGCTAAAACAACACATGATTCATCCAAGGCACATTAAGCAATGTCAATTGTTTATAACAAGTCATGCTACAGCAAAGAATACTAAGCACAGAGCCAAAACAATATCAGGCATGGCATGACAAAGCATAGGCCACAATCAAAAACAAGTTCTCTTTACCACTTAAGCATGAGTTTTCCTACTCTTTTCCAAACCAAACTATTTGAACGCCAATGCATGAAAGAGGGGGCCCAACCAACTTATTCAGAAAACTAAGCAAACCAAGCAAACTAAAAAAACAAAAAAAACAAAAAAGAAGACGCTCCAAGAACAACACAACTGTGCATGAAACAATAAAATTGAAGCGTTCGGAGGAAACCTGAGATTTTTATTGATGAAGAAGGGGATGCCTTGGGCATCCCCAAGCTTTGACACTTGTACTTCTTGGATATTTCTTGGGGTGACACGCGTGGCATCCCCAAGCTTGAGCTTTAGTCCATCCTTCATCTCATTACTCATACCTTCCATACACCTAAATTTTTTCCTTCATACAAAACTTCACACAATCTCATTAGCAACATTAGTGCACTTAAGATAAATAAGTCTCTAGGTTAAGTTCTAACACCAAATAAACTTCCATTAGAACACTAGCTACTATAACACTTCCCTCAAAAAGCTCAATTCCCCAAAGGAACTCAAGAAGGAACTAACAAGAAGCAAATGCAGAAAATGGCAGAAATCTGTCAAAATAGACTAGGAGGTAAAGACAAATTTTTTCGAAGACCCTCTATTACTCAAATAAAAAAGTGTTGAACTAACGAAAGTTAGATAACAACCTGGGGTAGAATTAAAAAAACATTACAGCTCAATCCAACATACAGAGCTCTCTCACGAATTTTTACGGTGAAGCACAGAAATCTGTTTCGGGACAGCAACTTTCCAAATCATTACTTCTCTCTCATTAGAGGTTACTCTTGGCACAAAAAGCAAATAAAAAGGATAAGGAGCGGTTATTACCGAGGTAATAACTTCCAAGACTCATCTAAAACTTTTGGGTTATCTCCCAATAAGTACTTTTCTTTAACGCCTTTAAGTTAGGCATGAGCAAAAACTAAAGTGAATAGAATAGAAGTAAGCGAAGATAATCATGGTGAAAACATTGTTTTGTTCAATGAAATCCTTTTGTTAACAAGGTTGATCAGGTCTTGTTACCAAAACAATTTCATATGAGACAAAACTTGGGATTCTACTAATGATTATGTTTCCTCAACCTTGATAGCAATGGTCCCAGTCATAATAGTTTCAAATTTTTCTCTTCGTATGGGACAATATATTTCTCCAACTTGAATGCCTCCACATGTTCAATTGAATTCAAACCATAAGTCCTTTCAATCTTCTTGAGGAAATAGACAATGTGTTCATGGAAGGTCACCTTCCCTTGATTACAATTAATAACAGCTCCTGCAGTATTTAAGAAAAGGTCTCCCAAGAATAATAGACATAGTATCATCTTCAGGCATAAAGTTTGAGAGGATGCTCTCATAAGAAATATGAGTTGAAGTAAAAGAGAGCATCAAGGAGCAAATTAAAAACACATTTAAGTCTAACCCACTTCCTATGCATAGGAATCGTGTAAGCAAATAACAAAGTGACAGGCATAAAAAGATAAAACAAGAGTAATTTCAAAACTTTCAGAACATAGAGAGGTGTTTCAATATGAAAACTTCCACAACCATATTTTCCTCTCTCATAATAATTTTCAGTAGCCTCATGAAGAAACTCAACAATATAACTATCACATAAATCATGCTCTTCATGATCCACAAGCACTAGAGCTTTATTATAAACATTTTCAAGAGAAACCTTAGGAACATAACATTCCTTCTCCTTTAGTAAGCAAGGGGGACAATCAAATAATGTAAGGGATAAAGAGTTACTCTCATTAGAAGGTAGGCATGGGTAGCTAATCCATTCTTCCTCCTTTTATTCATTACTCTCCTCCTCTTTTTCATCTAATGAGATTTCAGGTTCATCAATTTCTTCTTCCATAGGATACTGCAAGGCATTAGTCTCTTCCATTTGTGGAAAGCATCTATTAAAATATTCAAGAATATAGCCATTTTCAAGCAATAAATTCTTCAATTTGTTGCGCATCATAAAAGTCATAAATTCCTTTAGCATAGGAAGATATGGTATCATTATCACTATACTCACAATGAAAAGGGAGGTGTTTATACCTCTTTCTGCAACAAGACTCATCACAGCAATAAGTAACATTATAGTAGAGCACACGTTCCTAGCAATGGTATACAATCTATCAATTTGTTCCCATAAGTGTTTCCCTTTTTGTGACAAGCGGTGTTCCTTATAATAATATTTTTGATCTTCCATGAACCCACCTTGCCAATAAGCTTCCGTTTCAAAGAAACCAACCATTGACAACAAGCATGATAAGGCAAGACAATAACAGACCAACGAAAATAACAACTAGAGTAGGAGCCAATTTTTTTGTATTTTTGATAAAGAAACAAGAAAACAAGGAGAAAATAAGCTTAGCTTGAACAATAGTGAATCCACGTGAACTTGATAAATAAAGCTATGCTCCCCGGCAACGGCGCCAGAAAATAGTCTTGATGACCCACAAGTATAGGGGGTGTATCGCAGTATTTTCGAGGGAAGTGAAACCCAATTTATTGATTCGACACAAGGGAGCCAAAGAATATTTATCAGCGTTAACAACTGAGTTGTCAATTCAGCTACACCTGGAAACAATCTTGCTCACAGCAGTTTATCAGTAGCAACAGTTTTGTAGTAGGAATAGTAAAGTAATAGCAGTAGCAAAGCAAAGACAGTAGTAACGAAAGCAGTAAACAGTGGGATTCGAGTGCGGTAGGCATAGGGATGGATGGATGGGCGTTGCATGGACAAGACAATTCACATAGCAATCAGAACATAGGGCAATTGCAGATAAATAAGATAAAGCATCCAAGTACTAGACAATCCTAGGCATGTGTTCCATATATAGTCATACGTGCTCGCAATGAGAACTTGCACAACATCTTTTGTCCTGCCAGCCCGTTTGCAGCGGGGCCTCTAGGGAACTACTGGAAATTAAGGTGCTCCTTTTAATAGAGCACCGGAGCAAAGCATTAACACTCCGTGAACAGATGTGATCCTCACATCAAAGCCTTTCCCTTCCGGTTATCCCGATTTCTGTCACTTCGGGGCCATAGGTTCCGGACAACGACGTGTGTATACAACTTGTAGATAAGACCAAGAACAATACTATCATAATGAATCAATAATAAGTTCAGACCTGAAATCATGGCACGCAGGCCCTAGTGACAAGCATTAAGCACAACAAGTTTCAACAAAGTCATAAAGCACTAATAAAAGATACTAGGCACCATGCCCTAACAATCTGATGCCATTACATGAACGATCTCATCCAATCCCTACCATCCCCATAGCCTACAGCGGGGGATTACTCACTCATAGATGGGGGAAACATGGATGGTCGATGAAGATGATGGTGAAGATCAATGGAGATGGCTCCGGGGGCACTTCCCCGTCCCGGCAGGGTGCCGGAACAAAGACTTTCTGTCCCCCGAATCTCCCCTTCGGTGGCGCCGGTGTAGCGGAACTTTTCGTGGAAAAACGTCGAACCCCCCGAAGTTTTTAGGTCAAAAGGCTTCTTATAGGCGAAGAGGGAGACCGAGGGGGTGCCTGGGGCCACCACACCATGCCCTGGCGCGGCCGGGCCCAGCCCGCGCCTAGGGGGGGGTGTGGCCAGTCCCTGGCCCTCCTCCGCCTCGTATTCTGGCTCCGTGAGTCTTCTAGAAAAATAGGTACTTTGGCTTTTGTTCCGTCCAATTCCGAGAATATTCATTTTTGACATTCCTGGAACCAAAAACAGCAGAAAATAGGCAGCTGGCACTGTGGCTCTTGTTAATAGGTTAGTCCAAGAAATCATATGAAAAGTACTCCAAAGTGTGGACAAAAGACAAGAAAGTGGATAAAACCAAGCATGGAGCATCAAAAATTATAGATACATTTGCAATGTATCAAGAACAAAGAACTTCGCCAAGAGCTGGATAAGCTTAAGGCAGATCATGAGAAGAGCATTGCTCAAATGCTCGAATCCACCTCCATGGCCACCGATGAGCGTGATCGCAAGATTGCGCTTCAAGATAAGAAAATCTCGGATCTCAACGATGAGCTATTCATAGAAAAGAACATTTCCAAGGCACTCCAGAGTCATCGTGAAGAGAAGGCCAAAGTCGACGATGTCATCTTTGGTATGTTTCCCTTTCTCTGAATTATCTACATCTTCTGACTCTTTTAGAGTCTAGGGTTTTCACTTACCCTTTGCATTATATGCGTAGGTCCTCTGAACTTGATGGACTCCGCCTCTACCGAGCCTTGCACCCACCGGCTTACCTAAGTCGGTGATTTGCTTCATGACTTCCACCAATCCCTCAAAGATAATTGCGAAGTTCTCAAGGTTCCGGATATGCATAGCATGTCCGGTTTTAAAGTGCGAGAGAAGGCCAAGGATATGCCACAACTTGTTTAGGACTGGAACATGTCCTACGCGCGAACCGCAGTGCAAAACGCTCTCACCATGGTTATGAGACACTATGGAAACAGGGAGATCTGGCAAGTAACCAGAGGGTACTGCAAGGTGGACGAAGACGAACAGGAGCAAGACATCAAGGCCATCATGGACTCTTGCGCCGGATATGGATGCCACGTAGCTGATTTGACCAGCTACGACACTCCTTTCTTCACCTGCGTGGACACACCGCTTCCGCCTTCCAAAGAAATTGTTGAAGTTTCTGATGATTATCAAACCATTTCGGATTTGAACATCTCGGAACGCTATCAAGCCGAGGCCGATGTATCCAACGAGCCGGCAGCTCCTACCTCTCCTCCTGCATCATAGAGTATCAGAAGAACAATATGTTATTCTGAAAACAATTTGGGTATGTAAATAAGTAGTGATAAACTTTTGCTAATGCTAAGCTTTAAACATATCTATTTAGCACTTTTGGCTTTACAATTTTCGTGCTAAAAATATTTTCATAAGCACTTGTATTTTTTATCTGCACTTACCGTTTATCTAGCTTTCTGCCTCGTCCCTTTTGTGAGCCGGCTAACCTTTAGCACAGAAACAAAGCTGGCTTCCAGTACCAACAATTCACTACTCGGAAAATGCCCGCATCTAGCAATTAGACAATTAACCAAAGTTTAGACTAGAAAATTTTATATTTATACACTGTCACATCCCAAAATTTTCCAAATTTTGAAATGTGAAAAATCAAATAAATAAAAGAATTAAAAGATGAAATTTAGGAGGAAAGGAAACTTTTTGTTTCTGATAGGAAATACCAAAACCTTATTTAAATGATATTAATTTTAAATAAGGAAGTGATAAACAAATCAACAAATGCAATAATGCATGGAATGTATCTTGATCTTAAACACTTGCATTTTAAACCAATGGAAAAAGATTAAACCAAAAAACTAAACCCTAATAAGAAAATCATCACATCAAGTTCAATTCTATTCTATGGCTATGTTCCATATAGAATTTGAGCATAAGCATATCTAAGTGATCTATATTGGCAAACAACAAAATTATAAATCCACAAGAATTGATTTCACTCTATTTGGAGTCATGGATAAAAAGTTAAGATTTTTATAAGATAAAAGAAAGTACTCGGCCAATAAAGCTCATAGAAAAAATCAATAAGTTAATTGCAAACAAAGTAATTTTAAATGTTATATAAAGGTCAATAATTATTAAATAGAATCATACAAATTGGAACCACCTTTGGAACTATAAATCAAAAGATGAGATTTATATACGACAAGAAGAAAAAGAAATCAAAAATATATTGCAAAGCCAAGATAAGCTATATCTAAAATCCATGTCTAAATAGAACAAAAGTATATTTAAATAACATATAATGGTAAAGAATTATTTTATAAAACTTTGTAAATTGGTTTGACCCTCTTTGGGGTTTTAAATAAAAAGATATGAAGGAAAGTAACTATGTAAAAAAACCATATATGCCAAAGTAAATATTTATAAATGATATTGTTTGAATTGGATAATAAATAAGATAGATAATATTCTAAAATGATCTTGTTGATTTTACAATTTTTTTGAAATTCGAATGGATGCATTTAGATCTCTAAAACAAAAGTTATAAAGGAAACCTGACAAAAAAGAAAAACAAAAGATATTTAAAAAAATGCAGCAGCAACCCAACCCAAGGCCCATCTAACCCTGACCCACTTGTCTATTTTTTTTCGCTTCTCTTCCTTTTATTTTTATCTTTGGGCCAAATGTTCCTGGCCCATCTAGGCTGATCGAGCGCTCGCTCGTCTTCTTCCTCTTCACGTACACGAAACAGAGAGTCGTGTTCATGGTTGTACTCCTTCCTCTCCTTCCCCTATCAATTCTAGTGACAATTTCTCTTCGACTTCAAAACGAAAAACATTTATAATCAAGTGGAGGTTCCATTCAGGCCATTAGTTTCTCACTTTAGTGCCTTAATCTCTCATATCAAACCGGTGCTCCGAATGCCAATCGGTGGCATACGTCTCCCGATCTCCCTCCCTAGAGCATATCAAGACGAACCGAGAGAAGCAGCATGTACTTCTAGTCCTCCTCCTTCACTTTCGTTCCTAAACTTTCTCCAGAGGATGTCTCTACAATCCATACCAACCATGCCAACTTCAACTCTAAATTCGAGTTCATCGTTAGATCATGTCCGCCACGGTGAGAATCTTATCAATTCCTTAAACTGGAATACTCTACTCATCGTTGCCTACCTCCAAGACATGATGCTGCAACTTCTTGTTACAGTTCACCATGCCACCGACGCCGCACGTTGCTCCAGCCAAGGACTTCTCTCTCTCTTGGACTCTACAAACGACGCCATGGTCATCATCGTGTTCGCCTCGACGTCCTCTGCGCTGTCCACGTCTTCTTCAAATCCGGATACGTTCCTAGCGACGAGAACGACAATGCCAAGCCCGCGCCCGATCTCTCCGGCGAGCTATTCTAGGGAGCACTCCTTGTCCATCCAATCTTCATCTAACGGTCAAAATCAGATCACTTACCGAAGGGGTGTCCTCCAATCAGATTCTGCCAAGTGTTATGTCTATTTCTATTTTCGGATTTTTAGACATAAGAACAATGGAACTTGCAAAAATCATATATTTGGTTCCGTTTGTCAAAATTTAGCAAATAATATGTCTATGGATTCACAAAAATGAGTAGAACACAGTAAAGCAAGAATTCGGTACTTTTGTGAAAGTTAAAATCAGGTTTTGTACATAACCATTTGTGGAGTATTTTGAGTATAAAAATTGTTGTGTAAATTATTTTTAAGTGAATCCTTTTGCAAATGGTTGTATATTAAATCCTCTATACTGTAGGATCTTAATAAAATTTAAGTTTAGTACATAGGATTTATGTAGCATATGTTAGTCAAGTGTGGCTTATTTTAGTGTTATAAAATGTTTTAAATAATCTCTTTGCACTAAGATTATTACAATTAGCATCCACCTTATATAAAGGACCAGTAGGTGTTTATAGTGTTCTGAACCTTGCTGTAACAACTTGTTCAAAAAAATATCTTGTTGTATGCTTGCATGTATTTCGTTCTATTCATGTGGTGTTGTTGCATCCCGCTAAAACCACTACTAGAAAATCGCGCTGTTTTGTGCATTGCATCATCATGATCGCATGATCGTGTCATCATGCCATATTGCATTTGAGTATCATCATCATCATGCGTGGTTTTGCCTAAAACTATTTTCGAAAAGCCTGGTTTTGTTTTCCGAACGCCTCGTCTTTATTTAAAATCAAAACTCCTGTCTTTTCCGGATAGTTTTATTTGTCTAAAATTATTTACAAAGGCCTATTTTAAAATAAACTAAAAGGTAAGTTGTTTTTTTTGGAGGCAGCAAGCCAGGCCCAAAGCCCAGTCGGCCACCTCCTTCCTAGCCCTAAAACCAGCTAACCCTAAAACCCCCAACCTCCTACCCCAGCCGGCCACACCCTGCCTTCCTTTTCTCCACCCCGCCGCCAGCCAAACTCCTCCCAGCCGCCACCTGCGTTTCCTCCAATACCACATGGTCCCTCCTCCACCGACCGGTCCCACCTTCCCCTTATACACACCCCACTCGCCACCCTCCCAACCACACACGCACGCAACACACGTACACCACGCGGCTAGCCCACACCATGCCCCCACCTGACACCACCGCCCACCACCCTCCATCCCCGGTCCCACCCCGCCGACACGCACCTTGCCGACCACCTCGGTTCCATCACCCGCCTAGAAGCCCCCCGCATCGCGATCCCCTCCTCTGCCTCGTTGCTCCGCGCCGCCGCCTCGCTGTTCCGCGCCGCCGCCTCGCTGTTCCGCGCTGCCGCCTCGCTTTCTCTCAGAGCCACTGCTCGCCTCTGTCCTCCCTGGCTCCCACGCCCCGCCACGGTTCCCCTTCGCCGCCCTACAACCCCAACGAGGAGGCCGCCACGCCTCGGCTTCTCCTCGAGCTCGCCGTCTCCACCGGCAAGCCGCCTCCCTCCCCGCCTTCCCCGCCGCTGCAGGGCCCTCCGCCTCGGTCGTGCCCCGCCTCCTCCTCTGGGCGCGCTCAGCGCCACCGCCTCCTTCTCGGATCCCAGGCTCCGCCGCTCCTCGTCGGCCCCTGCTCTTCCGTGACCTGGCGCCCTCCTCCTCGAGCGCCACCTCCCCCTCTCGTCCATGCTGCCGTCTGCAGCAGCTCGTCCCACCCCCTCATATGTGCCGCCCTGGTGCCGTATCCCTAGCGAGCCCGAAGCCACCATGTGCTCGTCGCCCTCACCCTCCTTCCCACAAGCTCTGCTGACTGCAGCGCCTCGTCCCCGAGCCCGAGCGCCACCCTCTGTTCCGGCGTCACCTGGACCCGCACGCGTCCATGTAGGGCCCCGTGCCCCTCCTGCGACCTTGCCGTTCCTGGCCGCATCCACGATCCGCCACCGCGGGCGACCTCCACCTCTGCCCCACCATCACCAACCCACTGCCAGGCCTCGGTCCCCTCGACCTCGCCCTATCCCCGTCCTGGCTTCACCGGCCCCGTTCCCTTTTCCCAAGTGCTTTGCAACCTCTGTTCGTTAGCTTCCACCCGTTTGCTCTTGGTGTTTAGTGAATTTTGGTGTTGTGGTGTTGGTGAAAAATACCAAAGTCATGCGTCAAGATCTTCTCAAGACCGCGGCATCCAATTAGTCCATCATCGACCACCACAACACTGAGAACCCGGATACCAAGATCTACTTCCAAACGCGTTGACCGAAGTTCGAGATGGCACACCAAGGTCTTCATCCCGGTACGACAAGAGCATCGCAAGGGATTCGAAGACCCGAACCCCGGATCCGCAGACCGAACCCGGGCGCGCAAAGTTCATCGACCCCGGAGACCGGTCCGGAGTGCCAAGGCCATCGACATGGAATCGACAAGATCATCACGGAACCCAAGATCTACTTCGCAGGGTGCCGAACACCAAGGTCTTCTCCTCGGAACGCCTCGATCTACTTCACGGATCCGAAGACCCCGGTACCGATCCACTCAAGTCCGCCATCGACGGCAAGATCGACCGCTTGGAACCCAAGTTCTCCATCTTGTATCTGCACCTCGATCCCCGTTGAACCCTGAGACCGGACCCGAACCCCTAGAAACCAAGATCTTCCGAACCCAGATGTGTGAACCTTTTCCCGAGCCCCTATTTTATAAATGCTAAATATTAAACTGTCGCATATTAAATTGTTCATGCATGCATATCTGTCTGTGATTTGGGGGCATTATGACGATTCACCTCATAATTAAATATGGAGTCTATATGCGGGATACCTTTGTCTTATTCCGGACTCCATTTAAATTTGTGTAGCGAACCGATGCCCTGTTTCGCCTTGTTAATTCAACATTTAAATTGCGGGGTATCTAAACAACATGAACCCATTAATTAATTGTCGGGACCCCGGTTCCGCTTAATACTGCCTAATCGCACCGCATCTTTGGCATGTCATGCATCATATCATAATCATGTCGGAGCTTCTGCCGTAGTATTATATATTGCATCCGCTGTTTCTTCTAGTGTTTGCTTCTTCGCGGATTAGGCCGATGAGTTGATGCGAGTATCGACAAGTTCTCTAGATATGAACCTTCGGCAATGTTTCCCAGGCGAGCATCTCTCCCCCTTCTACCTATTTTGCATTTATAGTCTTTATTTCCTCCTATTGTTCTATTGTTATCCGTGTCGCGATCCTTTAGTTTCTGTACACCAGTTATATCCTGTGCAGCCTCTATATTGCCTTGGACACCTCCTATTACCTGTGTTTGGTAGATAGCTGGCCTTGCGAGTCGTAGTTGCTTGCTCAGGTGCGATCTCGTGTAGTCGAGTACTACAGTAGTTGGTATGCTGGCTGATGTTTATGGTGGAGATGTTTATGGTGGAGATGATCATGATTTTAAATACAACTATTAAATTGCTAGATATAACTAATGTAGAGGCATTGGTGGGCAATAGATGTTATTTGGTTCTTCCACACTCACTTGTGTCCCATAGGCCGTGAGTACTTGATACATGGTCCTTGATTTTTCGCACTATCTACATCCAGGAGGCCTTATGGACCCCGCTGAGCTAGAGCTTGATTCATTTCTATTTCTTGGGGCCACAAGTAGTTTGGGGCTTTATTACTATCCTGTACTTATGCCATGTTTACTACTTTATTTAAGATTGTGCGTGGAGCACCTGTACTATTTTGGATGGGGAGTGTTTTCGTGGTATCAACAAGCCCAATCACACTTTCGGGTTCCCAGTCATTTACAGCCGTTGACGCAAACCCTGGGTTCCCTCCCGGAGCCGGCCAACTTCGCTGCGGGTAGCTTAGTGTGGTGGCCCCCTGAAATATTTTATGAATCCTGTGATCGCTTTGTCGTGAATGCCTCGTTGGGTTTTGAGTTGGTTTTTCCAAGGTTGATCGAGTGTGTGTTGCTATTTGTGTACCCCTGTAGGGTAAAACTTTCTAAAAGCCGTGTCCACGGTTATGGACGACTTGGAGCATAGTGTCTTGATCATATACAAGCATAACTAAAGTAGTGCTATAAATTTGACTTAATATGTGACTAGTAATCAGATTCAAATACAAAGGAATGGATATTAAAAATGCCAACAACTGGTGGATCTGTGGTGATCTGTTTCGTGCTATATCTGCCTAGTAAGTATTGCAACTCCAATGGAATGTGATAAAAGTGCCAACAACTGCTGGGTTTTGGGATTCCTCAGGACAATTATATCTGACTAGTAAATGTTCCAACTACAACGGAATGGTAACTAAAACTGCCCACTACTTATGCTATCAGGATGACTCATGCTATCTATATCTGACTAGTAAGTGCTTCAACTATAATGAAATGAATAAAACTGCCAACTGTGTGAGTTCCTCGGTTTGACTTCCTCGTTTGGTCTCGAGGGGGAAATGCCAGGATGGGTATGATTGATGTTAGTATCAGGTTGGTTCCGAATAGGTCTTTCTTATCCCTCTCTAATAGCCGACATTTATTGAGTCTCTATAGGTTGTTTAGTGCTGTTGTGCTGCCGCTTCAGTCCACCATACCTATGTAGGCGAGAGCCGCCGAATTCTAGCGTCGCCATGTACTGGCCTCAGTACTGACGCTCCTCTTTTTCCTTTGCCCTTTGTCGGCACCCCTTTTGCTTTAGCAGGTTTGAGATCGACGTCATTCGCAGGGTTACCCTTCCGGCTTGGCCTGGACAGGGTTATGGACGCCATTGGTTATTCTTCAGGGCTCTTAGCCCCATTTGCATCTTGTCCGTAGTCGGACGCTCTATCGTTTTCAAGGTGATTTGGATCTCTGTATAGTATATCCGTATTCTTGACTCGCTGAATCGGTGCTGTATATATATTTGTTTTGTGGGTCCCATCGAGGACTGAGCTCAGCAATTGCGATACCCCACAAGTCCAGCCTGTAGGATAACCTAGCTAACGGCCGATGTAGAGTGTCAAAACTATTTTTGTAAAATCGGTTGGATAGATCTGATTAGGTCTGCTTTTACTCCTTACCCCTCTGCTGTTCTCCTCTTACCTCTGCATGTTTTGAATCTTCTCTCTCGTCTTTTCTTCGAGTCCAGGATTTCTCGTGGTCGGGTTCCCGTCGTACCTTCAGGGTTTCGCTTCCTGCTTTGGTAACGGTGTTGCTACATCGGGTCTTCATGCTATCTGAGTGATCCTTTATCCGTGGTACCATTCTTTGTTCCTTGTTTGTGTCTTCCGGTGTTTTCCGACACGACGACATCATCTACGCCAGATCCGATGCAGAGTCTGCATCACTATTCCGTTTCCGAACCTCGATTGTCGAGATCTTCAGTCTAATTCCGAGAGTTGGTTGCATAATTATCCTATTCATGTGCAGAGTAATGGTTTGGGTGCGCGATGGACTGATCACCATCCGACTACTCTTATCATTCGCTCTTGTACATCGAGTCGGTGGATCAAGCCATTTTACTCCTTCAACAGAAGTTAGAGGTCGCCTTATCTTCTGATACCTCTACCATCGCCCGTTGTTCCCGGAGTGTTCTCTCGATGATCACGGACAACGACCTCTTGTTAGTGGTGTCGCGAGGATCTACACGAAGCGAGAAGATTCAGGTCGCCGACCTTCTTCCCGGTACCATGAGGCGGATCTCGAGGGCGAGATCCCTTGTTAGTCGTGTCGAATTGTGGCATCCCGCTAAAACCACTACTAGAAAATCGCGGTGTTTTTGTGCATTGCATCATCATGACCGCATGGTCATGTCATCATGCCACATTGCATTTGAGCATCGTCATCATCATGCGTGGTTTTTCCTAAAACAATTTTCGAAAAGCCTGGTTTTGTTTTCCGAACGCCCCGCCTTTATTTCAAATCAAAACTCCGGTCTTTTCCGGATAGTTTTATTTGTCTAAAATTATTTACAAAGGCCTATTTTAAAATAAAATAAAAGTTAAGTTGTTTTTTTTTGGAAGCAGCCAGCCAGGCCCAAAGCCCAGCCGGGCACCTCCTTCCTAGCCCTAAAACCAGCTAACCCTAAAACCCCCAACCTCCTACCGCAGCCGGCCACTCCCTCCCTTCCTTTTCTCCACCCCGCCGCCAGCCAAACTCCTCCCAGCCGCCACCTGCGTTTCCTCCCATACCACCTGGTCCCTCCTCCACCGACCGGTCCCACCTTCCCCTTCTCCACACCCCACTCGCCACCCTCCCAACCACACACGCACGCAACACACGAACACCATGCGGCCAGCCCACACCCCGCCCACACCTGACACCACCGCCCACCACCCTCCATCCCCGGTCCCACCCCGCCGACCCGCACCCTGCCGACCGCCTCGGTTCCATCGCCCGCCTAGACCCCCCTGCATCGCGATCCCGTCCTCTGCCTCGTTGCTCCATGCCGCCCCCTCGCTTCCTCTCAGAGCCACCGCTCGCCTCGATCCTCCTCGGCTCCCCCGCCCCGCCACGGTTCCCCTTCACCGCCCTACAACCCCAACGAGGAGGCCGCCCCGCCTCGGCATCTCCTCAAGCTCGCCGTCTCCACCGGCAAGCCACCTCCGTCCCTGCCTTCCCCGCCGCTGTAGGGCCCTCCGCCTTGGTCGTGCCCCGCCTCCTCCTCCGGGGGTGCTCAGCGCCACCGCCTCCTGCCCGGAGCCCGGGCTCCGCCGCTCCTCGTTGGCCCATGCTCTTCCGTGACCTGGCGCCCTCCTCCTCGAGTGCCACCTCCCCCTCTCGTCCATGCTGCCGTCTGCAGCAGCTCGCCCCACCCCCTCCTCTACGCCGCCCTGGTGCCCTGTCCCCAGCGAGCCCGAAGCCACCGCGTGCTCGTCGCCCCAACCCTCCTTCCCACAAGCTCTGCTGACTGCACCGCCTCGTCCTCGAGCTCGTGCGCCGCCCTCTGTTCCGGGATCACCTTTGACCTGCACGCGTCCATGTAGGTCCCCTCGCTGCTCCTGCGACCTCTCCGTTCCTGGTCGCATCCATGACCCGCCACCGTGGGCGACCTCCTCCTCTGCCCCGCCATCACCAACCCCCTGCCAGGCCTCGGTCCCCTCGACCTCGCCATGTCCCCGTCATGGCGTCGCCGGCCCCGTTCCCTTTTTCCAAGTGCTTTGCAACCTCTGTTCTTGAGCTTCCACCCGTTTGCTCTTGGTGTTTAGTGAATTTTGGTGTGGTGGTGCTGGTGAAAAATACCAAAGTGATGCGTCAAGATCTTCTCAAGACCGTGGCATCCAATAAGTCCATCATCGACCACCACAACACCGAGAACCCGGACGCCAAGATCTACTTCCAAACGCGTTGACCGATGTTTGAGATGGCACACCAAGGTCTTCATCCCGGTACAACAAGAGCATCACAAGGGATTCGAAGACACGAACCCGGATCCGAAGACCGAACCTAGGAGCGCCAAGTTCTTCGACCCCGGAGACCGGTCTGGAGCGCCAAGGCCATCGACAAGATCATCACGGAACCCAAGATCTACTTCGCAGGATGCCGAACACCAAGGTCTTCTCCTCAGAACACCATGATCTACTTCACGGATCCAAAGACCCCGGTACCGATCCACTCAAGTCCGCCATTGACAGCAAGATCGACCTCTTGGAACCCAAGTTCTCCATCTTGTATCTACACCTCGATCCCCGTCGAACCCTGAGACCGGACCCGAACCACCGGAAACCAAGATCTTCTGAACCCAGATGTGTGAACCTTTTCTCGAGCCCCTATTTTATAAATGCTAAATATAAAACTGTCGCATATTAAATTGTTCATGCATACATATCTGTCTGTGGTTTGGGGGCCTTATGACGATTCACCTCATAATTAAATATGGAGTCTATATGTGGGATACCTTTGTCTTATTCCGGACTCCATTTAAATTTGTGTAGCGAACCGATGCCCGGTTTCGCCTTGTTAATTCAACATTTAAATTGCGGGGTATCTAAACAACATGAACCCATTAATTAATTGTCGGGACCCCGGTTCCGCTTAATACTGCCTAATCGCACCGCATCTTTGTCCTGTCATGCCTCATATCATAATCATGCCAGATCTTCTGCCGTAGTATTAAATATTGCATCCTGTGTTTCTTCTAGTGTTTGCTTCTTCGCGGATTAGGCCGATGAGTTGATGCGAGTATCGACAATTTCTCCAGATATGAACCTTCGGCAGTGTTTCCCAGGCGAGCATCTCTACCCCTTGTACCTATTTTGCATTTATAGTCTTTATTTCCTCCTGTTGTTCTATTGCTATCCGTGTCGCGATGCTTTAGTTTCCGTACACCATTTATATCCCGTGCAACCTCTATATTGCATTGGACACCTCCTATTACCTGTGTTTGGTAGATAGCTGGCCTTGCGAGTCGTAGTTGCTTGCTCAGGTGCGATCTCATGTTGTCGAGTACCACAGTTGTTGGTATGCTGGCAGATGTTTATGGTGGAGATGTTTATGGTGGAGATGATCATGATTTTAAATACAACTATTAAATTGCTAGATATAACTAATGCAGAGGCATCGGTGGGCAATAGATGTTATTTGGTTCTTCCACGCTCACTTGTGTCCCGTAGGCCCCGAGTACTTGATACCTGTGCCTTGATTTTTCGCACTATCCACATCCGGGAGGCCTTATGGACCCCCCGAGCCAGAGCTTGATTCATTTCTATTTCTTGGGGCCACAAGTAGTTTGGGGCTTTATTACTATCATGTACTTATGCCATGTTTACTACTTTATTTAAGATTGTGCGTGGAGCACCTGTACTATTTTGGATGCGGAGTGTTTTCGCGGTATCGACAAGCCCAGTGACACTTTCGGGTTCCCTGTCGTTTACCGCCATTGATGCAAACCCTAGGTCTGTTCCGGAGCCGGCCAACTTCGTTGCGGGTAGCTTAGTGGGGTGGCCCCCTGAAATATTTTATGAATCCTGTGATCGCTTTGTCGTGAATGCCTCGTTGGGTTTTGAGTTGGTTTTTCCGCGGTTGATCGAGTGTGTGTTGCTATTTGTGTACCCCTGTAGGGTAAAACTTTCTGAAAGCCGTGTCCGCGGTTATGGACAACTTGGAGCATAGTATCTTGATCATATACAAGCATAACTAAAGTAGTGCTATAAATTTGACTTAATATGTGACTAGGAATCAGATTCAAATACAACGGAATGGATATTAAAAATGCCAACAACTGGTGGATCTGTGGTGATCTATGTCGTGCTATATTTGCCTAGTAAGTATTGCAACTCCAATGGAATGTGATAAAAGTGCCAACAACTGCTGGGTTTTGGGATTCCTCAGGACAATTATATCTGACTAGTAAATGTTCCAACTACAACGGAATGCTAACTAAAACTGCCCACTACTTATGCTATCAGGATGACTCATGCTATCTATATCTGACTAGTAAGTGCTTCAACTATAATGAAATGAATAAAACTGCCAACTGTGTGAGTTCCTCGGTTTGACTTCCTCGTTTGGTCTCGAGGGGGAAATGCCAGGATGGGTATGATTGGTGTCAGTATCAGGTTGGTTCCGAATAGGTCTTTCTTATCCCTCTCTAATAGCCAACAGTTATTGAGTCTTTATAAGTTGTTTAGTGCTGCTGTGCTGCCGCTTCAGTCCACCATACCTATGTAGGCGAGAGCCGCCGAATTCTAGCCTTGCCGTGTACTGGCCTTAGTACTGACGCTCCTCTTTTTCCTTTGCCCTTTGTCGGCACCCCTTTTGTTTTACCACGTTTGAGATCGACGTCGTTCGCAGGGTTACCCTTCCGGCTTGGCCTGGGCAGGGTTCTGGACGCCATTGGTTATTCTTCAGGGCTCTTAGCTCCATTTGCATCTTGTCCGTAGTCGGACGCTCTATCGTTTTCAAGGTGATTTGGATCTCTGTATAGTATATTCGTATTCTTGACTCGCTGCGTCGGTGCTATATATATATCTATTCTGTGGGTCCCATCGAGGACTGTTGTGTAATGGTATTACTTCGTTTTCCACCCGCACGAAAGTGCCTGGTGGGCGTCCTTGAATCGTTTCTATGCGGGTTTTGGCGGAAAGGGCTAAACCTTGCATAGGGCCGGTTCGAGGGTGTTATAGTAGTTTTGTGATGCTAGTTTTGAGATTGTGATTTTTGCTTGATTGTATTGTTGTAGACTTTGAGGAGTGTAATCTTTGAAATATCAAGAAGAGTACCTAAATATTCTACTACCAAGGCAAGTGGCACTATCATCAAGTCCTACTGTTTTCATTATACTTAGTGGATTTTTGTAGTATATGCATGATAGACTATATTATTATGCTATGCTATATCTCCTATGTAGAATAGGGAATGGTAGTTTCTACTTGGTAGGTGAAACATCGTAAGATTAGAAATGCTTAGCCCTGCTATAGTTTTCGGGATGGAATATCATATTATGATTATATGGATTATTGGAAAATATATGTTTTCTATAATAAAACAAATTCTTAATAAAACACCTGGGTGGAATTGGGATTTGCTTGGATTATGTTTAGTGGTTACTCAGGGGCCATGTCTATGGTCGGCTGGTGTATCGCACTTGTGGACGGCCACCCAGGAAAAAAAAGATTGGAGACGTTCTTGTCACGGAGCTTCTAGTGCAGCCACATGGCATATGGGCTCTGCCTTGACCGACTACGTTGCGAGAACTCAACCAGACGGACAGAGGGTGGTAGTGATGATAGGATGGAATGCGCCCGTGGTGGTCTGAGGGATTGCTTCTAAAAATTCTCGTCTCGATGCATGTCGAGTCTTGTAGGGAAAGTGCACCACCTCTCGAGAGGGTAAAACTAAGTACTTAGCCGTGTCCCCGGTTATGGACGATTTCTGAGCATCAAGACAATGAAGCAGAATCAAGAACCTCATCATTCTAATTTCTTCAAAAATTGATGGGTGAACAAGGGTTGTTGGTTCATTGATTTCAATCAATGGAACCTAGGTTTACTGATTTCTATCAGTGGTACAACTATGTTGTGATTGGAAATATTACCTGGAGGGTATCCATTGTAACTTAGTTGATAATAAGTGTTGCAAACTATTTATAAAAAGATAGGGATAACCTTTCTTGCTGTCAACTAGCCAAAGCTCTACCTGGCCAGATATGCATGTAGTAATAGGTTCCACTTTATATCCACATACTAGTGACACTTGCCAATACAATTCAAAATGTATTGACCCTTGTGGCTGTAACTTATCATGTTGCAGGATTACTTGATAATAGTGAAGTTCAATGAGTAGGGATTACGAGTCTGCACCCAACATGTTTGCCTGTGGCACATGAAGATGAAGGACTCCATGCTTTATAGTTATATCTACTGCTTTGTAATAAGATAGTCATATGAGCTATGTAAGGTAATGAACTATTTTTATTCCTGGATATGTGATGTAATATGACCTTTGTTTCTTGATATTACATCTTAAACTGTGGGTGCTAGCTATTCGATCTAGGGACTAGCACTATAAACACAGGGATATGTACCTTAACAGGTTCCGGTCTTGACAGATGGTATCAGAGCATTGTGTTGCCTGTAGATTCGTAACCCTAGAATTTGGACAACCCCTTAGAATAATAGGAGTTGTATTTGTTCTAAGTTATTTACAAATAATCTTGTAAATCCTTTCCTTAATTTCTATATCTCTCCCTTTTCAACTTGATTACAAAGGACTTCAACTTCATCTCAAAGGACCTTCAACTTCATCATTGCAAAGGGCCTCAACTTCATCATCACTAAGGAGTTCATCTTTAGCATCACTAAGGATTTTAGTTTCAACATCACCAAGGACTTCAACATCACAAAGGACTTCAACTTCAGCATAGATAAGGACTTCGGCTTTAGCATCATCAAGGACGTCATGTTCAGCATGGATAAGGACTTAAGTGTCAACACCTCAAAGGACATCCGCTTCAGGATCAGTGAGGACTTCAAGACCACCTACTTTGGATTTGGACTTCGAAACATCGTCAAGATATTAGATCAACATATCTCCATCACCAAAAGAAGCCGGGAGAAGAAGTTTTGGAAGGAAGATTTATTCTTCAGTAATTCTAGGACTTAGAAATTTTATATAGCATCCTGTTGATAATAGGAGCAATCAACTACTTAGGAAATGATGAGCTACACGCCTAACTCAAGGGGAAGTGCAAGGCATTCTAGGATCAAGAAGAAAAGTCAAGATCAATGGAGGAGAAGTTCAAGGATCATACAAGGATTTCAAGAAAGAAGAGAAGTTCAAGTTTGGTAGAAAATAAGATGAGAGGGAAATTAGGAAAGATCTTGGGTTGCTAAAGTTGTCCATTATGGTTCTACTAGGTTATATTAGCTTTTGTTTCTCGTGGAGATATTTTGATTCAATTGGCTCTCATCAATGAATATATCAAGGAAGATGACGCAAGACAACGAGACTTTGGATCTTCACCAACTGAAGAACCTCATACGTCATGCATGGAAAGCTATTGAAGAACTTGGAGAAAGACTTAGGCATAGACTACACAACACTTGGAAGGACTTCAAGTAAGATAAGAAGAATACTCGAGACCTAGAGACTAAGGAAACTCAACTTAGGAGAAACTTGTGACAAGATGACATAAGGACACCTTGATCTCATTCCTAATGCACTAGTTATGGAGAAGGATGGAATAATCTCAAGAGAATAATATCAAGTAGAACCCTATAGTTGGACCACCACATTAGTTATTCGTTTAAATATTCGACTTTGTGATTGTTTATGGGTCATACCAACCTATGTGGTATGACAATAATATTTTGTTTGCCTAAGTAATGATTGAACTTTGTTGTTGTCTGTATGATTGAAATTGCT
Source organism: Avena eriantha (assembly GCA_910589775.1). Classification (NCBI taxonomy): domain Eukaryota; kingdom Viridiplantae; phylum Streptophyta; class Magnoliopsida; order Poales; family Poaceae; genus Avena; species Avena eriantha. The sequence continues at coordinate 251,694,440 of OU342741.1, read as the reverse complement.
TGCATATTGCTTGGTGTGATCTATTGTGTATGAGTAGAATTCTTCCCCTAGAGATAATTTGTCTATTATAATCCCAATCCCAATCTAGCCCAAGCAAATGACTTATCCAAGAAACGAAAACTCCAAGATCAATCTTGAGATGCCCATTACAATGCAACCACTAACAACTCAAACAAAGTTGACTCAAGTGACAACCCAGTTTTTAGCCAACAACCACAACAACACTAAGTTAGACCTAGAAATGATAAAGTTCTTGGGATCCCAATCCCAATTATTGCAAAGCATGACCACTCAGATGAATAACATGATCAACAACCCTTTCTAGAGAGACCATGACAATAATTACTTCAAGGATGATCTTGTGGAAAGACCACGAGCCTGCAAAATCTATGGAGAGATAGGACACTTATAAAGCACATGCTTATCCATCCACCTGAAAAATTCCCCCTCTTAAGTTAATCATTTCCTATGTAAAGGAATCAACCATGTCCCTGTCTAATGCCACATCAATCTTATAGTTCAAAAGATAAAACGTCAAGTCAAGGATGGAAATTTTCAATCTCTCAATGATAACCAAAGACTGAAGTCAAATAGACAACCTAGTCAAATTCCTTTTAAGGGTGGTAGTACCCTAGTTGTCCTGAAAACTAGCATATTGTTTCTAGCCTTCCCGAATCTCAGGACGATGTTCCTTTTAAGGGCGGTAGCCTGTCACATCCCAAAATTTTACGAATTTTGAAATGTGAAAAATCAAATAAACAAAAGAATTAAAGGATGAAATTTAGGGGGAAAGGAAACTTTTTGTTTCTAATAGGAAATACCAAAACCTTATTTAAATAATATTAATTTTAAATAAGGAAGTGATAAACAAATCAAATGCAATAATGCATGGAATGTATCTTGATCTTAAGCACTTGCATTTTAAGCCAATGGAAAAAGAATAAACCAAAAACCTAAACCCTAATAAGAAAATCATCACATCAAGTTCAATTAAATTCTATGGCTATGTTCCATATAGAATTTGAGCATAAGCATATCTCCGTGATCTATATTGGCAAACAACAAAATTATAAATCCACAAGAATTGGTTTCACTCTATTTGGAGTCATGGATAAAAAGTTATGATTTTTATAAGATAAAAGAAAGTACTCGACCAATAAAGCTCATAGAAAAAATCAATAAGTTAATTGCAAACAAAGTACTTTTAAATTTTATATAAAGGTAAATAATTATTAAATAGAATCATACAAATTGGAACCACCTTTGGAACTATAAATCAAAAGATGAGATTTATATAAGACAAGAAGAAAAATAAATGAAAAATATATTGCAAAGCCAAGATAAGCCATATCTAAAATCCATGTCTAAATGGAACAAAAGTATATTTAAATAACATATAATGGTAAAGAATTATTTTATAAAACTTTGTAAAGTGGTTTGACCCTTTTTGGAGTTTAAAATAAAGAAGATATGAAAGAAAGTAACTAAGAAAAAAACCATATAGGCCAAAGTAAATATTTATAAATGATATATTTTGAATTGGATAATAAATAAGATAGATAATATCCTAAAATGATCTTGTTGATTTTACAAATTTTTGGAAATTTGAATGGATCTATTTAGATCTCTAAAACAAAAGTTATAAAAGAAACCTGAAAAAAAGAAAAAGAAAATATTAAAAAAATGCAGCAGCAACCCAATCCAAGGCCCATCTAACCCCGACCCACTTGTCTATTTTTTTTATCTTCTCTTTCTTTTATTTTTCTCTTTGGTCGAATGTTACTGGCCCATCTAAGCCGACCGAGCGCTCGCTCGTCTTCTTCCTCTTCACCTACACGAAACAGAGAGTCGTATTCATGGCTGTACTCCTTCCTCTCCTTCCCCTATCAATTCTAGTGACAGTTTCTCTTCGACTTCAAAACAAAAAATGTTTATAATCAAGTGGAGGTTCCATTCAGGCCATAAGTTTCTCACTATAGTGCCTTAATCTCGCATATCAAAGCGGTGCTCCGATTGCCAATCAGTTGCATACGTCTCCCGATCTCCCTCCCTATAGCATATGAAGACGAACCGAGAGAAGCAGCGCGTACCTCTAGTCCTCCTCCTTCACTTTTGTCCCTAAACTTTCTCCAGAGGATGTCTCTACAATCCATACCAACCATGCCAACTTCAGCCCCAAATTCGAGTTCATCGTCAGATCTTGTTGTCCACGGTGAGAATCTTATCAATTCCTTAAACTGGAATATTCTACCCATCGTTGCCTACCTCCAGGACATGATGATGCAACTTCTTGTTGCAGTTCGTCGCGCCGCCGACGTCGCACGTTGCTCCAACCAAGGATTTCTCTCTCTCTCTCTCTTGGACTCTACAAGCGACGCCATGGTCATCATCGTTTTTGCCTCGACGTCCTCTACGCCGTCCACGTCTTCTTCAACTCCGGATACGTTCCTAGCGACGAGAACGACAATGCCATGCCCGCGCCCTCCATTTCGGCGATCTCTCCGGCGAGCTATTCTGGTGAGCACTCCTTGTCCATTCGATCTTCATCTAACGGTCAAAATCAGATCATTTATCGATGGGGTATCCTCCAATCAGATTCTGCCAAGTGTCATGTCTATTTCTATTTTCGGATTTTTAGACATAAGAACATAGGAACTTGCAAAAATCATATCTTTAGTTCTGTTTCTCCAAATTTAGCAAATAATATGTCTATGGATTCACAAAAATGAGTAGAACACAGTAGAGAAATAATTTGGTACTTTTGTGACTGTTAAAATCACGTTTTATACATGACCATTTGCAAATTGTTGTGTAAATTATTTTGAGTGAATCCTTTTGCAAATGGTTGTATATTAAATCATACGTACTGTAGGATCTTAATAAAAGTTTAGTTTAGTACATAGGATTTGTGTAGCATCTGTTAGTCAAGTGTGGCTTATTTCAGTGTTATAAAATGTTTTAAATAATCTCTTTGCATTAAGATCATTACAATTAGCATCCACCTTATATAAGGGACCAGCAGGTGTTTATAGTGTTCAGAACCTTGTTGTAAAAACTTGTTCAATAAAATATCTTGTTGTATGCTTCCATGTATTTCGTTGTATTCATGTGTTGTTTTGTGATGCTAGTTTTGAGATTGTGCTTTTTGCTTGATTGTATTGTTGTAGAATTTGAGGAGTGTAATCTTTGAAAGATCAAGAAGATTACCTAATTATTCTACTACCAAGGCAAGTGGCACTATCATCAAGTCCTACTATTTTCATTATACTTAGTGGATTTTTGTAGTATATGCATGATAGACTATATTATTATGCTATGCTATATCTCCTATGTAGAATAGGGAATGGTAGTTTCTACTTGGTAGGTGAAACATCGTAAGATTAGAAATGCTTAGCCCTGCTATAGTTTTCGGGATGGATTATCATATTATGATTATATGGAGTATTGGAAAATAGATGTTTTCTGTAATAAAACAAGTTCTTAATGAAACACCTGGGTGGAATTAGGACTTGCTTGGATTATGTTGAGTGGTTACTCAGGGGCCATGCCTATGGTCAGCTGCTGTATCGCACTTGTGGACGGCCACCCAGGAACAAAGAGATTGGAGACGTTCTTGTCGCGAAGCTTCTAGTGCATCCACATGGCATATGGGCTCTGCCTTGACAGACTAAGTTGCGAGAACTCAGCCATACGGACAGAGGGTGGTAGTAATGATAGGATGGAACGCGTCCATGGTGGTCTTAGGGATTGCTTCTGAAAAATCGCGTGTCGATGCATGTCGAGTCTTGTGGGGAATGTGCACCACCTCTCGAGAGGGTAAAACTAAGTACTTAGCCGTGTCCCCGGTTATGGACGATTTCTGAGCATCAAGACAATGAAACGGAATCAAGAATCTCATCATTCTAATTTCTTTAAGTTAAAAATTGATGGGTGAACAAGGGTTGTTGGTTCATAGATTTCTATCAATGGAACCTAGGTTCACTGATTTCTATCAGTGGTACCACTATGTTGTGATTGGAAATATTACCTGGAGGGTATCCATTATAACTTAGTTGATAATAAGTGTTGCAAACTATTTATAAAAAGATAGGGAAAACCTTTCTTGCTGCAAACTAACTAAAGCTCTACCTGGCCAGATATGCATGTAATATAGGTTCCACTTTATATCCACATACAGTGACACTTGCCAATACAATTCAAAATGTATTGACCCTTGTGGCTGTAACATATCATGTTGTAGGATTACTTGATGGTAGTGAAGTTCGATGAGTAGGGATTACGAGTCTGCACCCAACATGTTTGCCTGTGGCACATGAAGATGAAGGACTTTATGATTTATAGTTATATCTGCTGCTTTGTAATAAGATAGGCATATGAGCTATGTAAGTTGTAATGAACTATTTTTATTCCTAGATATGGGATGTAATATGTCCTTTTGTTTCCATATATTACATATTAACTGTGGGTGCTAGCTATTCGATCCAGGGACTAGCACTATAAACACATGGCTCTGTACCTTAACAGGTTCGGGTCTTTACATACCCGAAGGTAGCAATTTTAGAATCGGAAATCTAAACCAGAACAAACATGAGCATAAAGTACTTTCAAGTATTCTGGGATTTTCAACTGTGACATGGTCATTCAGAAATAAGATGGTAAAAAGCATCTCATAAAAAATTTGAGGTAACCAAGACTTTATTTCTCATTGAACATGTACACATATATGATTACAAAGAAGGATAAACTAAGAATAAAAGGGACGTAGCTGAACAATATTCCATGGTCTGTCTAATTCATCCGGATTTGTACTACCTCCAGCTCTCTTTCTCTTCTTAGTAGCAAGTCTTTCTTTGACTCGCCGCATATCAGTTAGGTGGTATGAACCATTGTGTAATACTCGACTAAGTCAAAATGGACCTTCCCATACTGGGGAAAGTTTGTGCTTTCTTTGCTGCACAAGCTAGAGAACCAAATCACCCTTATTGAAAGATCGGTTTCTGACTCTCTGGCTATGATACTTGCGTAACTTCTGCTGATAGGCTGTTGATCTCATCTCAGCAATGACGTGAACTTCTTCGACTAAGTCGAGATCATTTTGTCGAGAAATTTCAGCATCCTCTTCAATATACGTGGCCACTCTAGGAGAAGTGTGAATAAAATCTCTAGGAGGAACTGCTTTTGTGCCATAGACCAAGAAGAAAGGTGTATATCCAGTTGACCTGTTTGGAGTTGTTCGTAAACTCCATATTACAGAGGGTAACTCCTCTGCCCAAGCCCCCGGAGCACGTCGTAGTGGTTCTTCGGGTCTTGGTTTTAGGCCTTATAGGATTAAACCATTTGCTCTTTCGACTTGTCCATTAGCTTGTGGATGTGCGACTGACACAATGTCAAGCCGTATACTTTGTTCATTGTAGAATTCGGCAAGTTCTCCCACGGAAAAATTACTTCCATTGTCCATGATAATGCTATGCGGATAATCGTATCGAATTATGACATCCTCGACAAATCTTCTGGCTGTTGCTCCATCACAACTAGTGACGGGTTTAGCCTCAATCCATTTGGTGAACTTATCCACCATCACTAAGAGGTGTGTAAATCCACTTGGAGCTCGTTTAAATGGTCCTACCATGTCAATCCCCCAGACCGTGAAAGGCCATGTTATTGGTATTGTTCGCAGCTGATCAGCTGGAACGTGAGCTTGTTTGGCGTACTTTTGGCAGCCCTTGTACGTCTTGACCAGCCGTTTCGCATCTGTCTTGGCTGTCAGCCAGAAAAATGGTGTCGGAAAGCTTTTGCCACTAGAGATATGGCTGCAGCATGGTGACCGCACTCTCCTTCGTGGATCTCTTGTAAGAATTCCACTCCTTCTTCCAGAGATACATAGCGCTGAAAGACCCCAGACGCACTCCGCTTATAGAGCTCACCGCTAACTATAGTTTAGGCTTTTACTCGTCGGACGATCTGTCGGCTCATAACTTTGTCTTCGGGTAATTTTCCTTCTACCAAGTAATCAAGGTAGGGTTGAGTCAAGCTAGGAATCACAGCCAGAACTGCTACTAAAGGTGAGTCGGATTTGGTCGAATATTCCTCGTCCACTCCTTTTATAGAGGGAACTTTGAGGTGCTCTAAAAAAGCGCCATCCGGGACCTTTTTCCAGGCAGAGCCTATTCGAGATAGTGCATCTGCTTCCTCATTTTCTGTTTGAGGCATGTGTTGAACCTCAAACCCTTCAAACAATTTGGATAGTTCATCCACGACAACCCTATATGCCACCATGTGCTTGTTTGCCTTACAGATATCCGACACTTGTTGTGCAACAAGATCCGAAACTCCATAACACATTAAATGTCGGATGCCGATGTCCTTAGCAATCCGGATTCCATGCAGCAATGCTTCATAATCGGCAATGTTGTTTGTTGCTGTGAAGTGTATCTGTAATACATAGAAAAGTTTATCTCCATGCGGTGACTGAGCACCACGCCAGCGCTAGAGCCCCCGAGCGCTTTAGACCCATCAAAATGCAAGGTCCAGTATTCCGACTCTGGCAGGGTCATACTCTCTGTTGTCTCTGTCTAATCAGCGACAAAGTCAGCGAGGATTTGGGATTTGATTGTTGTACGAGGTTTGTACTCAATGTCAAAAGCTGGAAGCTCTATGCCCCATTGGGCGACGCTTCCTGTGGCGTCACTATTGTTGATTATATCCCTCATGGGAGCTATGGTCACCACGGTTATTGGATGTTCCTAAAAATAATGCCGCAACTTACGAGATGCTAAGAACACACCGTAAGCTAGCTTTTGATAATGCGAATATCGCTGCTTTGATTCTGTTAAGACCTCGCTGAGATTTTCCTCCGGTCTCTCCACCACCATGATGATACCGATGACCCTGCTTGTCGCAGCGAGATAGAGCAACATCGATTCCTGTGGTTCCGGTGCTACGAGGATGGGAGCATATGAGAGTACTGCTTTCAGGTCTTGTAGTGCAGCTTCAGCTTCGTCGGTCCAAACGAGATTCTTGGTATTTTTCAGGAGCTTGTATAGTGGTGCGGCTCTTTCACCGACCGGCTTACAAACCGACTGACTGCGCCAATGCAACCAGTTAGTCTTTGTATGTCCTTCAGGTGAGTTGGCCTGGAAATATTGAGTATAGCCTTGATTTTGTCTCGATTTACCTCTATGCCTCTTTGAGACACGATAAAACCTAACAATTTTCCGGCTGAGATTCCAAAGAAGCATTTCTTCGGGTTAAGCATTATGTTGTATTTTCGTAGATTGGCGAATGTTTCCTCCAAGTCAGAAATCAGGGTTTCCTTCTTTTTGGACATCACCACAATATCATCCACATATGCATGTAGATTGCGTCCGATTTGATCGTGGAGGCAACGCTACATTGTGCGTTGGTACATAGCTCTTGCGTTCTTCAGCCCAAAGGGCATCGTAACAAAACAGAAGGTTCTGAAGGGGGTTATGAATGAAGTTTTGGCTTTGTCAGATTCCTTCATCCAAATTTGGTGATAACCGAAATATGCGTCGAGAAAACATAGGAGTTCCAAGCCTGCTGTAGAATCAATCACTTGATCAATCCTAGGCAGAGCGAACGGATCTTTGGGACAAGCCTTGTTCAAGGCAGTATAATCAACACACATCCTTAAATCAGTGGTGTCCTTATTAGGGATCATTACAGGATCGGCCGACCACTCAGTGTGGATGACCTCTTCTATGTATCCGGCTAAATCGAGCCGTGCTAGTTCCTTAGCTATTGCCTTACGCTTTTCGTCACCGAAACGGCGTAGGGACTATTTGATGGGTTTAGCATTTGGGTGTACATTTAGAGAGTGCTCAGCAAGTTCCCTAGGTACTCCGGTCATGTCAGATGGCTGCCATGCTAAGATATCTTGATTTGCTTGGAGGAACTTGACGAGCATGCTTTCCTATGTGCTATCTAGGCCTACGCCTATCTGGGTCACCTTTGAGGGATCATCATCCTTCAATGGCGTCTTCTTCGTATCTTCTGATGCCTTAAACTCTGGATTCGGCTTTGTCACCTCCTTCTTCATCGCGGGTATCTCGGACAGATCTATGGTCTTCTTGATCTCCTGGTACTCATGGGTGTGCAGCATGGCTTCAACAAAGGCGGCATTTCCATCCTCGCACTCTCGCGCCTTCTTCGGGTCTCCCCTGATGGTGATCACGCTGTTGGGACCTGGAATTTTCATCATATTGTAATTGTAACATGGATAATCCATAAAAGCCCATTAAGTCGGACGTCCGAATATAGCGGGTATGCGCTCTTGAACGGGACCACTTCGAAGGAAAGTGCTTCCGTTCGATAGTTCTTTGGAGTTCCAAAGGTAACATCCAAAGTGATTTCTCCCGGGGAATTTGCTTGTCTTCCTGGGAAAACTCCATGAAAGATCACAGAGTTGTAGTTCAGTTGGGTTTCCGAGATCTTCATCCAGTGTAGCATTTCGACATACATAATATTAATGCTGCTGCCGGCGTCCATGAGAGTCTTGGAGAAATCATAGCCATCAATAAGTGGATTGACGACCAAGGCGTATTTTCCTCGCCCGTGCAACTTAGGCGGATGATCATCACGGTCAAAGGTGATTGCCATCTCCGACTAGTCCAAGAATTGAGGGACAGTTGGAACTATTGCGTTGAGCTCATGTAGAACTGCTTTCTTAACCTTAGCTGGTTGAGATCCGAGGAAGGTGACGTAAGTGTCCTTTTTTGTCAGGAAATTCTTTTTCCCTTCCGGCTTAGGATTTGAAGCATCAGCTTCCTCTATGTCAGAATCATCCTTGGTCACTTTAGCTTTTTCGGGATTTTTCTTTCCCTTCTTCCTCTTGGCCCTGTAGCCCGCGGTATCGTCTTTCTTGATGTCGTCATTGAAACGACACTCGGCGTTTGTGTTGGACGAGCCCCCATTGGCGTCCAAGTGATGCACACATGGGTTATTGGCAATGTCGGCCTAGCAGTAGGTTTTTCCAGGTTGTTGGTCTCCTCTACCCTGGACTCTTGACGTCCCACGACCGCGTCCGCGGCCACAACCGTGCACTCCTTGTCCTCCGGACCCGAAAGTGGCAGTGACTACTGCCGTTTCCGCGTTGGGTTTTTCTTCCGACGTGTTCTTGCGCTTCTGAGCTTCCTGCTTTGGTTGTTTTGCCGACTGTGGCACAACTAGGGCGTTCAGTAATCCCTCTGTATCGTCATCAGCATCTGCATACTTGCTCGCTGTTTCCATCATCTCTCCCAAATTAGTGACCTTGTCACACTTCAAGCGATGACATAGTAAACCAATTGGGAATCCTGCAATGAAAGCTTTAATCGCAGTTTGGTCATTTACTCCTTCACAGGAGTTCTTGGTGTCGATCCATTGTCCTAGATAATCCCGGCAAGTTTCTCTGGCTTTCTGGGTGCAACGCTGTAGGGCTCCTACCATACAGGGCCTCCGGTATGTGCCTTCAAAATTCTGAAAGAACGTGCTTTGCATGATATACCAGTTGTGGATGGTGTTCTCTAGAAGTTCATTGAGCCATGATCGTGCCTTCTTCTGCAACATGAGTGGGAGATATCGGGTTGCGACCAGGCAATTTCCGCCTTTGGCAATACAGCAAGCCTGGAAGAAATCCTGGATCCAAGTATCTGGCCGAGCTATACAGTCGTAGGCTTAAATATGTCTTGAGATAGCAAATCCTTCCAGGAATTTTGTGGCTCTGATGCAGGGTCCGAAGAACTTTGGGCCCACATATATATCATCATTTTCATAGCACCGCGCCTCTATGTTGGAACTGATCTTGTGCCTTGCGTCACTTAGGGATAAAGATCGTCCCGAAGGACGGCTAGGGTTGCGGTGCCTTGGAGCCGGACTTTGGCTTCTGCCACCATCTCCTCCACCACGACGCCCTCCTTGGCCTCCTTGGGAGCTGTTGTGATGGCTACTTGGTGGAGAGGGTGGAGCAGCTGGATTGTTTCCGGCTGTTTGCCGACCTCCGTCCGGAGTGTCATTATTCCAGTTCCGGGGAGGATCTTCATTACGACGAGCCCCCTAGCGGCTTGACTCAGCACGGTGTTCGTCGTTCCTTCGTCCGTCAGCCGGACGGCTTGTATGTCTAGGAGGTGGCATCTTTTGACAGTCCTCCTCCCGACGTTTCTCTTTGTCTTCTTCCCTGCGATCGTTCGACTCTCGCCGGGGAGGATTCTTCGGATTCAGTGGAGCAATTGCCTCTTGCTCCGCAGCTGGGGTAACATTACACCAGTCGCATGTAGCTTTGTGATGCTGTCCTGAAGATCCGATTCTTGAGTAGTTGTCTTCCCGACGGTCGGAACTATGATACTGTTCGAGAGCACGTTGGGGTCTTACGTCATTCCAGGCCGGATCCGTGCGGCATTGGTCACTTTGGGAGACCAGTTTTCCGCTTCCAGACAGGGCGGCCTTCTGCTGCCCTAGACCCTTGTTGAGTAGTTTAATGCCCAACCGGATCTACTCTGGGTCCGGATTACTTGATAGGATTTCTCGAGCTGCGACAGTGTTTTGTACTGGTGTTGGGTACACCCAGTCTACCTTGCTGTCCCTTCAAGGTATCCCATGGTCTCCTCCAAATAGGACTTTGTGAATCTCCATGAATTGGTCGTCATGAGTGTGATGTTTCCGGGTTTTCTGATGCTGCCGAGAGATGTACTTCTCCGCAGTTGCCATGCGTTTCTTTTCTTCCTCAATGTTTTTAGCCTCATCAAGGAGTACTTGGCGACGCGCTTCTAGGGCTTGGGCCCTTTCCTCTAGCTCTTCAGAAGTAAGTTCCACAGCTGTAGGAATAGGTGTGGTTAATGCAGCATCGATGAGTTTACGCGCACCATCGGTGATCACGTGTCCATCCACCGACTCTTCTTTGGGCTTGTCTAGGATAAGTACTCCGTCCGAGTCTTCCTCGTATTCCTCAGCAATCACCTCCTCCGCCGGAGGATCTTTTGCCGGGGTCTTGTTCTTCTTGTTCTTCTTCTTTGCCTTCTTGGCAGCGCCGGTAGCAAAGACGGCTTTGGGTCCATTTCCTGGAGTCAAGCTCTAATCAGTACTTTCGGACATCTGGACCTCTGGATTATCTCCGATATCCATGTCATCCTGCACTTTGGGAGAGTTTTCCCCGGATCCTTCATCCATGGCTTCTCCTTCCTCTGCAACTTTGGAGTTGTACTCCTCTTCATATTCCGCAGAGAACTTTCGGAAATCTTCCGACGTCATCGAGTCATCCGAGGATGTGGGTAGGTTGGCATTTTTCCCATCGCCTCCAACACTGAGTTGGTGTTTTCCCCAGCATCGATAGAGCCGGATCCAGAACCAACATATCCGACGAAGTGTGGCGCATGCCTCCTGAGATAGTTGCGGCTCTCGCGATCGGCTTCCTCGAAACACCTGATGGTCTCGAGAATATCGTCTATGCTTGCGTCTTGCATCATCATGCGCCTCAACGTGTATCTCATCAGAGGTATATCAGTCCCGGTATTACCAGAGTTGGAACCAATGTTGTTGCTATGCTCCTCCTAGATTTTGACCGTAGCAGACAGATCGATCTGGGATTCGACCTCACTAGGGAGGTCCACTCCAGATTCGACTTGATACGCAAGATCTGCTTCAGGCTCAGCTTTCTCCACTATCTCCGCAATAGGTGCGGCCTGGCTGGGATTAGGTTTTTCTGAGATATGGAACTCTGCCGCCTCTGCAGACAAAGGGGATCCAGAAATTTCTTCTGCCTCTATCATCACCGCTGGGGTGGGTGGGGCAGGGTCGGCGAATCCGATGTACATATCGATCTCGCCAAAAGATATGATGGTGTAGGAAGTCACGGCCTCCCTAGCCAGAATCCAGGTCTCATCGAGAACGATGAGAGGGACGTCAATGGCGTAGAGGATGCAACCGACAGCGATAGTCTCGCCGATTCTGATTCTTGAAAATTCCGCTCGGAACGCAGATCCGAAGCTCACCTGCTCCATGGTGGGCGCCAACTGTCGTCGGATTCATTACAAGTACGCCATGAGGGGGTCCTTGAGGCGTGTGGAAGAGAGGGGTGTGAGACGTACTGTGTTCCGGGACGGTGAGCACACAATTTTACCCAGGTTCGAATCCGCCGGTTTTGGACGGATCCTACTCCTACTAGCAATCCAGTAATACAGCAGAGCCGGAATATGGGTTACAAGGGTTTCGCCTGTGCGAGTTGAGATTGTAGACTATTGAGGTGTGCCCTAAAGGCCCTCCCTAGGATGGCTTATATAGATATTCGGCCTAGGGTTTACAAGAGAGATTTATCCGGCTACAACGTAGAGTCGGTTACAGAGTACATCTTGAAATACAAGTAACACTATGGGCCTATGTCGGTTAGTCTTCTAGGCCTTCCCGTAGCCGGACTGGACTCCGTCTCTTCTCCTTGACTAGGCCGCCCATGAAGCAAAGCTCTAACCCGAAGTGGGGTACCCTGGTCAGTGAGGAACTGTGAGGATACCCAGAAAGTATATCCCCAACAGTACCCCCTCCAGACAACCAAAACATGGAGGGCCAAGTGGTACAAGTTAAGCGACGACCACCACTTCATGATGCTCAAGACCATGATCTTTGATGTGAGGCCCATGTGCCTAATTATCATCAACAACCGAGGAACGAGGCTCCTCTTCGTCATCAACACCCTCATGAGGCCCAAGTGCCCCAACATCGTCAACAACCACGCCAAGAGCAAGAGCAAGCTCCACAACAACAATATCAAGAGAAAGCTCCGCAACAAGGTCGCAAGAACCATGTTCCACCGCCTAAACCACAAGATCATCAACAAGGTCACCACGCTCGTCGCAATGACCGCAATGATGAAGAAACTTTCGGCAAGCTCAAGTTCACAATGACCAAGTTTACCGGATCCAATGACCTCGAAGAATACCTCTCATGGGCACTCAAAGTTGACAAGATCTTCTGCATGCACAATTATAGCAACGAGAAGATGGTCGCCATGGCTTCACTTGAGTTTGATGATTATGCCAACCTTTGGTGGGAACAAGTTCAAGTTGCTCGTGACACAAGACATGAGCCGCTAATCACAACGTCGCATGACATGAAGGGTCACATGAGATCCCATTTTATCCCCGCAAACTACACACATGACCTCTTCAACAACCTTCAATCGCTGCGCCAAGGGACAAAAACCGTGGAAGAGTACTTCAAGGAAATGGAACTCAACTTGATCCGCGCCAACATTGAAGAGCGCATGGACCAAACTATGGCATGATTCCTTATTGGGTTGAACCACCCAATTAAGTGCATCGTCGAGTTCCAAACATACAACAACATGGTTGAGATTGTGCACATCAAAACAAAGGTCAAATGCAAGTGCAAGATGACATCAAGTACAACAAGCCCAAGACGTATTTCACATACAAGCAAGCTTCAACCGCTACGCCAACAACCTTCAATGGAAGCACCTCAAGTACCTCCAAGCCTTCCTTCAAGCCCACACTTCCTCAAGGAAAACAGCCCCCAAGTGGCAAACAAGGAAAGAGTGATACACCTTTCAACGGTGAATGCTACAAGTGTGGAGGCAAAGGACACAAGTCGGCTGAATGTGGAAACAAGAAGGTATTGTTCATCCATGACAATGGCGACGAAGAGTACTTGAGTGAAAATGAATTTGATGCCCGTGCAAGGAATCAATGGCAAAACAACAAGTGGAAGATGACCAAGAACTCCTCATGTGTGAACATGAAGCAAGTCCATCGCTTGTCGTCACAAGGATCTTGACCACTCAAGCACAAGAGCATGAAGACCAACACTCAAATATCTTCCAAACACGAGCCAGCATCAATGGCAAATCTAATTGCCACAACCTTGCTAGCACCAAGTTGTGTGAGAAGCTATACCTCACCCTCCATCCGCACAAGCACCCCTACCACGTGCAATGGCTAAGTGTCCAAGGGTCCATGAAGATCAAGCATACCGTATCGGTAACCTTCGCCATTGGTCCTTACAAACACACGGTGGAGTGCGATGTGGTTCCTACGACAGTTTTTCACATGTTGCTTGGTCGACCATGGCAATTCGACAAGGTTGCTCTACATGATGGTGGCACCAATGTGTATACCTTCAAATGGCTCAACAAAACATATGTTTTGGAACCAATGACTCCTAGCCAAATAATTGCGGACAATGCAAAGGCTTTAGCGAGGGCACAAAGCATAACACCTACTTGTGAGAAGAGCGGTGAGCGAGAGAACCACCTCATAGTGAGTGAGAGCCACAAGCCAAACTTGAGTGAAAAAACTAAGAGTGTTCTCCTTGCCTCAAAAAGTGAGATGAGAGATGTTCGGAACAACCCATCCATCTTGCACTATGTCCTCCTTTGCAAGGGACTAGCACAAGGAACTAATGAGTTAACCAATGTTCCTCCATCTTTGATGATTGTTTTGCAGGAATTCAAGGATGTGTTCCCCGAAGAACTTCCACACGGACTACCTCCTCTTCACAGAATTGAGTATCTCATTGATCTCATCCCTAGGGAACCACTTCCAAACCGAGCCGCCTACCGCATGATCCCGGAGGAGACAAAGGAGATCGAACGTCAAATCAACCAACTCGTCTCCAAAGGTTTGATACAAGTTAGCACTAGTCCAAGTGTCGTACCCGTGATTCTTGTTCCAAAAACAGATGATATGTTACGGTTATGCATGGACTGCTGTCCAATCAATGCTATCACCATGCGTTATCGAAATCCCATACCATGTCTAGATGACATGCTTGATGAGTTGTGTGGAGCCACTATTTTTTCGAAAATTGATTTTCGTAGTGGTTCCCTTCAAATACACACGGCTGAAGGTGATGAGTGGAAAACCGCCTTCAAGACCAAACTTGGTCACTATGAATGGTTGGTTATGCCCTTTGGCCTATCTAATGCCCCATCCACCTTCATGCACCTTATGAATCATATCTTGCGTTCTCTCATTGGAAAAAGTGTTGTTGGCTATTTCGATGATATACTTGTTTATAGCAAGTCACTTGAGGACCATATTAAACATGTCAAGGAAGTTTTGCAAATCCTTCAGCATGAAAAGCTTTATGCTAATCTTCCCAAGTGCACTTTTGCTAAAGACAAGTTGAGTTTTCTTGGATTTGTTGTTTCTTTGAAGGGCATTGGAGTTGATGTGTCCAAGGTAAAGGACATATGATAAGGTAAAGGACATATGATATTAGCCCATCCCAACAAATGTGAGTGAACTCTGAAGTTTTCATGGGTTGGCCGGTTTCTATCATTGCTTTGTGAAAGACTTTTCGACCATTGCTTGTCCTCTCAACGAATTGACCAAAATGAATGTCACCTTTGTGTGGGGCAAGGCACAACAAAAAGCTTTTGATGAACTTAAAAAGAGGCTCACCAAAGCACCTCTTCTTGCGTTACCGGATTTCACTAAAACTTTTGAGATAGAGTGTGATGCTAGTGGTATTGGCATTGGAGGAGTCCTTATGCGACACGGATGTCCTATAGCCTACCATAGCGAGAAACCTGATGGTGCTCGCCTTAATTATCCGATTTATGACAAAGATCTTTTTGCCTTAGTTTGTGTCCTTCAAGTTTGTCAACACTACATATGGCCTAAAGAATTTTTCATGCATTCAGGCCATGAGTCGTTGAAATATCTCAAGGGCCAAGCCAACTTGAGTAAGAGACACGCTAAGTGGGTTTAGTTTATGGAGTCTTTTCCATACATTGTCAAGTATAAGAAGGGAAAAGATAATCTAGTTGCGGACGCTTTGTCTCGCAAGCACACAAACCTTCTTACTCGACTTGAAATCAACGTGTTGGGTCTTGATGAAAATAAAACTTTGTATTCTTACGACCTGTTCTTTGAACCAATTTTCTCAAAGTCCTCCATTGACAAAGGAGTTGATGATTTATATTTGCATAAGGCCTTTCTATTTAAACAAAATAAGCTTTGCATTCCGAGGTCGTCGCTCCCACTTTTGCTTCTCCAAGAATCTCATGGTGGAGGTCTCATAGGTCACTTTGGCCATGACAAGACATTGGACATGCACTCCACTCACTAATTTTGGACCAAATGAAGCGCGACACGAAGCGCTACGTTCAACGATGCACAACATGTGCTCAAGCTAAGTCGCAGCTAACCCTTATGGTCTTTATATGCCATTACCTATACCTTATGCACCTTGGTCTGAAATTAGCATGTATTTTGTGTTAGGATTGCCTACGTCTAAGCATGGTCATGATTCTATATTTGTTCTCGCGGATCGGTTTTCCAAAATCGCACACTTCATACCGTGCCATAATACTAATGATGCGTCACATGTTGTAAATTTGTTTATCAGGGAATTGTCCGTCTTCATGGTGTGCCAAGAATAATCGTCTTCGACCGCAACGTCAAATCCATGAGCTACTTATGGAAGACCCTCATAGCCAAGCTCAGCATCAAGCTCCTCTTTTCCTCCACATCGCACCCTCAAACCGATGGACAAACTGAGGTTATCAACCGAAGCCTTGGAACTCTTCTACGTGTGTTAATCAAGAAGAACTTGAAGGATTGGGATGAAGGCATTCCCCATGCCGAGTTGGCGTACAACCATGCCAAGCACTCAACAACCAAGATGAGTCCCTTCATGATCGTCTATGGTTTCGATCCCCTCACCACGCGCGTCATCCTACCACTACCTCTCCATGAGCTCACCAACATGGATGTTGAGAAGCGCGTGCAAGCTATGAAGAAGCTTCATGAAGAAACTAGAACTACTATCGGGCAACAAGTACTTCGCCAAGATTCAAGGTTAAACAATGATAAGAAGGAGATGATCTTTGAAGAAGGTGACCTTGTGTGGATACACTTCAGCAAGGACCGCTTTCCCAAGGAACGAAATTCCAAGCTCAAACCAAGAGGTGATGGCCCCTTCAAGGTCCTCAAGAGAATCAACAACAACGCCTACATCATTGACATTCCAACATCCAAGTAACTTGCAAGCAACACATTCAATGTCAAGGACCTTTCACACTACCATGGAGATGTTCAATATGATAACCATGAAGAGTCAAGGACGCCTCTTTCCCAATGGGGAGCTGATGCAGCCCGTCCTATGGACGTCACTACATCTCCACCACCAAGTCCTCCAAGTGGACCAATGACTCGTGCATGAGATAAACTCCTACAAGCTAAGGTGAACTCGCTCCTTTCCTCGTGTGAATTTGATACATCTTTGAATGGCTCGCTACTTCATGCAACTACACTGTGTGTTATCAGATACGAACCTCCATCGGATGAAGTGGAAGGAGGGGGGCAAGAAGAAGGAGCTGCTGGAGCTGAAGCCCTGGAGTCTACGGCCCTGAAGCCTCGGAATCTCCGGCCTGAATCCCCGGAGTCTCTGGCCAGGACTCTGGACCTGCCTCTGGACCCCCACTAGGAGCGCTCAGTATACCCCCACGGAGTCCTCACCGTAGAGCATCACCGTCCCCGGAGTTTCCGCGCACCCTGGAGTCTCCATCCTTCGACCCCGGAGTCTCTGCCCCGGCCTCTAGCCACGAATTCGGACCCCTCGTTGGAACTCTCTGTATGTTGCCCCGGAGACTACCCCGAAGTCTAAGCCTCTCCCCTGGAGTATCCGGCCCCTTGATCCCAGAGTCTCCGGTGTAAGTCAACCAGGCATGTCAAAAGCCTTTTGGGCCTACGGCCCATGTACCTTTGGTCCATCCAGACTTTACCCTTTCTTCCTAAACTTCCCTTGAACTAGTGGTTGGCCTATATATAGTCCCCCACATATATTGTAAACCCTAGGGATGATATTTGGAATTAGTGGAAACCCCTTGTGGATCTATCTAGTTCTTGCCTCATGCTCCTTGACCAAGGAGCACCAAATATCACAAACCTCGTTGGAGTTTGCATCGTGCCTCCGCGTTGTACAAGGCCTAGGCATTGGAGTCCCTTTGCCTAGACATAAAGATCTCACCAAGTCTCCCTACTTGCCATGCCGGTTCGAGAGTGAGTCCTCCTCCCGACGCCGATCCTAGAGATTGCACCGGACCGGTCACCACCGGCGTGAGCTATTGGTGTGTATCGTGGTTTTGTGTGAGTGTGTTAATCGTGTTCTTCATCCGTGAGTTCGTCGTGTTCATCCTTCCCTCCTTCCCCACACTCCATCCTTGATTTGAAATGGATTCGTGAAAGATCGGGCCACCCTAGAGGTTTGTCCTCAACACTAGGCCTTGTACAACATGGAGGCACGATGAAAATTCCAACGAGGTTTGTGATATTTGGTGCTCCTCTATCAAAGGAGCATGAGGCAAGAACTAGATAGATCCCCAAGGGGTTTCCACTAATTCCAAATATCAAGCTTAGGGTTTACAATAGAGGTGGGGGACTATATATAGGTCAGCCACAAGTTCAGGAGTAATTTAGGCATTAAAGTAGAGTTCTGGGTGAAGTAGAGGGGTACATGGGCCATAGGGCCCAGCGATGGCTCGCAGGCCCATCTCTAGGCCGAACAATCCGGGTCGAGTGGACCGAACAGTCCGGGGTGGCCGGACACTCCGGCTAGTGTCCGGGTAGAGTCCGATGTAGTAAACAGACGGTCTGCGCCAGGATGGGGCTAGGGTAGGCCAAACACTCCGATGGGATCAAGATGGACATTCCGGTTGCACTGGATATTCCAGCTGGACTCGAGCAGACTCTTCGGCTCTGGCAGCTTCAGGACAGGTGCAACTTCAGGGCTCGTGGGTCGACGCGGCGGGGCTTCGTACCTAATAATGCATAGAGTAGTGGCATGAAGTTGCATGCCATCCAAGTGTATGTCAAAGTCACATGATGAGAGGAGCGAATTCACCTTAGCTTGAAGGATCTTGGCTCAGGCACGAGTCATTGGTCCACTTGGGGGACTTGGTGGAGTAGATGTAGGAGCGTCCGTAGGACAGGATGCATCAGCTCCCCCTTAGGAAAGAGTCGTCCTCGACTCTTCATGGTTATCATCTTGAACATCTCCATGGTAGGGTGAGAGATCCTTGACATTGAATGTATTTCTTGCAAGGTACTTGGAGGTCGGGATGTCGATGATGTAGGCGTTGTTTTTGATTCTCTTGAGGACCTTGAAGGGACCATCTCCTCTTCCCTTAATCTTGGAGTCGCGTTCTCGGGGAAGGGGTCTTGGCTTAGGTGTATCCACACAAGATCACCTTCTTCGAAGATCAACTCTCGCTTGTCCTTATTTAACCTTGAAGCTTCGCGAAGGATTTGTTTTTCAATAGTATCTCTTGTTTCTTTGTGAAGATTCTTCATAGCTTGGGCGCGCTTCTCAACGTCCATGTTGGTGCGCTCATGGAGAGGTAGTGGTAGGATGTCAAGCGCGGTGAGGGGCTTGAAACCATAGAAGATCATGAAGGGGATCATCTTGGTTGTTGATTGCTTGGCACGGTTGTAGGTGAACTCAGCATGTGGAATGCATTCCTCCCAATCCTTGAGGTTTTTCTTGATCAACACACGAAGGAGAGTCCCGAGGCTTCGGTTGACAACTTCGGTTTGGCCATCGGTTTGACGATGCGATGCGGATGAAAAGTTGAGCTTGACGCCGAGCTTAGCCATGAGGGTCTTCCATAAGTAACTCATTAATTTGACGTTGTGGTTGGAGACGATTATTCTTGGCACACCATGAAGATGGACGATTTCCCTGAAAAACAAATTTGCAACATGTGAAGCATCATCAGTCTTATGGCACGGTATGAAGTGTGCCATTTTGGAAAAGCGCTCCCGATAACAAATATAGAATCAGTACCATGCTTTGATCTAGGCAATCCTAACACAAAATCCATGCTAATTTCGGACCAAGGTGTATGAGGAATAGGCAATGGCCTATAAAGACCATAGGGGTTAGCTTGCAACTTAGCTTGAACACATGTCGTGCATCGTTGAACGTAGCGATCCATGCCGTGGTTCATGTTGGGCTAAAAGTAGTGAGTGGAGAGCATGTCCAATATCTTGTCACAGCCAAAGTGACCCATAAGGCCTCCACCATGAGATTCTTGGAGAAGCAAAACTTGGAGAGATGACTTCAGCATACAAAGGTTATTTTGTTTAAATAGAAAGCCCTTATGCAAACATAAATCATCCACTCCTTTATCAATGGAGTACTTTGCGAAAAATTGGTTCAAAGAACGGGTCAGAATCATATAAAGTTTTTATTTCCTCAAGAACCAACACGTTGAATTGAAGTCTCGTAAGAACGCTTGTGTGCTTTCCAAACAAAGTGTTCACGACTACATTTTCTTTTCCCTTCTTATACTTGACAATGTACGGAAAAGACTCCATGAACTCAAGTTCGCTTGGCCTTTCAGATATTTCAACGACTCATGGTCGGAATGTATGATAAATTCTTTAGGCCATAGGTAGTGTTGCCAAACTTGAAGGACATGAACTAAGGCAGAAAGCTCTTTGTCATAAATCGGATAATTAGGGTGAGCACCATCAAGTTTCTTGCTATGGTAGGATATAGGACGTTTGTTTGGCATAAGGACTCCTCCAATGCCAACCACTAGCATCACACTCTATCTCAAAAGTTTTAGTGAAATCTGGTTACGCAAGGAGAGGTGCTTCGGTGAGCCTCTTTTTAAATTCATCAAAAGCTTTTTGTTGTGCCTTTCCCCACACGAAGGTGCCATTCTTTTTGGTCAATTCGTTGAGAGGACAAGCAATTGTCGAAAAGTCTTTGACAAAGCGACGATAGAAATCGGCCAACCCATGAAAACTTCAGAGTTCACTCACATTTGTTGGGATGGGACAATCTCGTATTCCCTTTACCTTTGAAACATCATCTTCAATGCCCTTTGAAGAAATGACAAATCCAAGAAAGATTAACTTGTCTTTAGCAAAAGTGCACTTGGGAAGATTAGCATATAGCTTTTCATGTTGAAGGATTTTCATAACTTCCTTGACATGTTTAACATGGTCCTTAAGTGACTTGCTATAAACAAGTATATCATCGAAATAGACAATGACACTATTTCCAATGAGAGAACGCAAAATATGATTCATGAGGCGCGTGAAGGTGGATGGGGGATTAGACAAGCCAAAGGGCATAACCAACCATTCATAGAGATCAAGTTTGGTCTTGAATGCGGTTTTCCACTCATCACCTTCAGCCATGCGTATTTGATGGTAACCACTACGAAGATCATTTTTCGAAAAAACAGTGGCTCCACACAATTCATCAAACATGTCATCAAAACGTGGTACAGGATAACAATAACGCATGGTGATAGCATTCATTGGACGACTGTCCATGCATAACCATAACGTATCATCCGATTTTGGGACAAGAATCATGGGTACCACACTTGGACTAGTGCTAACTTGGATCAAACCTTTGAAGATGAGTTGGTTGATTTGACGTTTGATCTCCTTCGTCTCCTCTGGGTTCGTGCGGTAAGCGGCGCGGTTTGGAAGGGGTGCGTCGGGGAGATCAATGCGATGTTCGATGCCGTGAAGAGGAGGTAGTCCATGTGGGAGCTCTTCTAGGAACACATCCTTGAATTCCTGCAAACCAATCATTAAATATGGAGGAACATTGGTTAATTCATTAGTTCCTTGTGCTAGTCCCTTGCAAATGAGGACATAGTGCAAGATGGATGGGTTGTTCCGCACATCTCTCATCTCACATTTGGTGGCAAGGAGAACACTCTTAGTTTTTTCACTCGAGTTTGGCTTGTGGCTCTCACTCACTATGATGTGGTTCTCTTTCTCACTACTCTTCTCATAAGGAGGTGTTATGTTTTGCACCCTCCCTAAAGCCTTTGCATTTTCCGCAATTATTTGGCTAGGAGTCATTTGTTTCAAAACAGATGTTTTGTTGAGCCATTTAAAGGTGTACACATTTGTGTGACCATCATGTAGAGCAACCTTGTCAAATTTCCATGGTCCACCAAGCAAAATGTGGAAAACCGTCACTGGGGCTACATCACACTCCATAGTGTGTTTATAAGGACCAAAGGCGAAGGTGCCGATATGGTATGCTTGATCTTCACGGACCCTTGGTCACTTAGGCATTGCACGTGGTAGGGGTGCTTGTGGGGATGGAGAGTGAGGTTGAGCTTCTCACACAACTCGGTGCTAGTAAGGTTGTGGTAACTCCCTCCATCGATGATCACTTTGATAGATTTGTCAATGATGTTGGCTCGTGTTTGGAAGATATTTGAGCGTTGGTCTTTATGCTCTTGTGCTTGAGTGGTCAAGATGCTTGTGACGACAAGTGATGGACTTGCGTCATGTTCACACATGAGGAGTTCTTGGTCATCTTCCACTCGTTCCCTTGCCATTGCTTCCTTGACTCGGGCATCAAATTCATCTTCACTCAAGTACTCTTTGTCGCCATTGTCATGGATGAACAAAAATTTCTTGTTTCCACACTCAGTCAACTTGTGTACTTTGCCTCCACACTTGTAGCATTCACCGTTGAAAGGTGTATCACTCTTTGCTAGTTTGCCACTTAGGGGCAGTTTTCCTTGAGGAAGTGTGGGTTTGAAGGAAGGCTTGGAGGTACTTGAGGAGCTTCCATTGAAGGTTGTTGGCGTAGTGGTTTAAGCTTGCTTGTAGGTGAAATACGTCTTGGGCTTGTTGTACTTGATGTGGTCTTGCACTTCATGTTCGGCCTTTGTTGCGATGTGCACAAGCTCAAGCATGTTGTTGTATGTTTGGAACTCGATGATGCGCTTGATTGGGTGGTTCAAGACAATAAGGAAACATGCCATAGTTTGCTCTGTGCACTCTTCGATGTTGGCGCAGATCAAGTTGAGCTCAATTTCCTTGAAGTACACTTCCACAGTCTTTGTTCTTTGGCGCAACGATTGAAGGTTGTTGAAGAGGTCACGTGCGTAGTGCGTGGGAACAAAATGGGATCTCATGCGAGCCTTCATGTCATGCCAAGTTGTAATTGGCGGCTCTTGTCTTGCGTCACAAGCAACTTGAACTTGTTCCCACCAAACGTTGGCATACTAATCAAACTCCAATGAAGCAATGGCGACCATTTTCTCGTTGCTATAATTGTGCATACGGAAGATCTTGTCGACTTTGAGTGCCAATGAGAGATATTCTTGGGGGTCATTTGATCCGATGAACTTGGGCATCGTGAACTTGAGCTTGCCAAATGTTTCTTCCTCATTGCGATCACGGTGGAGAAGGTTGCCATGTTGATGATGGTTGTCATCTTCCAAGAGATCATTGAGACGAGCTTGTTGAGCTTGTTGATGATCTTGTGCTTGAGGAGGTGGAACTTCGTTCTCGCGACCTTGTTGCAGAGCTTGCTCTTGATGTTGTTGTTGTGGAGCTTGCCATTGCTCTTGGCGCGGTTGTTGACGATGTTGAGGCGCTTGGGCCTCATGAGGGTGTTGAGGATGTGGAGCCTCATGACGCGGTTGATGACGAAGAGGAGGTTTTTTCCTCGGTTGGTGATGATAAATAGGCACATGGGCCTCATGACGAAGATCATGGTCTTGAGCCTCATGACGTGGTGGGCGTCACAAAATCTTATACCACTTGACGCTCCATGTTTTGTTGTTGTGGACGAGGCGCCTCGTGATGACCATGGGGTCGATGCAGATGTTCCTGACGGCAACGACGAGGAGGAGGATCTTGGAAAGCTTCACGTCGATGACGAGCTTGATTCTCCAAGTTGGAGTGATCACTTATTGTTTCATGTATGTGTCGCGGGCAATGGTGGGATACTTGCGGTTCCACTCGTGGTTCTTGTTGTGGTTGCTCTTGTTGGATCACTAATGCCCTTGCGTGATGACGGTGTGCTTCTTGTCTTGCTTGTGGCCTTGAAGAGAAATCACCATCATAGCTTGACGTTGCGGCGTGCTGTGGGGAAGGTACATACTTCGAAGAACTTCCATCTTGAACCACGGGGGCATCATTGCGTCTTGGAGCACTTGGATGAAGATCTTTTTGAAGAGGAGCGTGATGACACGAAGATCTTGTAGAGCTTGATGCGCGTGAACATGGTCTTGCCATTCCGTCGATGAGAACACAAATCTTGTCCTTTGTTTTGGCGACGGAGCATTGGAGCGCTTCATTTTGATGGCCAAAGTTGTGATGCATTGCGTGCATTTGCCTTTCATGTCCATCGAAGCGATTGTCGATGTTGTTGAACTCGGCTTGCGTCTCGCCAAATTGTTCATCTTGACGTGTCTCGAGGGCTTGGCAACGATCACGGAACTCTTGTCGGAAGATGAATTGGCTTCCACGCGTCAAGTATGGTCCATGTTCTTCTTCTTGTGGAGGTGGTTCGCTCGACTCACCGTGCCTATCCATCATGCAGAACACAAAGGGTTGTATATGGAGAGCAATATGTGATGGGGGAACCTTCAACCTCACCTTAGGGATAACACCGAACTAGAAACCACAAGTGAGAGCTATTAGCTTGCAAAGTGAAAACACAAAGAAAGCTCACAATAAAGAAAGAACTAACTCTCAAAAGCTTATTGGTGGTAGGTTAGGGTTGTGGAATGCCAAAGAACCAACCAAAAGAAAATGGGTAGTCAAAAGTGGGTAAAATACAACAAAACTCAAATCAAAGGAGAAGGTCACAACTCAAAGGGGTGACCGGAACCTACGAGTATATAAACACACGTGTAGATTGTTGGGATTGACATGACTATAAAAATGAGCAAAGAAAATATCCTAACGAAGACTATGCTCGATGTCGTGCCAATACAATGAGAGACTGTGGCTTGTTTGCAAAGAGGAAAATGAGCAACATATTTCTCTTTTTCTTACAAGCTTTTAGACTCTCTTTTGCTATGGGAGACTATTTTTCTTTTTCTTTGTATCTTTTTCTGCTCTCCCTTGACGCTACCTAGTCACACTTGCTATTGCTCTTACACTCTCACTATCCAAGGAAAAATGCACAATGCTCAAGAAAACACAAGATGAGCCACTCTCGTGGGATAGGTACACACAAAGGAAGATAGGGGTTATCAAGGTGAAGCAAGTTATACCTTCGTTGGTGATGATGCACTTGACGTCGGTGGTGCGGGAGGATGTTTGGTGTCGTGGTGTCAATGAGGCAAGACTGTCAAAATTGGGAAAAGATGACATGCACATAGGACATGACCAAACAAAGGAAATTAGCCAATGCGAAAAATGAGGCAAAACTATCAAAATTGGCGTTCCGACCGGATATTCCGGCTGTGTCAGGTCGGACACTCCGGTCGTGCCGGACACTCCGGTCAGATCGATCTGGACACTCCGGTGTTGCCGGACAATCCGGTCTGGTCGGGTTAGACACTCCGGTGCGGGTTTCCTGCTCGTGTTCTTGAGCGGAACTCCTCGCGTTATGGCCTCAAATCCATGAAAAACTAGCCAAATTGGGCTGGGAAAACGCAGGAGAAAGTTGGACCAACGCCTAAGAAAAGTTTTGGTCGGATCAAAACCACAAATAACACTCCAAATCAAGAGATCGATCCAAAGGCAAATTTGGGGCTCTTTTTTCGGTATTTTCGAATTTTTGGTGAATAGAAGAAAATTTTCTGGGGGGAATTCGTGAGCAACGAAGCTCTTGATACCATATGTTGCGAGGTAACCTCAGCGATGGCCCGATCTTTCACGAATCCCTTGAAATCGAGGCAGAGTGAGTGTAGGGATGAAGGAGAGATCGAAAACGCGAACTCACGCACGAAGAACATGATGAACACACACACACGAAGACACGATACAAGCCAATTGCTCACTCCGGCGGCTACCAGTCCGGCGCAATCCCTAGGATCGGTGTCGGGCGGAGGACTCTCTCTCGAACCGACAAGTAGTGAGAGTGGGTGAGATCTTGACGTCTAGGCAAAGGGACTCTGATGCCTAGGCCTTCTACAACACGGAGGCACGATGCAAACTCCAACGAGGTTTATGATATTTGGTGATCCTCTATCAAAGGAGCATGAGGCAAGAACTAGATAGATCCACAAGGGGTTTCCACTTATTCCAAATATCAAGCCTAGGGTTTACAATAGAGGTGGGGGACTATATATAGGCCAGCCACAAGTTCAGGTGTAATTTAGGCATTAAAGTAGAGTTCTGGGCGAAGTAGAGGGGTACATGGGCCACAGGGCCTAGCTATGGCTCGCAAGCCAATCTTTAGGCCGGACAATCCAGGTTGAGTGGACTGGATAGTCCGGGGTGGCCGGACACTCCGGGAAGTGTCCGGGTAGAGACTGTCCGCGCCAGGACGGGGCTGGGGTAGGACTGACACTCCGGCGGGATCGATCCGGAGACTTCGGTTGCGCCGGACATTCCAGCTGGACTCGGGCGGACTCTCCGGCTTTGGAAGCTTCAGGACATGTGCAACTTTTGGGCTCGTGGGTCGATGCGGCGGGGCTTTGTACCTGATAATGCACAGAGTACTGGCATGAAGTAGCAAGCCATCCAAGTGTATGTCAAACTCACATGATGAGAGGAGCGAATTCAACTTACCTTGAAGGAGCTTGGCTCGGGCACGAGTCATTGGTCCACTTGGGGGACTTGGTAGTGTTGATGTAGGAGCGTCCGTAGGACGGGCTGCATCAAAACCTTTGCCACAATGGTGCTCCATTAGATTCCAATGTTACATTCTAGCATGTTCTAGGGCTTTCTGACCATGGTTTGGCACATGGAGTGTAATTACATGTGTTCTTTGCAAACCACAATGACCCACATGGCCTGATACAACCTCTGCCACACTGGTGCTCCATTGCATTCTAATGTTGCATTCCAGAATGTTCTAGGGCTTTCTGACCATGGTTTGGCACATGGAGTGTCATTGCATGTGTTGTTTTTCAAACCACAATGACCCACATGGTCACACACACTCAGCTGGGTGTGGTGATCCAACCTCTACCACATTGGTGCTCCATTGCATCCCAATGTTGTATTCCAGCATGTTCTAGGGCTTTCTGACCATGATGTCAAACATGGAGTGTCATTGCATGTTGATATGGGCACGAAGGAGGAGGTGATGCCTAATTTCAGGACTCCACCAAGCTACGTGGTGCGGGCGCATCCCATCGATGATTGGCATGCTAGGACGGCCTATGATATGTAGTGATAAGTCTAAGCTTGTGTCAAATATTTTTCTATGTTATTGATTCCGAGTCTAGGTTAGGTTCAAGTCCGTTTGTGTATTCGGTTTGGGTCTATCCAACCGACTAGTTGCAGACCTCCTTTATAAAGGAGCCAGCCTCCTACGGTTTACTGGAGTTCTGTTATTTAGTCTAAAATCTATATTGTGCTCCACCGTGTGTCATCCCTCCAGGGACAGGCGATACCATTATCTATTATATCGAGTGATTTCCTGCGAAAGTTCTTGTGTGCATCATGGATTATCGAGTTGTGGTTTGAGGCGTGTTGTTTATTAATACGTTGCTTCCTGGATTGATTCGTCTTCTTTAGGTGACGTTCATCAGCATTATTGGAAGGATTACCATCTGGGTTGACTCGCTGTGAAAGATCAGGACAAAACTATAGGTTCATCGGCTTTTTTTGTATCATGTGGTATCAGAGCACTAGGTTGGTCATGGCGAGTGTTGTCTATTGATTAATTTACGGATTGTTCTTCAGGCAGTTTTCGATTGGATCGTATTTTAGCCAAGTCAATCTCAAGTTGACATCCGTAGATCGGTTTTCGAGTCCGAGGGGCGCACAATTTCCTGAATCAGCTGGTCCCTTCGGATCGGTGACTGTTTCAGCATGATCGGGTTGCCACAATCTACTTTTTTTGTTCGTTTCCAGATCCACTCAGGACATTGGAAAAAAAACTAATTGCTATCGCGCGGTTTTGGTTCAGGAAAGGATCGATCGATCGGAAGGATCTGGTAGAGAAAAAAAAGGAGATCTCAACCCGATCTGATATTAGATCGTATTGGCAAAAGGAAAGTGCAAATTGATTGGGTTGATTTTTTTCCAGCGTGGGAGATCGTATTCTATCATGGGAGTCAAGGAGATAAAAAAAGCAAATGAATCCTACCAATTGGAATATCTCCAGCTGACCACGTAACGTAAGATAGAAAAAAATCAGGATTGCAACGTACCGCTCGAGGGCAGACATACTCTGCCCCTGTACGTCAGGCGTTCGCTTAGATCAACAGTATTTATGTGAGATATTTAAAGATGGTTTCATATACTGATTTGCAGTTTGCCGACAATATTCTTTTAACGTAAGATGTCTAAAATGATTATCTTGATCTAAAAAATTGTGTACGCTGGGATCCTAGTAAATTGAAGTGGAAGCTCTTACATACTGCAACACCGACAGAATACAAGTTATGGGAAGAGACAATGCAAGCTGGTTTTCGCCTATGTGTTGATCTGCAGTTTGACGACAATATCACTTTTCGTCTTGCAAAAAGGCGTGAGGATGCACGAATTTGCTGGTGGTGGAATGTAGAGACACGTACGCGAGGTGTCTCAATGAATACTGTTTGGGAGGACTACATAAATTTTTTAGGTGCTAAATTGTTGGCACCATCAGAGATAGAGGACAAGGTGGTTGTTCTGTCTGAGGACGTAACATTGAGTGGGTTGAATGTGCAACTCAAGAGAGTACAAGATGATGCTTGTATGTCAACTGATAGAGTCCAGCGTTGGAATTTAT
Organism: Avena eriantha; assembly: GCA_910589775.1. Lineage (NCBI taxonomy): Eukaryota > Viridiplantae > Streptophyta > Magnoliopsida > Poales > Poaceae > Avena > Avena eriantha. The sequence continues at coordinate 251,665,811 of OU342741.1, read as the reverse complement.
TTATGGCGCAGTGTATGATCAAATGAAAAGCATGCAAGTTGATTATTGATGGAGGAAGCTGTACAAATCGCATTAGCAGGCATTGGTGGCAGAGTTGGGGTTGTCCACATGGCTTATTCCTGAACCTAAGCATCTACAGTGGTTAAATAGCTGCGGTATGGTGAAGGTAACTCATAAGGTGCGTGTGCCATTAAAGTTGGTGATTATGTTGATAAGATTGAGTGCGATGTGTTGCCATTGGAGGTATGTGGGCGGTTACTTAGTCGTCCATGGAAGTACGATCGCAATGTTACACAGGCTAGAAGAGCAAATACATACTCTTTTGTGTATAGTGGCAAACAACAGACTTTGAAGCCTATGCAGGATGATCACATAAAGTCTAATGTGAAGCTAGTGCTACATAAGGAGAAGGTGTGCAAGGCTAAGCCAAAATCTGGGCTAGCTATGGTGCAGGATAGAGAGCATGATGCACAGTGCGACAATGTTGATACTGCTTCAGCTATGCCTATAGATGACAAGCCAGTGGAACTTGTTAGTGACAAGCCAGTTGAAGTGCATCCTCTTATTGCTGAGAGGAAGGTTATTCCAGCATGTGTTCAGAAGGTTGTTTCTGTTGACATAGGTGTTCAGACGAATGATAGTTGTGCTCCTGATGTTCCAGTGCATGTGGTGCAGCGGGGTAACAAGAGCAGTTTTGTTAGCACACCTGTGAGGTGTTTCGTTGGGACAATTATGCGGATGCATAGAGGCAAGGATGGACATGTTCGTCAATTGTGTTGTCCAGGCATTACACATCTTATGCAAGGTCCTGCAAAGAAGGGCCATGTTTAGCAACCACGGATTGCAACAAGAGTTGAGAAGAAGAAGAAGACGGTGGTGCCTAGGTCCAAGCTAGTATGGAGACGCAAGGAGGTTGTAATATCCCAAATTTTGTAAATTCAGATGTTACTAGTAAGCATGCATCATATCATTGCATCATGGCATCACATATCAAAAATTTGCATCAGGTAATTCTCAAACCCCATAGTCACTTATAGACAAAAGGGGTAAAACCTTTTTAACCACCAAAACCTTTGCAAAAGTGTTATATTATAATCCTATCCTAACCCTCTTCTTTTTACAAAATTTTAGAGACCAATTTCGTCTAATTCGGAGACCAAACAAATAGCAATTCAGAAATTATTAAAAAGAATAAAAAAACTAATCTAACTGGGACGACTGAGCCAGCCCGGGGCTATCTGCCGCCCGCCTGGCCGGGTGGGCGACGCGTAGCCGCCCAGGCCCGCCAGCCGCAGCTACCAGCGGCCCAGCCCGCGAGCCGCCCGCGCCGCGCGAGCCGCCCCGCGCCCGCAGCCGCTGACAGGCGGGGCCCGCCTGTCAGCCGCCTCCTCACCGAGTCCGGCTCGGTCCCGTCCGCCGCCGCCGCCAATTCCGGCGCATATTCCGCGACTTCCGCGCCAAGATTTTTTCGCCTTTATATAGCCCTCGACACGCACTCCTAGAACCCTATTTTTTTTCGCCGCCACCACCACCGAGCGCCGCCGGATTCCTCGCCGGAGTTCCGCCGCCGCCCGCCGCCTCCGGCCGCCGTCTGCCGACACCTCGAAGAAGGAGGACCGCTGCCACCCTCGGGAACGGGACCGCGAGGAGGAGTCGCACGCCGTCCGCCTCTCCGTCTCGCTAGAGGAGCTCCGCCGCCATCGCCGGTCATCGCCGCCGTCCACCGCCGCCCGCCAGTCGCCGCCGCCGGTAAGTCGCGCCGCCCGCCCCCCCCCCCCCCTCGCCGACCGTTGGATCTAGATCGAACGACCCCAGATCGGTCAACGGCCGCGGGCCAACCGCGTCGCGCCGTGTGGCAGCGCCACGTCGACGCCGCGTCGCCCCTGCATCGCGTCACGCGCGCCTCGCTGGCCCACTCACGTGGCGCCACGTGTCGCCGCGTCACGGGCCCTTTTTCCTTTTTCTTTTAAATAGGCAGAAATAGCCCCAGTCTTGTAAAATTCATAGTAATTCGAATAATAGTCCAAAAATTGCATATAATATACCGTTGGATTCATATTTTCGAGGAGAACAAAGATCTATAATAATATTACTGTTTTGCCATAGAAATCTTGCAGTAGAATTAAAAGTTTAGATTAGAGTATTTTAATTCTAGAAAATTATCCGTAACTCCGTTTTAGTTGATTCTTGTTGCGTTGGCTTTGTTTTGACAATACCTTCTGTATAAAATTGTCATATCATGCTTAGGGTGTTTAGATCTGTTTCGAGATAGAATTAGAGCTGTAGATCTAGTTTCAAGCCTGATTAATTAGGGTTTAACTCAAAATACATAAAATCTGTGGGAAATCGATTCTAATGACATCCCCAACTAAAAAACACCCCTGGTTAAAACCCTTGGTCGAAATCAAATCCACCCTTGCATTTTACCATGTTGCATGCATGCATAAGTGACTTCGTGACTTGTTTTGTGCAATTTGTAACTGGACCCATGTTTGTTTCGTTAGATTGCTCGGAGTGCGCTGAAGAGTTTTGTTGTGTAGATTGCTGCTCGGATCAAGGCAAGTTACACCACTTGTTCATGCTTATGTTCCAGTTTTGAATACTGTGCATGTTTTGCTCTTCAAAATAGTAGTATGCATGTGTAGGATGGTTTTGGTAGATCTACTTGAAAATATTCCTGCAAGTGCGATGATTTTGTAGTATGCCATGATAGTTCTATACCTAGGATTCTCCGTCCTATTAGGTTTTCCTGTTTTTGCTAAGTATTACTTGCTATGCTATATATATTTATACTAAGTACCGTTGGGGGGGTTCGAAAGACTCAAAAAAATTCTAAGTATGATAGCTCTCTCGAGCGAACTTTTCTTCTCCAAAACCCCTTCAAAATAAAACTAAATTTTCTTCTGGGCGGAATGGTTGTCGGGACAACGAGTGAGATTTTGGTGGAGGACGGCCGCCCAGGAATCAAAGAAGTCTGCCATGTTTCAGAATTCAGAAGCTTCCCGTGCAACCACAATACATATGGGCTCTGTCTTGGCTTAGTACTTAGTGGGAAACCTCACCGGGGTACCAACATTTGGAGGTTCTTGGCACGGTTGGATCCAGCTGGTAGAGGGGCTACTAAGGGAAGGCTTCGCCATGGTCTTGTCTGTAAAAGGACTTGATCGTGGATTGTGGGGAAAGTGCACAACCTCTCGAGAGTATTGCAAACTGATCGATCAGCCGTGTTCACGGAAATAGAACGACATTGAGCATCTGAAGGATGGAGCCTCTGGAAGATCTTCCTCTCTCTTTTCTAAACCTAAAGTTTTATAAACCCCAAGGCGTGAGTAATATCGCCATTGGGTGGGAATTTGGGAACTTGGTGTGTCATATCCAAGTAACTTGGTGCGTAATATCCAAGTGCCAACTGGTGTATAATATCCAAGTGTTAGGTTGTTTGGGCACTTGGTGAGTAATACCCACGTTTTCCATTCGACCCTATATTATTTATCAAAGTTTACAAAGTAGGGAAAACTTTCTTCCTCTTTTCTTATTACTTTGATAAAAATTGGCTTTACGCAAATGAACCCCAGAGCCTACTCTTAGCCTTGCATGTAGAGTTAGTCTTGTTCTTTCCTTGGTGTAATTTGCCAATACATTCAAAGTATTGACCGAACTTGTTGGCTGCACGTCTTATGTGCAGAATCCGAAGATTGAAAGGTGCGTAGGGATCGCGGGTATTCACGCAGCTAGCCTGAGGCGTTGATGGACTCAAGTTTTATTTAGTTTCTGCTGTTTTATTTGAGCTAGCTATAAGCTATGCAAGTTGTAATAATTATACTCTGGATTATTCGTGTAATAATGACTTGTGTTTCACATGATATTTCATTGACTGTGAGTGCTAGCTAATGATCCAGGGACTAGCATGTTAATCACAGGGACTTAGGATCTTTAACGATCCGAGGTCGCAACAGATGGTATTAGAGCACAAAGTTGCCTGTAGGACGTGACCCTAGGATTGGAAACCACCTTTACCATGTGTGTTATGCTTTCTATATTCTTCTAAGTTATTTGTACTCTTCTAGTATTTCTCTTTTTTATCCCCTTGTGTCTAATTTTCTCTCCCAACCTAAAGATGACGGCCTTCTACTACGACACCGCCGAAGACATCAAGTGCCTGCGCTTCGGGGAATGCCTTCTAGACATCATCAAGACACTGCAGTTACCCATGCCATCAATCAAGGGAAGCGAGTTGAGGAAGATGCACAAGGAAGGATGCTGGGTATTTGAAGTCATCCAACCAGGGCGCAGTTTGATAGAACCCAAGACGGAGGCCATTGTACTCAACGTCACCAGCGACTCCAAGGAGATAGGACTTAGCATTTGCTTGCAGGAGCTCATTGGACGCCTTTGCGGACGCCACCATGAAGAGGTTGAAGGCAACTACATCAAACTCTTTGGAAGACGTGATGAGAAGGGAGTCCCAATCGAGTTAACCCCGGAGGAAAGGAAGACATGCAAGCGCCGAAGAATCCAATATCAAGACTTGGAGTTCCACATCAATGACCTTCAGAAGGGGAGCTGCCTTGGGATCGTGAGGAATGACGAGCTCTGTGCCCTAGTGAAGGAGAAGGACGAGAAGATCGAAGAGCTGGAAGAGAAGATCAAGTCCCTAGGAGGGGAACTCACCGACCAAGACAAGAGGTTCACTAATCAAGAGAAGAGGGTGCAAGATAAGAACAAGAGGATTAGGGAGCAAAGTCTAGTGCTCGCAAAGAATGAGCTGGAGTTCAAGAACCTTGCCACCATGATGAAGGACCTGCGAGCGGCTAAGAGGAGCTTGGAGGAGAAGGTCACGCCCGTGACTATGGGGTCAAGTTTGATCAAGAAGCTACAGAAGGAGAAGAAGGAACTCCAAGCGAAGCTGGAAGCGGCTACCCAGGAACTGCAAGAGGTGAAGGAACTTCAAGGAAGGCTCGAAGCTGCAACACCGGAGCCACAGGAGATGAAGGAACTTCAAGAGAAGCTTGAAGCCATGACAAGGGACATGGAGCTATACAAGTCACTTCTGGAAAAGGAAGGCTTCATCATTGAGGATGAGGAAGTGGATGATGAGTAGAGTAGTTGGACCACCATTAGTTCTATAGTCGAACGTTATTCGCGATTGTAATGATTACCAAAAGTCTTATATTGGTTGGTTAAACTTGGTCGAGTGTGTGGACTTTTGTGCTATGTGTGTTTTTTCTTGTTTACATAAGGGTAGGAGTTTACTCCTTAGACTTTCTATCTTTTCTTAACTTGCCTCTCAAACCCTCCAGATGGTGAGACGTGGAAACAACAATAACAACATGCCCCTAGAGATAGCACAGCTTCTGAACTCCCAGAATCAACAATAACAACATGCTGGAATGCAACACTGGAATGCAATGGAGCACTAGTTTGGTAGAGGTTGGATCATAACACCCACCTGAGTGTGTGTGGCCATGTGGATCATTGTGGTTTGGAGAAGAGCACATGCAATGACACTCCATGTGCCAAATCATGGCCAGAAAGCCCTAGAACATGCTGGAATACAATGGACCACCAGTGTGGCAGAGGTTCAATCACCACACCCACCTGAGTTTGTGTGGCCATGTGGGTCATTGTGGTTTCGAAAAGAGTACATGCAAATACACTCCATGTGCCAAACCATGGTCGAAAAGCCCTAGAACATGGTGGAATGCAATGGACCAAAAGTGTGGCAGAGGTTTGATCACAGCACCCACCAGAGTGTGTGGGGTCATGTGGATCATTGTGGTTTGGAAAATAACACATGCAATATAGACACCCCATGTGCTAAACCATGGTCAGAAAGTCCTAGAACATGTTGGAATGCAATATTGGAATGCAATGGACCACCAGCGTCGTTGAGGTTGCATCACCACACCCACCTAAGTGTGTGTGGCCAAGTGGGTCATTGTGGTTTGGAAAAGAACACATGTAATGACAGTCCATGTGTTAAACCATGATCCGAAAGCCCTAGAAAATGCTGGAATACAAAATTGGAATGTAACATTGGAGTGAAGTGGAGCACAGGTGTAGCAAAGGTTGGATCACCACATCCACCTTTGTGTGTGTGGCCATGTGGATCATTGTGGTTTGGAAAATAACATATCCAATGACACTCCATGTGCAAAGCCAAGGTCAAAAAGACCTAGAACATGCTGGAATACAACATTGGAATGCAATGGAGAACCAGCATGGCAGATGTTGCATCACCACACCCACCTAAGTGTGTGTGGCCATGTGGGTCATTGTGGTTTGGAAAAGAACACATGAAATGACACTCCATGTGCCAAACCATAGCAAAAAAGCCCTAGAACATGCTGGAATGCAACATTGGAACACAATCGAGAGCTAGTGTGACAGAGGTTGCATCACCGCACCAATCTAAGTGTGTGTGTCCATGTGTGTCATTGTGGTTTGGAAAAGAACACATGCAATCACACTCCATGAGCCAAACCATAGTTAGAAATCCCTAGAACATGCCAGAATGCAACACTAGAATGCAATGGAGCACCAATGTGGTAGAGGTTGCATCACAACACCCACCTGAGTGTGTGTGGCCATGTGGGTCATTGTTTTTTGGAGAAGAGCACATGCAATGACACTACATGTGTCAAACCATGGTCAGAAAGCCCTAGAACATGTTGGAAGGCAACATTGGAATGCAATGGAGCACTAGTGTGCCAGAGGTTGCATCACCTCACCCACCTAAGTGTGTGTGTGGCCATGTGGGTCATTATGGTTTGGAAAAGAGTACATGCAAATACACTCCATGTGCCAAACCATGGTTAGAAAGCCCTAGAACATGCCGGAATGCAATGGAGCACCAGTGTGGCAGAGGTTGGATTACAGCACCCACTCGAGTGTGTGTGGCCATGTTGGTCATCGTGGTTTGGAAAAGAACACATGCAATAATGACACCCCATGTGCTAAACCATGGTCAGAAAGTCCTTGAACATGCTGGAATGCAAGATTGGAATGCAATGGAGCACCAGTGTCGTTGAGGTTGCATCACCACACCCTCCTAAGTGTGTGTGTGGCTAAGTGGGTCATTGTGGTTTGAAAAGAACACATGTAATGACAGTCCATGTGTCAAACCATGGTCATAAAGCCCTAGAACATGCTGGAATACAAAATTGGAATGCAACATTGGAGTACAATGGAGCACCAATGTGGCAGACGTTGCATCACCACATCCACCTAAGTGTGTGTGGCCATGTGGGTCATTGTGGTTTGGAAAATAACACATCCAATGACACTCCATGTGCACAACCATGGTCAAAAAGCACTAGAACATGCTGGAATGCAACATTGGAATGCAATGGAGAACCAGTGTGACAGAGGTTGCATCACCACACCCACCTGAGTGTGTGTGGCCATGTCGGTCATTCTAGTTTGGAAAAGAACACATGCAATGACATTCCATGTGCCAAACCATGGCCAAAAATCCCTAGAACATGCTGGAATGCAACATTGGAACAAAATGGAGCACTAGTGTGACAGAGGTTGCATCACCACACCAATATGAGTGTATGTGGCCCTGTGGGTCATTGTGGTTTGGGGAAAAACACATGCAATGACACTCCATGAGCCAAACCATAGTTAGAAATCCCTAGAACATGCTGGAATGCAACACTAGAATGCAATGGAGCACAAGTGTGGCAGAGGTTGTGATGTAGCCCGTCCTACGGATGCTCCTAGATCTACACCACCAAGTCCCCCAACTAGACCAATGACTCGTGCCAGATCCAAGCTCCTTCATGCTAAGGTCAATTCGCTCCTCTCATCATGTGACTTTGACATACACTTGGATGGCTTGCTACTTCAGGCCACTACTCTATGATTTTTCAGGTATGAAGTCCCGCCACATCGACCCACGAGCCTGGAAGATTCACCTGTCCTGAAGCTGCTAGAGCCAGACAGTCTGCCCGAGTCAAGCCGGAATGTCTGGCGCCACCGGAGTGTCTGGCTTACCCTAGCCCCGTCCTGGCGCGTATAGTCTGTTTGCTACATCCGACTCTACCCGGACACTACCCGAAGTGTCCGGTCAACGTGGACTATCTGTTCCACTCGACCCGGACTTTCCGGCCTGAAGATGGGCCTACGAGCAATAGTTGGGCCCTGTGGCCCATGTACCCCTCTACTTCGCCTAGAACCTACTTTAATGCCTAAATTACCCTTGAACTTGTGGTTGGCCTATATATAGTCCCCCACCTCTATTGTAAACCCTAGGCTTGATATTTGGAATTAGTGGAAACCCCTTGTGGATCTATCTAGTTCTTTCCTCAGGCTCCTTTGATAGAGGAGCACCAAATATCACAAACCTCATTGGAGTTTGCATCATGCCTCCGCATTGTACAATGCCTAGGCATCAGAGTCCCTTTGCCTAGACGTCAAGATCTCACCGAGTCTCGCTACTCAGCATGCCGGTTCAAGAGAGAGTCTATGATATGGGGTAACCCCGTGGGTGGCCCGATCTTCATGGATCTCGTGGTCAAATTGATGGGAAAGCGAGGGGAAATGGAGAAGGTAGCAGAAGCAGACGCACACCTCGCGAAGAACATGATGAACACATGTAAAACTCACACGATAAATGGCCGATTACTCCCGCCGGTGGCCACCGGTCTAATAGAATCCTCGCAAGGAAAGATCGGTCAACGTGCTCCCTCGATCCCACGCGGATATGGAAGAACACCTAGGAGAGGGTCTTAACGTCTTGGCAAAGGGACACCGATGCCAAGGCCTTGTACAATGAGGGAGGCACAATGCAAAATCCAATGAGGTGGTGACGATAGTCGATCCTCTTTTGTAGAAGGGGATGAGAAAAAACTAGAGATTCCACAAAGGGGGTTGTCTTTAGTCTATCATCTATGCACGATTTATAGGCCAGCCACAAGTTCAGGGGTAATTTGGGCATAAAACTAGGGTTTGATGCCGAATAGAGGGGTACATGGGCCAAGGGCCTAGATGTTTGCCTACAGGCCCATCACTCAGGCCGAACAGTCCAGGTCGGGTGGGTCGGACAGTCTGGAGTGGTCAGACACTCCGGGTAGTGTCCGGGTAGAGTCTGATGTGGCCTACTGACTGTCCGCGCTAGGTTGGGGCCGGGTCCGGCCGGACACTCTGGCATGGTCGGGTGTAACGCCCCAGTTTTAGTTCATCATATTTAGGGCTTTGTTTGTGCATTCCTGAGCATCATTTCTTAAAAATGCATGTAATGAAAATAATGGAAACCCTAAACCCTAGTTCCCTTCTTCCTCTCAAACATATTCAAAATAGTTTGAATTTCAAAAAAGTTCAAAAAGTGTAGAGCCCAAATTGACTAAAGGGCTCCCCACAATATTTTCTATAGTTTGGACCCCTCAGATCTCGCTTAAATTGCCAAGCATGCTTTAGTGTTTCATTACCATACTATTTAACTTGTCATATCATCATCCTTGCTTGAGCATTGCATCGATGGCATGTGTTGATTGTTGTTTCCCTTTCTTTCCGGTGTTTGGTTCTTTCCGGTAGAATAAGACACCGACTCCGAGATCGAAGACCGAGATCAACACCATAGAAGATCGATGAACAATACTTGATCAACTATAATCATGTCAAGAACAAGGCTTCCGAAGATCTATATCTAGGTATCAACAAACAAGGCAAGCAAAGCCCCACCATTATACAACCCTATGATTTCGAAAGCATTTCAATTCTTGCCATGATGCATACGATGCTACCTTGGTCTTTTATCGATAGATAGAGTATCCTATCTGATGCATTACTCCCTTGAGCTTATATCACCTAATCCACTGCTCCTAGCATCACTAGGTTTGGCTTGTGTGCACTGCTAGAGCTATGATTTGTGTCTTGCTTAGCCATGCTTAGCTTTCAGTGCTGGTTCATCCAGATGATGTATCAGATGCAGATAATCTAGTATGACAGGAGAACAACATGTACTGATGTGGTAAGATCAGTGGTAAAGATTAAACATCCTAAGGATTGTATGGGAGGCCACAGTGGGATGTGGTTCTTGTAGTCCCATGCTCGCCTCTACTAGGACCCGAGTTCTTGCCTTTGGAACCGAGAGGAGCGTACAGCCACACGGGGCTTAGAAAACCTCACGAGTAACTAACTTTCCTAGTAGATTCCATGAGTCACATAGTTCGGTGTTCTATTTGACATATGAATAGAAAATGTTTTGCAAAGATTTGGCGGGTGAAGGTGCGTCATAACAGGTAGGTAAGCGTGGGCGGGGTTGCTTGGGGTAGATGGCACCCCTGGTAAACCAACCTCTTCTATCATCTCTAGGGACCGGCTTCAGGATTTGACCTGTTACGGTGGAACCATCCTTAGGGCATGACTCATGGTCTCAGTGAACGCCAGGTAAAGGTCCTGTCCAACCACCCCGTGCTGACCTTCCAACAAAGAGGGCTAATCATTGTGGCATTAAGAGTCGGTTGGCACGTGTAGGTAAAGTTGTACACCCCTGCATGGTTAAATCTTTTCGAAAAGCCGTGTTCACTGTTATGAACGCTTGGTGACCGAATTCTAAGATCATAGAGAACTATAACCTAATCGTAAAACTTGGTAGTTCAACATGTGCTTAAGGATGCTTCCTCTTGAGATGAGGATTACTTTGGTGGATATCAAGATGATGATGAATTCTTCAGAGATGTCGCTCTCTTATCCCCTTTTAAAATATTCTGATTAGACGAGCTTCTTCTCTCCCTCCCGCTTTACAAACAAAGATGGGTTTATGCAAAATAACCCCACCAGCCATAAGTCTTGCGTAGTACACCCTGTACTCACCCTTGCTTTATTGATAATTTTGTAGCAGAGTAAGTGTTCCCCCGAAGACAAGTTTGGTACGACATCGACACCGACGAGTAGCTTGGGGTTCCCGGCCGGCAGCTTAGAATCTATAGGCTAGGACGTCATCGTTATGCTTCATGCCTCTTAGGCCATTTGATAAGTTTTCTATAATTAATAGCATAATTTTCCTTCCGTTATTTGATGTTTGCCGTTAGTGACATCTGCTTGTAATATTTTGGTTCTTCACTCAGTTATGAGGTTGCTGTAATAATTTTTGTGTCGCATGGGTTACTATTGTGTTACTGATTTCTCACTGGATATCCTCGAGCTCTAGGTTAAGCTTATGGCAGGCTAAGGTCTGGATTTGTTTAACCCTGCTCCCGGGGGTGTCACATCAGGACGGACACTCTAGTTGTGCCGTACATTCCAGCTGGCATCGGGCGGACTCTCCGGGGTGATGACGGTGGAGACTCTGGGCGATGACGGCGGAGACTCCGGTTCTGGAGCTGGATGCTCCTGGTCCATCTTCTTGGGTGACTTGGGGACGATCTTGGGGACTTGGATGACTTGGGGACGATCTTGGGGACTTGGCGTTGTAGATGTAGTAGCGTTCGTAGGACGGGCTGTATCAGTTCCCCCCTTCAAAAAGAGTCATCCTCCACTCTTCATGCACATCACTAAGAAGATGATGTCGAGAGACCTTCTTGATCCTGGGGTTCACCATATAGTTGTCCTTCAGAAGCTTCATGTGGAAACTCTTCAATGTTCCTTCACCTTCCATGAAGCCTACAAAGCTCACAACAAAAGCGAAGCAACACTCAAAGAGTAGCCAATTCATGCAGATTATAACACGAGTCCTCAAGTAGAAGGTAGTCACCTTATGATCTAGAGATAGCTTGTTGAAGGGCAACCATAGGTAACTCTCTTCGATTCGTCTTGTCAACTTATGGTCCATAGAGGTTGACGCGTAAGCAATTGTACCTTCACACAACAAAGACCAAGCAACATATGTTTGTGTGTATAGAGGAGCATGTCATTTGTGGCATGCCCATTTTTGTTCAAAACACTATTAGCACAACTCAAGTATCGCAAACAAAATGTGTATGCAAGGTCAAAGTGCATGGAAGTTAATTGAACATCATCCAAATGTGGGAACTTGAAAACTCCATATAACGTCTTAGTGTGGCACTCAAAGCAATGGACTAAAATATTGGTCAACCTCTTTGATTCAAGCATAGGATAATTCGGCAAAAACACATGAGGAAAGATATCCAAAACAACATCATTATGTGTGCAAACCCACCAATGGAAAGAACAATTGTTCAATATGTCGGATGCCATGCACATATCATCAAAAGCCAAACCATGGGCGTATGAGTATCGAAAGAGGAAGCAAAAACAACTTGTTTACAAACAACCCATATGAAAGAGCAAGTGGTCCTCATGTTTGTTGCAACAACAATACGAGAGACTTGGAAGCTCTCGTGACAATACATGCTCATAGTGGCATTATGGTTGCACACAAAACATCGGAAAGAGAAAATGTTCAACATTTTTGATGCAACACATAAAGCATCAATATCCAATAGCAATGAAACATGATTTTCACAAGGTGAATGAATACCATCAACATGCTTGCAAGCAAACCACAGGAAAGAGCATTTTTTCAACATGAAAGATGCAAAGCATGCAAAAGGTATCAGAGATGGCTTCGATCTTGAACTAACTTGGGGGATGCTCTCTAGAGCTGTTTTTGTCAACTCGTGCTCAACCGAGATTGACATTCTTGTGCGGGGTACCTACACACATCATACACAAAAGGAAGAATGTATGTGCATGGTAGAGAAACACATCATCCATCATGACGTATCTCTTCTTGTGCACATCACCATTAGTTTCAAGCAAGTGTAACATAGGTGCATGGTGAGTATGCAAGAGGGGAACATGCTTATCATGGCAATCATCAAAATCTTCAAAATTTGAGAAAGCTATGGGGGGCATGTCAATATAAACCATATTAAAAATATTGTTGCAAGCAAAACAAGTGAAAGATCAATTATTCAACTTATTGCAAGCAACGAGAGAGATTGTAAAACATTCATGACAAAGCATGGTTCGAGGGGTACCATTGGTAACATCATTGAAAGCAAAACATTGGAAACATAAATTGTTCAACAAAGTGCATGCAATGATATCATCAACATAATGTTTAGAGCATGGCGTTTCTATGACAACATCATCACGATCAAATAATTTCACATGCTCAACATTATGCAAAGGAAAAGTATCACATGGAAATACCAATGACTCATATGTGATATCACAAACATCATCCATAGCATGCCAATCATCACAACTCATAATGTCCACTAGTGGGATCATGGCAATATCAACACCCTTATTTTTACCTTGTTCATACCTCTCATATGAAGTGGGTGTTGTGGTCGTATTGGTCTCCATGTGGGCGACTTCATCATGTATGGGGATGGCATCATCTTCATCCACCATGTTCATCTTCTCGTACGAAGGCATCATCATCTCCAAGCTTGGAGCTTCTTGATCCATGGAACCTAGCATATCATGAGAAAACACACTAGTGGTAGAGGGTAAGTTGTTAGAAATCAAGATGAAGAAGAAGTTGCATTGAAGCTCTTGTAGTTGGATGCTTCCTCTTGAACTTGGAGTCTTGGCATTGAAGCTTGATGGCGTGGAAGAAGGCTTGCTCTTGGTGCCATTTTGGTGGTGGCACTAGTAGTTGAAGGTGCCTTATGATGGTGTCGATGGAGGTCATTGGCATGCCTTGCTGAAGGTTTATGTTGGAGAAGTACTTGGTCATCCACATGATGCTCGCGACGATGATACTTTTCATTGGCACTCTTCTTTTGATGGTGGTGCCTTCTTGAGCTTGGTTGAGCATTATGGATGGTGCTCAACATGTATTCTCTATCTTCATGGCGAAGATGCCTTGAACGATATCTTGTATCCTCTTCATCTTGGTGATGATCTCTAGAGGATATATGTCGATGTAGATTCTTGCTTCGTGGCGCCTTGTGTGGAAGATGATGTTTGGGCGCCACTATTCTTGGAGTAGATGGCACTTGATGCCTTGGAGGTAGATGCACTTGGCGCCTTGGAGATGGTCATGCTTGGAGCCTTGGATGTGGTGGCATTTTACGGCTTGGAGGTGATGGCTCTGTCTCCTTGGAGATGGTGGTGCATGACCCCATGTAGGTGGTGGCACTTGATGCCTTGGAGGTGGATCATCAAAGTAGGTGGTGCCCTTTGGTGTGGCACGCTTGGCCTTGAAGGTCATGGTTTCATGATGATGTGTCTCCGCTAGCTTGGCATAGTAGTCCTCCATCTCCTAGTGGTGGAGGTATTCTTCATGGCTCATGGAAGAGCCCTCAAAGTGGGTGAAGTTAGCCATATACTCCATGATTGGTGAGGTGTCGTCGTTGTAGCACTCAAAGTCATCCGTGCTTGGGGAGTCGTTGTTGATGTAGTACTCCATATCACCCAATCATGTAGAGCCATTGTCGGTGTAGTGCTCCATGCATGAGGATCCATTGTCGAAGAGCTCGAATTCCTCCATGCTTGAGGATCGATAATATAGGAATGATATACAAGGAAACACAAAGCAAAACAAGTCAATCCACAAGATAGGAATTATGTACAAGGAAACACACATGGTGGGATAAATGGGACTTGTGCGACGGAGAAAGTGAGCTAAGGACCAAATGATTTCCTAGTGAATACTATAAGCTCGTGTCGCACAAGTGCAAGGAGAGACGCTAGTTCGATTGCAATAAATTGGTGGGCTACAAGATATGTACAATAAGTACCACCTATTTCATGTTCATTGAGCTTGCGCTTCCTATTCTATGAGGCACTTCTTTCTTTCTTTCTTTCTTCTTTTTCTTTTTCTATTTTTTATTTTTTTATTTTCTTTTTCACTTGCCTCGTCCTGGTGCCAACAACTATACAAGATAACAATATGAGATAGCGCACTCACAACTTTTGCTCGGAATTCTACAAGGTATCAAATGTGCATAGCCCAAGCAATCATAGGAGGAGCTAGTCCCAATAGGTGTTTGTTTAATCCAAAGATAGTGTAGCTCACAAAGGAAAGCAAGTGGGGAGAAGTCGCAGAATTTTTATACCTTTCCTCGCCGATCTTCACCCTTTATTGGTGGATTCCGCCTTGCTCACGGAATTTGGATGGTGTAGATAGCACGAACCACAGAGATGATGATGTAGAGATCTTTCTCCTCTTCAAAATGATCTAAAGAACACCAAAATCCGAGTTCGTATGTAAAAGTTATGCTCAAAGCCGTGAAGCATATTTGCTGCCTGCAGGGGGGCGGACATTCCAGGGCACGCATGTTGGACAGTCCGGTCGGGGCGGATATTCTGGTCAGGGCGGATATTCCGGTCCGTTTAGGCCAGAAACTCCGGTCGGGAAGATATTCCGGTCCGTTTAGGTCAGAGAGTCTGGTCCGGTCGATTCCAAAAGTTCCAGACCACAAACGGACGAGGTTTGGCGGAAAAGCTCGAAGCAAAACACCAAATTGGTGGGGGAAATCAAGGAATTAGGCCATGGAAATGCAGGGGAAGGTAGATCAACAAGGTTAGCAAGTAATACACGGATCAAAACTTACCAAAACACACTCAAATGACAGATCGATCCCAAACACGAATTGGGACTATTCTTGGTGGAAATTTTCGAATTTATGGGGAAAAGACCAAATCGAGGAATCCGTGGCAACCAAAAGCTGCTGATACTATATGATAAGGGGTAACCCTATGGGTGGCCCGATCTTCAGAGATTTCGTGGTCAAATCGATGGGCGATGACCACAGAGACTCTGGGCGATGATGGAGGAGACTCTGGTTTTGGAGTTGGCTGCTCCTAGTCCATCTTCTTGGGTGACTTGGGGACGATCTTGGGGACTTGGCTGACTTGGGGACGATCCTGGGGACTTGGTGTTATAGATGTAGTAGCGTCCATAGGATGGGCTACATTAGTCCTCCACCTGATGCCGATCCTAGGGATTGGACCAGACCGGTAGCCGCCGGAGTGAGCAATTGGCTTGTTCATGTCTTTGTGTGTGTGCGTTCATCATGTTCTTCGTGTGTGAGTTCGCTTTTTCTCTCCCCCTCCCTCATCCCCGCACTCACTCCGCCTCGATTTCAAGGGATTCGTGAAAGATCGGGCCATCCCCGAGGTTGCCCCGCAACATATGGTATCAAGAGCTTCGTTGCTCATGAATTTCCCCACAAAATTTTCTTCTATCCACCAAAAATTCGAAAATCCCCAAAAAAAAGAGCCCCAAATTTTCCTTTGGATCGATCTCTTGATTTGGAGTGTTATTTGTGGTTTTGATCCGACCAAACCTTGTCTTAGGCATTGGTCCAACTTTCTCTTGCGTTTTCTCAGCCCAATTTGGCCAGTTTTTTGCGGATTTGAGGCCATAAGGCGAGGATTTATGCTCAAGAACACAAGCAGGTAACCCACACCGGAGTGTCCGGCCCGACTAGACCAGAGTGTCTAGCAACACCGGAGTGTCCGGCTCAATCCGACGGGAGGGTCTGGCATGACCAGATTATCCGGCACAACACATCCAAAATATCCGGCCGAAACGCCAATTTTGACAGTTTTGCCTCATTTTTCGCATAGGCTAATTTCATTTGTTGTTTCGTGTCCCATGTGCATGTCAACAACTAATAACAACCTTCCGCATTGACACCTCCGTGGTCATTGACACCACAGCACCGAACATCTTTTCGCACCACCGACGTCAAGTACATCATCACCAACGAAGGTATAACTTGCGTCACCTTGTTAACCCCTATCTTCCTTTGTGTGTACCTATCCCAGGAGAGTGGGTCATCGTGTGTTCTCTTGAGCATTGTGCATTTGTCCTTGGATAGTGAGAGTGCAAGAGCAATAGCAAGTGTGACTAGGTAGCATCAAGGGAGAGCAAAAAAAACATACAAACAAAAAGTAAAATAGTCTCCCATAGAAAAAGAGAGTCTCAAGCTTGTAAACAAGAGAGAAAGAAAAAGAGCCCAAGGCAAGTGTAAAAATATGTTGCTCATTTTTTCTCTCTGCAAATGAGCCACGGTCTCTCCTTGTATTGGCACGACACCGAGCGTAGTCTTCGTGAGGACATTTTGTTTGCTCATTTTCATAGTCGTGTCAATCCCAACAATCTCCACGTGTGCGTATAGGGTCGTAGGTTCTCGTCACCCTTTTGAGTTGTTGACCTTTTGCCTTAACTTGAGTTTTGTTTGGATTTTACCCACTTTTGACTACCCCTTTTCTTTTAGTTGTTTATTTGGCATTCCACAATCCTAACCTACCACCAATAAGCTTTTGAGAGTTAGTTATTTCTTTAGTGTGAGCTTTCATTGCATTTTCGCTTTCCAAGCTAATAGCTCTCACTTGTGGTATCTAGTTCGATGCAATCCCCAAGGTGAGGTTGTAGGTTCCCCCCACCACATATTGCTCTCCATATAGAACATTTTGTGTTTTACATGATTGATAGGCACGGTGAGTCGAGCCAACCACCTTCACAAGAATAAGAACATGGATCGTACATGACGCGTGTAATCCACTTCATCTTCTGAAAAGAGTTCCGTGATCGTTGCCAAGCCCTCGAGAGACGTCAAGACGAACAATTTCGCAAGATGCAAGCCGAGTTCAAGAACATCGACCTCTTCGATGACCTCGAAAGGAAAATGCACGCAATGCATCACAACTTTGGCCATCAAAATGAAGAGCTCCAATGCTCCATCGCCAAAACAAATGACAAGCTTCGTGTTCTCATCGACGGAGTGGCAAGACCACATTCACACGCGTCAAGCTCTACAAGATCTTCGCGTCATCATGCTCCACTTCAACAAGATCTTCACCCAAGTGCTCCGAGACGCAATGACGCCCCCGTGGTTGAAGATGGAAGTTTTTCGAACTATGTACCTTCCCCACGGCACGCAGCAATGTCAAGCTATGATGGTGATTTCTCTTCAAGGCCACAATCAAGGCAAGAAGCACACCGTAATCATACAAGGGCATTAGCGATCCAACAAGAGAAACCACAAGAAGAAACACGAGTGGAACCGCAAGTCTACCACCATCGCCCGTGACACATACTTGACACAACAAGTGCTGACTCCAAATGGAGAATCTAGCTCATCATCGACGTGAAGCTCTCCAAGATCCTCCTCCTTGTCATCGCCATCATGAACGTCCGCACTAACACCATGGTCATCACGAGGTGGCTCCTACACAACACCAAAACATGGAGCGTCAAGTGGTACAAGTTGAGCGATGCCCATCACATCATGGGGATCAAGACCATGATCTTCACTGTGAGGCCCATGTGCCTAATTATCATCACCAACCGAGGAACAAGCCTCCTCTTCATCATCAACCGTGTCACGAGGCTCCACATCCTCAACACCCTCATGAGGCCCAAGTGCCTCAACATCGTCAACAACCGCGCCAAGAGAAAGAGGAAGCTCCACAACAACAACAAGATCATCAACAAGCTCAACAAGCTCGTCGCAATGATCGCATGTAAGATGAAGACCATCAGCAACATGGCAGCCATCGCCACCATGATCGCAATGAGGAAGAAACATTTGGCAACCTCCAGTTCATGATGCCCAAGTTCACCAGATCAAATGACCCCGAAGAATATCTCACATGGGCACTCAAAGTCGACAAATCTTCTGTATGCACAATTATAGCAACGAGAAGATGGTCTCCGTGGCTTCCCTTGAGTTTGATGAGTATGACAACCTTTGGTGGGAACAAGTTCAAGTTGCTCGTGACGCAAGAGAAGAGCCGCCAATCACATATTGGCATGACATGATGGCTCACATGAGATCCCGTTTTGTTCTCGCGCACTACACGCATGACCTCTTCAACAACATTCAATCGCTACGCCAAGGGACAAAGACCGTGGAAGAGTACTTCAAGCAAATGGAACTCAACTTGATCTATGCCAACATTGAAGAGAGCACAGAGAAAACTATGGCATGTTTCCTTATTGGCTTGAATCACCGAATCAAGCGCATCATCGAGTTCCAAACATACAACAACATGGTTGAGCTTGTGCACATCGCAACAAAGGTCGAATGTCAAGTGCAAGAGGTCATCAAGTACAACAAGCCCAAGATGTATTTCATGTACAAGCAAGCTTCAACTGCTACGCCAACAACCTTCAATGGAAGCTCCTCTAGTACCTCCAAGCCTTCCTTCAAGCCCACACTTCCCCATGGAAAACTACCCCCAAGTGGCAAACAAGCAAAGAGTGATACACCTTTCAACGGTGAATGCTACAAGTGTTGAGGAAAAGGATACAAGTCGGGCGAGTGTGGAAACAAGAAAGTTTTGTTCATCCATGAAAAAGGCGATGAAGAGTACTTGAGTGAAGATGAATTTGATGCTCGAGTCAAGGAAGTAATGGAAAGGCAACGAGTGGAAGATGACCAAGAACTCCTCATGTGTGAACATAACGCAAGTCCATCGCTTGTTGTCACAAGGATCTTGACCAATATCTTCCAAACACGAGCCGGTGTCAATGGGAAATCTATCAAAGTGATCATGGATGGAGGGAGTTTCCACAACCTTGCAAGCACCGAGTTGTGTGAGAAGCTCAACCTCACTCTCCATGCGCACAAGCACCCCTACCACGTGCAATGGATAAGTGACCAAGGGCCCGTGAAGATCATGCATACCGGATCGGTCACCTTCGCCATTGGTCCTTACAAAGACATGGTCGAGTGAGATGTAGTCCCAATGACGGTTGGCCACATGTTGCTTGGTATACCATGGCTCTATATGATGGTCACACCAATGTGTACACCTTCAAATGGCTCAACAAAACATGTGTTTTGCAACCGATGACTCCTAGCCAAATAATTGCGGATAATGCAAAGGCTTTAGCGAGGGCACAAAACATCATAGTGAGTGAGAGCCCCAAGGAAAACTCGAGTGAAAAAACTAAGAGTGTTCTACTTGCCACCAAAAGTGAGATGAGAGATGTGCGGAACAACCCATCCATCTTGCACTATGTCCTCATTTGCCAGGGACTAGCACACGGAACTAATGAATTAACCAATGTTCCTCCATATTTGATGATTGTTTTGCAGGAATTCAAATATGTGTTCCCCTAAGAGCTCCCACATGGACTACCTCCTCTTCGCGGCATCGAACATCACATTGATCTCATTCCGGGCGCACCACTTCCAAACCTCTTCGCTTACCGCACAAACCCGGAGGAGACGAAGGAGATCGAACATCAAATCAAGCAACTCATCTCCAAAGGTTTGATCCAAGTTAGCACTAGTCAAAGTACGGTACCCGTGATTCTTGTTCCAAAATCGGATGATACGTTACGGTTATGCATGGACTGCCATCCAATCAATGCTATCACCGTGCGTTATGGACATCCTATACCCGCGTCTTGATGACATGCTTGATGAATTGTGTGGAGCCACTATTTTTACGAAAATTGATCTTCGTAGTGGTTACCATCAACTACGCATAGCTGAAGGTGATGAGTGGAAAACCGCATTCAAGACCAAACTTGGTCTCTATAAATGGTTGGTTATGCCCTTTGGCTTGTCTAATTCCTCATCCACCTTCATGCGCCTCATGAGTATCGTTGTGGGGCCCCCGGATTAATCTTCTGAGACTCCCTGTTATGCATACACCACGATCCCATGATCAGTCTGTCGTGGTACATAATCGACAAGTAGCAAAGTATACATCCAATACTTAAGCAAATACAGGTCATACCTTACATGCCATTATTGCTAAAACCTTTTTCTTTCTCAACATCTCTTGGTAGGTGCCACATCACCAAGGTTTTATCAGAAAACATTTGGTGAAACTTTTCCGGGGTATACCCATCCTATAGCTTTGCTTCGGCTAAAACAGGGTCTCCATCAGGCTATGGTGATATGCACCATCTATTATACTAGGGGCCAGTAGGTGTCATCAAGGGGATTTGTACTTAATAGTACAAAAGTGTAATAGTTCGGAGTAGTCAAACCACTACCATATATACATCAACATATAGTAAAACAGTGCAATTTTCATAAACAGTAGATAAACATGCATAAGTAAAACAGTAGGACAAGGCTTATGAGCAAGAAGGTGGCTTGCCTGTGGTCAACAATATGGCAATATATGTCCCTGGACTTCTTCTTTAGAATACCATAATAACCAGTATAAATTCCTCCTCCTTGTCTTCGATACAATCGCAACTATCGTCGCCGGGAATCACACATCATGCAAGCAACAAAGGCCACAATCAACACATGGCATACAAACAACAATAGATGCAGCAAACAAAGATACATCACACAATTTACTTCAGTAGGTTTTGAACAATTTGTACTAAGGCAAAAGATTTCATTTTAATTGCATTGGTGGAATTACTATTAAGATTATAGAGGCCAAGACTACCTACTTAAGGGGTTTTAATCCAAGGTCAAGTTATGTATGATATCAGTATGTAAAAATGATATCATGAGCTAGGTATTGATAAAATGAAACCAGCAAAAGTGGCTTCACTATTTTATCAATTTCCATTTATTTACTATGCATTCTATAGCGATTAAAACTCTAGTTTTAGTGAATAATTCACCAGATATGTTTTGTAGGTACAAATATTATTTACTTGGATGTTTGTGTAGGTTTGCTGTACATATTCACTGAGTGTTGGAATCATGACAAATTATTTAACAGAATGCCCTCAGGAAATTCCCAAAGTCAATTATGTAGCTATTTTGTCTTTTTCACAAGATTAATTCTACAGAAGCTTTTGATATGATTCCAAGGGCAAAAGATAGGTACTTTGAATACAGTTCTGTAGAAATTTAAATCACCCTCTTTGGAGTGCTAAAACTCTAGTAGTGATTTTTCTACTGAACTTATCATAGCTAGAGATGATTAATTCGCCAAAATTAAACAGACCCTCAATAAAATTTGATCTCCTGGATTTTGATGGACCTTAGTGTACCACAGCACAGAGAGTTGAAATCAACTCAAACCATATTATAGTTTTGCTTAAGGAATTTTCTAAATTGAGATTTGGGTAGATTTTGTCATTTTTTCTACAATGGAAACATAGCTCCCCTTGAGGGGATACTAATACCACTGGATAGCCACTCTCAATATCTTCCATAGGAAGTTGGGTTTACCCTTTTTGGAGGTGTAGATCTCCTTAAGGAATTTATCTACTGATTTAGATACTTCTTAGTAGTTTTATAGCCAAAATATTTTGAAAATTTATTTTGGCAAGATTCTTGCTCGGCATGCTCCACAAAACATGTGGTAATACCTAGAAATTTGGATCTGGACAGAACTGGGTGTTTTCCATTTTTATTTCGATTTAAACTAAACGTCCTTTGAACAGGGCACCATGGGCCAGATCTAGAGGGAGCTGGGCCACACCGGGCCAAGCCGGCCCGACCGGGCGAGGGCAACACGCGAGGCGACGTATTTGAATCCGCCAGGCGGGATCTGCTGGTCAGCGACCGCGGCGGCCGAAGGGGTATGGGGCCACCTGGGCCGTCGGATTAGAGGGGAGATCGACGGTGCAACATTGTCTCCTACCTCCCGACGCGACGGCGGGGACGAAACCCTAGTAGAGGGGAGCGGGGCATGGGGAGGCTCACCGGGGACTCGCCGACGGCCGTGGAGGAGACAGGGGGATGCGGTCGACGATGACGACTTCGGGGAGGGTCGGCAGGGTGCCGTTTGCTTTAGGAAAGGAGCTCGCACAAGGGCGGCCGAAGAAGCCTCGCCGGAGCTTGATGGTGCCACCGGGGGAGTTGTTCCTTGGACAGAAAAAAGGAGGGGATTAGATGCAGTAGGGTGCGGGGGTTCCATTTCGGGGACATGAAGAGGGAGAGAGCAAGAGGAGCAGATATCTTGCTCGATTTTGGAGGAGGCCAAAGCTTCCCTTCTTCCTTCTCTTGGGCTATACAGAGCAGGGGAGAGGGAGAGGGTGCTCGAGAGAGGTAAGTGGAGAGGAGAGCAGTAGAATGAGGGGTCAGAGGCAAGTTGGATAGCCTCTGGCCTATTTAACTTGAGGGGTGGGGTGTATGGTGGAATATGTCCATGGGAGGGCAGGGACAGGTCCATGGCCACCCCATTGGGTGCTGAGAGCGGTGGAGAGGGGGTGTGGGGTGTGCTGTGTCATGGAAAGGATCCAGGAGGGAGGGGTGGGGCTGCTGCCCAATAATGCCCAAGATTTTTGAAGATATGGGGCCCCTCTCTTTCTCTCCATTCCTCCAAAAGGACAAGGGTCCAGGGCTTGCTACATTGGGTGGCGATCAGAGGAGGTGTGTTTGCTGTGGAGGATTGTTGGACAAGGTGGGATGAGGTTTGGAAGTAATTTGATTAGTGTTTTTGTGTCATGATCCAAATTGTCATAAGGGGTGGTTCTGAGGGAAGTCCTTATTTGTGATCTTTTCAAGATTCTATAATGTTACTAGTGGATATGTATGGTCAAAGTGAATCACCAAGAATTATTTGGGATTTTTTAGATAAGTGTAGATCCCCTTTTTAAAAAAAATTCCAAAAGTGCTGAAATGGTTTTCAGAATCTCATTAGATAAATTCACATTGTACATAGTTGGTTTTTAATGTGAACTGGTCTTAAATACCATATTACTCAATGTAGAATTTTCTTGGAATTTATTGAGATGGAAAAGTATTTTTAATCATTTATTTCTTGTTTCTGCCATTTAGGAAGAAGGGCAAAAAGAAATAATCTAGAATCTCAAAAATATAAAATTTTGTAGTGGGAAGATGGCGTATGATATATGGACCTCAATTGAACCAAAAGTTGGGGAAGTGTTTTGGCAAAAACCAAACTTTCCTTTATGGAAGAAGTTTTGGAGGTTTTGTCTATTAAAGGAATTAAATAGATCTTGGTCCAAAATAATTATTCAAAAACTTTGGTAAATATTTAAAAGCAAGGTAGATGGTGTAATTAAGGTGAAACAAGCACTTGCAACCTTGGGATTTGAGATTCCAACTTGAATTTGGTGGAAAACAAGGAAAAGGGATCTAGGGTAATGTTAATTTCATACCAACAAAACCTTGCTCGATCTTGGAGGTCAATTGTCCCCTTGGGTCATGGGATAGATGGATGGATATACCAAGTGATGTATATCACAATGGTGTAGAGGTTTTAGCTTGATCAGGCTCGAGGGTTCCAAGGAATGATCTCAAACTTTGAATAAAATAAGCCTGCCAAAAACAGATTATCAGATAGCCTTCAAAACCTTGTGGGTTTAAGAAGCACAAAGATCCAATGGAAACAAGTGAAGTAGGTATTGATAGAACGATATGAGTAGAACACAACCATGCAAAGAGTTGCTCCGTAGAAGGTGGGATGATGGTGTGAGCTTCTGGCAAATTAGGCATGTTGATAAGATTTGCAGGAAAAGTTATTTTCTTTCCTGCAAAACCATCAAGAACAAGTGGGTTTGAGGATTATCTAACCAAGGGAAAGAGTGGGCCTTGGTAGTTCTTAGTATATTTAACAATATGGTTCAAATGCATTTTTAAAAATGCACAAGGGTTGATAAAAGGAGGCACTCAAAAAGGTGATTTTGGAACAAATTCCAGACTTAGCCACATTTGGCAGATTTACGATTTTTGACAAGATTGTGAGAGAGGAGGCTTTTGATTGGTAGAAAGGTACCAAAGCATCATCAAGTGGATGAGGTTGAATAGCATATTGAGTAGAAGGGATCCATGTTTGATATTGTTCTTCATTGACTTGGAAGCTTCTGGAATTAGATAACTTCAGAGTTGGTCTGGTTAAGGATTTTAGATGATTACTCAGTAGCTAGGGATCGGATCCAGATTGTATTCTTTCTTAGGGTTTGGATTTTAAAGTTTCTTGAACCTAGAGGATGAGCTCCTAGAGTAGCTCATACTACTTCTAAGCAATCAAGTCAAACATCAGATCAAGGTAACTCATCTTGCAAACAGAAAAAATATACTACCAGGGGTACCTTCAAGCCAAGCTTGAGGTAGGGATGGGTATTTGAAAGGGTGGAGTTTGAACAAGGTGAGAGTACTTGGTATTTCTACCAAGAGTAGAATCCAACAGCTTTATAAAAAGGTTTTAGAAAAACCTAGAGGTAAGAGTAGTTGAAGTTCTGTCTTGATAACCTAAGGATATTATAGTATATAGCTCTCCATAGTTTGATCAATAGAAGCTAATAAAATTGTTTGGGTTCCAAGGGCATCTTGGCTCAGGTTTTGAAATACCAGAACATTTGAGAATATGAAACATAAGCCAAGACAGTTTTTTTAAATAGCTTTTTGACAACTTATGTCGAGGTAAGGAGTATATCATATGTTATACATTTAGATGCATAAGTACAGACAAACAGCAAGCAAACACTGCAACCCTTAAGAAGAAAAAGTTTTTGTTCCCCTGATTTTTGTATTCTGGACAACAAATCAGGGTTGCTGAAATTGGGATGTTACAGACATTTCCCCCTTAAAAGAATCTCGTCCTGAGATTCGGGAGAGTAGGGTTAGGGGATTTTGTGTTGGAGTTAGTGCCCTGTGTTTCTCGCATCCTAACTTGTCGGCTTTGTCTTTGAATAGGGTCACTATGATGGTGAGGTTGAACTTCAATCGTCTTGGATGCACGAGTGTTGAGCAGGCTTCAATCAGGATTGTGAGGGGTGACCTTCCTTCGGTAAGGATTTATGGCATTTCTCTTAAGGGATTATCATATCCTAGTTCATGATTGTGGGTCTATCTGCTGAATTACTTCTAGCAGAGGGTTATTCTATTTTGTGGGAAAGACATAGTCTTCCCCCTTAGGGTTAAACTAGGGTGGCTCGAAGTTAACGTGGTCCTTCCTTCTTGGAGTCATCAGATGATGTTAGGTGGATATCGCAATCTTCTGCCCGGAGTTGAAACCTTCTGATGGCGTCCGCAAACTAAGTATTATGAGGCTTATATACTTCTTTTATTCATACTTAGCTGATCGGAGTAGTTGAATTAGCAGATCGTCCAAACGGTTTAGAACTAATAGGGTTAGCGAATCTGCGGTCCCTTAGGATGGTCTTCAGCTTAAGTAGCCGAGGGCTTCGTAGAATCTTTAGTTAGTTTCTCCTCTGATGACTCGCGAGTTGCTGTTTGGCGAAAAGGCGTCGGATCTAGAGATCTTTTCCGGTAGACAATCTTCGGGATTTGAGTAGGAAAGAAGCAGTATTTTCCACCTTATAGCTTCACTAAGGTTCTTTGAGAAGGGTGTAGATACTCTACCTTGAGGTGCCGACGTGATGCTAAAGAAGGTTGTATTTCTATGGGTCTTTAGTTGAGGTCTTCGAGTGATGTCCTAATGCTCAAACCTTGTCAGGACGGTTTCCTAACGAAGCTTAATGGAGTTAGCTCTAGGCAGGTTAGCAATTAACGGTGCTTCTTGCTAGTATTTAGTCAAAGTAGAGATATCCAGCTTCAGGGGGGTTGTCTTCACGTATCCGGGTCTTCAGGACTTAGAGGTATTCTAGCTTCTGGGAGGAACTTCCCGTTCATTTGGGTGGGGTTGACTAAAATAGTTAGTCACTTGAGGCGATCGGAACCACTAATATACCAAGGGTTAGTAGAGTTAGGTCTTGACTTCTTGTCTTTGTTATCCTGTCCTGTGGCTTCTTGTGGATGATGTTGATCCTTCGGTGGTAGACTTCCAGCTTCAACTAGCTCCTTGTTATAGCTGGCATATGCGTACTGGACGACTGTGTTGTCGACAAGTCTAGAGAGTTGAGTGTGATGAAGTAGGCCATCCTGCTGAGGAAGGATCTTTGAGTTGTTCTAACTTGATGACTTCGAACTCGGGTTTCTGGTGATGCTTTTCCTGTCATATCTCTCAAGGTTAGTGTGGGTTCTGGTTATTGAAGACTAACCTAGGGTTTTTTCCTGCATTACTAGGTGGGTTATCGATCCTCAAGTCACATTTGAGTAAGGTCAAAACAGGCCAGAACACACATACACAGTGAACAGAGCGAGGGGGTCGCAATGTCCTTCACAAACCATCACACATCAAGCAACACATTAAGCACTTAGGCAAGTAAGCATGGCCTACTATGGGGACCAAGGAGTTAACTACTCAAGATGTAGGGGAATCCTATCTTAGGACTATTAATCCTAGACATCGTCGCTCTTAGGGATTGAGTCACTATCTTGCATATGAAGCCTTCGCCGGGTCATTGGACGCTTCTCGACAGTGTAATATTTGATTTCTTCTAATTAGGAGGATTCTGCTGGTAGGGCGATCTTGCAGTCTCCTTGTGTTTGTTGGTAGTTGCTTGTCTTCATCTCTTATTCTCATCGTCTTCACCTAGTTCAAGGTCGTATTTGTTTGAAATCTATATGTTTGAAATTTGGATGAGAGCTAGAAGAAGTCATTTTGAAAATCATTTTAACTAGAATGAGATAATAAGTAGAATCTTTCGAAAGCCGGACTTTCCAAAATAGTTTTCCTGTCTAACGACCATGCTAACTAAGGTCTCCTACAGCCAGGATGGCTCTGATACCAAGTATGTGGGTCCCCCAGATTAATCTGCAGAGACTCCCTGTTATGCCTACACCATGATCCCATGATCAGTCTGTCGTGGTACATAACCGACAAGTATCAAAGTAGACATCCAATACTTAAGCGGATACATGTCATACCTTACATGCCAATATGGCTACACCAATAATCATCAGTGGAACTTCAGCAAGCGTAGAGCCCGAGACATGCCTTAACCTACAGGCAACTGACTAGGAGAAACGTCCTAGCTCGCATAGTCAACATCCTCACCTTCTTCTTGATATTTGAGCAAGTTAATAGCCAAGGACAATGCCAGTGAGTACGTTGAATGTACTTGCAAACCACCTTAAGACAATAATAATAACAACAGGATATGCAATATGGTTGTGGTAGTAGGAGGGCTCCAAGAGAGGTTATTTTCTCAGCTAGTTTCTCTTGTAGATATAGCATCTCCATATCTTTGTTGAAAACTTTGGTAAAACATTTTGGAAACAGTTTGAAGATTTTTGGAAATCACTAGGATTGGATCACCCATTTGTTTCGTCCTTCCGGTCATCCCATGACCAAAGTCCTTTCCTTCCTTTCCGACCATCCCATGGTCAAAACATATATCCTTTCCGACCATCCCATGGTCAAAACATTTCCAAAGCCATTGTTTTCTAAAATCCTTTTGGAAATCAAAACCAACACCGCTCTATAGAAGTTTGTCCAACCCGTCCATAACCACGGACGAGGATATCCAAATAGATTTACACTCTGCAGAGGTTGTACACTTTACCCACACCATCTCGGTACACTACCCTGATCTACACTGATCGTGGGTCGAGTAACCGATCAAGACTCTCCGTATTCCGCTGCAGTATAAATGCCTACCCTATGAGTGTTTTTCCCCTCAACACCGGGACACCCTATATAGTACTCAAGCCAACTGGAATGGTTTTTCCGGTTCCCAAGTGTGCGCTTTCAATGAGCGGCTCATAGTAACGCGTGGAGGCACGCAGACCCTTTTGTTCGTTCTCCCGGTCGATGTTTTACATGGACTCAGCCAGAGAAGGCCCACCTCCAGGGATTTTAATCCCCTGTAGTCGCTGTGAGGTAGCTTATACTAGAATAAACAAACATCAAATCCAGCCCTGTCCCATTCCAGAGTAATGTGGTTCCACGGGTTAAGTTGTTATAGCTAAACTGCAAAGAATCGGGTGCGTTTTCATAAACCTTTTTCCTCCAGCTTTCGTTCAGCATTTTGTAAAAAAAAAACTTTTTCTTTCTCAACATCTCTTGGGAGCTCCCACCTCACGAAGGTTTTATCATAAAACATTTGGTAAAACTTTTCCGGGGTATTCCCATCCTATAGCTTTGTTTTGGATAAAACAGGGTCTCCAACGGGCTATGGTGATATGCACCATCTACTCTACAAGGGGCTAGTAGGTGTCATCAAGGGGGTTTGTACTTAATAGTACAAAAGTGTAATAGTTCGGAGGAGCCAAACCACTACCATATATACATCAACATATAGTAAAACAGTGCAGTTTTCATAAACAGTAGATAAACATGCATAAGTAACACAGTAGGACAAGGCTTATGAGCAAGAAGGTGGCTTTCCTGTGGTCAACAATATGGCAATATATGTCCATGGACTTCTTCTTTAGAATACCGTAATAACCAATATAAATTCCTCCCCCTTGTCTTCGATACAATCGCAACTATAGTCGTCGGGAATCACACATCATGCAAGCAACAAAGGCCACAATCAACACATGGCATACAAACATCAATACATGCAGCAAACAAAGATACATCACATGATTTACTTCAGTAGGTTTTGAACAATTTGTATTAAGGCAAAATATTTCATTTTTGTTGCATTGGTGGAATTACTATTAAGATTATAGAGGCCAAAACTACCTACTTAAGGGGATTTAAATCCAAGGTCAAGTTATGTATGATATCAGTACGTAAATATGATATCATGAGCTAGGTATTGAAAAAATGAAACCAGCAAAAGTGGTTTCACTAGTTTATCAATTTCCATTGATTTAGTATGCATTCTATAGTGATTAAAACTCTAGTTTTAGGGAATAAATCAGTAGAAATGTTCTGCAGGTCCACATATTATTTCCTTTGATGGTTGTGTAGGGTTTGCTGTACTTATTCACTGAGAGTTGGAATCATGTCAAATTATTTACCAGAATGCCCTTAGGAAATTCCCAAAGTCAATTTTGTAGTTGTTTTGTCTTTTTCACCAGATTAATTCTATAGAAGTTTTTGATATGATTCCAAAGGAAAAAGATAGGTGCTTTGAATACAGTTCTGTAGAAATTGAAATCACCCTCTTTGGAGTGCTAAAACTCAAGTAGTGATTTTTCTACTGAAATTATCCTAGTCAGAGATGATTAATTCACCAAAATTAAACAGAGCCTCAATAAAATTTGATCTCCTGGATTTTGATGGACCTTAGTGTATCACATCACAGAGAGTTGAAATCAACTCAAAACATATTATAGTTTTTCTTAAGGAATTTTCTAAATTGAAATTTGGGTAGATTTTGTCATTTTTGCTACAATGGAAACATAGCTCCCCTTGAGGGGATACTAATAGCCAATGTCAATATCTTCCATATGAAGTTGGGTTTACCCTTTTTGGAGGTGTATATCTCCTTAGGGAATTTATCTACTGATTTAGATACTTCTTAGTAGTTTTATAACCAAAATATATTGAAAATTTATTTTGGCAAGATTCTTCCTCGGCATGCTGCACAAAACATGTGGTAATAACTAGAAATTTGGATCTAGACAGAACTGGGTGTTTTCCATTTTTATTTCGATTTAAACTAAACGTCATTTGAACAAATCTTGAAATAAGGAAAAAAGAAAAAGAAAAGGGCGCCGCGGGCCAGATCTGGAGGGAGCTAGGCCGCACCAGGCCAGGCCGGCCCAACCGGGCGAGGGAAGCACACGGGGCGGCGCATTTGAATCCGCCAGGCGGGACCCGCTGGTCAGCGACCGTGGCGGCTGAAGGGGTATGATATCTACGCACTTCTATTCTTGTAGACAGTTGTTGGGCCTCCAAGTGTAGAGGTTTGTAGAACAGCAGCAAGTTTTCCCTTAAGTGGATCACCCAAGGTTTATCGAACTCAGGGAGGAAGTGGTCAAAGGTATCCCCTCCCAAGCAACCCTGCAATCAAGATACAAGAAGTCTCTTGTGTCCCCAACACACCAAATACACTTGTCAGGTGTATATGTGCACTAGTTCGGCGAAGAGATAGTGAAATACAAGTGGTATGGATAATTATAAGTGGTAACGGTGATAGAAAATAACTTGATGGCGTGGAAGAGACTAAATACAAACTGAAATAAAGATAGAGGCAAACAAACATGTAACAGATCTAGTAGCAAACATTGTTTCAATGCTTAGAAACAAGGCCTAGGGATCATACTTTCACTAGTCAACACTCTCATATAAATATATTCTTCTGTATGATACTACGCTGAACTACTCTCCGGTTGGACACTCTAATCGATGGTAGGGCTATAACAACACACCTCAAAGTAAGCCTTTCCCATCTAGAACCCCACACTGTCACCTTGAGTACTAGATGAGTCCAACAAACACCACAATTTCATAGAAACATCCAACTCCAAATATAACTCAGAACAAGTATTTGTAATCTCTAGCGTAAGTGCCACCATGGTGAGCACGATGTCACTTTCACACACATGGGGAGAGCAGAGATCTATTAAAGCACTTGAGTAGCAAGGTAGATTTACTTGATTACAAAGCTCATGATCACAATATGATCATGCATAGAGAGAGACATGAACACATAGCTACCGGTAGAACCCTTAGCCTCGAGAGAGAACTACTCCCTCCTCATCATGGGAAGCAGCAATGGTGATGGAGATGGTGGTGGAGATCGATGGAGATGGCTCCGGGGGAACTTTCCCGTCCCGGCAGGGTGCCGGAACAGAGACTTTCTGTCCCCCGAATCTCCCCTTCGGTGGCGGCGGCGCTACGGAACTTTTTGTGGTTGGAGGCTTGATGATTTAGGGTTTTGGTATCGGGAGGCTCTTATAGGCGAAGGAGGTAAGGTCGGTGGAGTGCCAGGGGGCCCACACCACCTGGTGAAGCGGGTAGGGCTAGCCCGCGCCTGGGGGGGTGTGGCCAGGCCCTGGCCCTCCTCCATCTCATATTCTGGCTCCGTGAGTCTTCCGGTAAAATAGGAACTTTGGCTTTTGTCCTGTCCAATTCCGAGAATATTGATTTTTTGACTTTCCTGGAACCAAAAACAGCAGAAAACATGCAACTGGCACTGTGGCTCTTGTTAATAGGTTAGTCCAAGAAATCATATGAAAAGTACTCCAAAGTTGGAACTAAACACAAGAAAGTGGATAAAACCAAGCATGGAACATCAAAATTTATAGATACATTTGCAATGTATCAGGTTACGGGGCCTCCTGGGCCATCGGATTATAGGGGAGATTTAGGGTGCAATGTCGTCTCCCAGCTCCCGACGCGACGGTGGGGATGTAACCCTAGCAGAGGGGAGTGGGGCGCGGGGAGGCTCATCGGGGACTCGCTGGCCGCCGTGGAGGAGACAGGGGGACGCGGTCGACGATGACAACAATGGGGAGGAGCGGCAGGGTGCCGTTTGCTTTAGGAAAGGAGCTTGCACGAGGACGGCCGAAGAAGCCTCGCTGGAGCTTGATGGCGCCACCGAGGGAAACTATTCCTAGGATAGAAAAAAGAGGGGATTAGATGCAGTAGGGTGCGGGGGTTCCATTTCAGGGACATGCAGAGGGAGAGAGCAAGAGGAGGAGGAATCTGGCTCGATTTTTGGAGGAGGTTGAAGCTTCTCTTCTTCCTTCTCTCGGGTTGGACAGAGCATGGGAGAGGGAGAGGGTACTCGGTGGAAGGTAAGTGGAGGGGAGAGGAGTAGAATGAGGGGCAAAGACAAGCTGGATAGCCTCTAGCCTATTTAACTCTAGGGGGAGGGTGTATGGTGGAATATGTCTAGGGGATGGCAGGGGCAGGTCCATGGCCTAACCATTGGGTGCTGAGAGCAATGGAGAGGGGGTGTGGGGTGTGCTGTGTCATGGAAAGGATCCAGGAGGGAGGGGTGGGGATGCTGCCCAATAATGCCCAAGATTTTTCAGGATATGGGACCCCTCTCTTTCTCTCCATTCCTCAAAAAGGACAAGGGTCTAGGGCTTGCTATAGTGGGTGGCGACCAGAGGAGGTGTGTTTGCTGTGGAGGAGTGTTGGACAAGGTGGGATGAGGTTTGGATGTAATTTGATTAGTGTTTTTGTGTCATGATCCAAATTGTCATAAGGGGTGGTTATGAGGAAGGTCCTTATTTGTGATCTTGGCAAGATTCTATAATGTTACTGGTGGATGGGTATGGTCAAAGTGAATCACCAAGAATTATTTGGGATTTTTCAGATAAGTCTAGATCCCCTTTTTTTTAAAAATCCAAAAGTGTTGAAATGGTTTTCAGAAGCTCATTGGATAACTTCACATCGTAAAAGTTTGGTTTTTAATGTGAACTGGTCTTAAATACCAAATTACTCAATTTAGAATTTTCTTGGAATTTATTGAAATGGAAAAGTATTTTTACTCATTTATTACTTGTTTCTGCAATTTAGGAAGAATGGCAAAAAGAAATACTAAAGAATCTTAAAAATATTTATTTTTCAAGTGGGAAGATGGGGTATGATATATGTACCTCAATTCAGCCAAAAGTTGGGGAAGTGTTTTGCCAAAAACCAAACTTTCCTTTATGGAAGAGGTTTTGGAGGTTTTGTCTATTGAAGGAATTAAATAGATCTTGGTCCAAAATAATTATTCAAAAACTTTGGTAAATCATTAAAAGCAAGGTAGATGGTGTACGCAAGGTGAAACAAGCACTTGCAACCTTGGGATTTGAGAATCCAACTTGAATTTGGTGGAAAATAAGGGAAAGGGATGCAGGGTAATGTTAATTTCATACCAACAAAACCTTGTTGGATATTGGAGCTCAATTCTCCCCTTGGGGCATGGGATAGATGGATGGATATACCAAGTGATGTAGATCAGAATGGTGTAGAGGTTTGAGCTTGATCAGGCTCGAGGGTTCCAAGGAATGATCTCAAACTTTGAATAAAATAAGCCTGCCAAAAACAGATTATCAGATAGCCTTCAGAACCTTGTGGGTTTAAGAAGCACAAATATCCAATGGAAAAAAGTTAAGTAGGTATTGATAGAACTTTATGAGTAGAACACAACCATGCAAATATTTGGTCCATAGAAGGTGGGATGATGGTGTGAACTTCTGTCAAAGAAGGCATGTTGATAAGATTTGTAGGAAAAGTTATTTTCTTGCCTGCAAAACCATCAAGAACAGGTGGTTTGGAGGATGATCTAACCAAGGGCAAGAGTGGGCCTTGGTAGTCCTTAGGATAGTTCACAAGATGGTTCAAATTCATTTTTTTAAATGCACATGGGTTGAGAAAAGGAGGCACTCAAAAAGGTGATGTTGGAACAGATTCTAGACTTAGCCACATTTGGCAGATTTAGGGTTTTTGACAAGATTATGAGAGAGGAGGCGTTTGATGGGTAGCAAGCTACTAAAGCATCATCAAGTGGATGAGGTTGAAGAGTAGATTTAGGATAAGGGATCCATGCTTAATATTGTTCTTCATTGACTTGGAAGCTTCTAGAATTAGATCACTTCAGAGCTGGTTTGGTTAAGGATTTTAGATGATTACTCAGTAGCTAGGGATCGGATCCAGATTGTATTCTTGCTTAGGGTTTGGATTTTATAGTTTCTTGATCCTAGAGGATGAGCTCCTAGAGTAGCTCATACTACTTCTAAGCAATCAAGTCAAACAGGAGATCAAGGTAACTCATCTTGCAAACAGAACAAATCTACTACCAGGGGTACCTTCAAGCCTAGCTTGAGGTAGGGATGGCTATTTGAAAGGGTGGAGTTTGAACATGGTGAAAGTCCTTGGTATTTCTACCAAGAGTAGAATTCAAAAGCTTTATAAAAAGGTTTTAGAAAAACCTAGAGGTAAGAGTAGTTGAAGTTCTGTCTTGATAACCTAAGGAGATTATATTATATATCTCCCCATAGTTTGATTAATAGAAGCTAATAAAATAGTTTGGGTTGCAAGGGCATCTTGGCTCAGGTTTTGAAATACCAGTACATTTGAGAATATGAAACATAAGCCAAGACTGTTTTTGTTAAATAGCTTTTTGACAACTGATGTTGAGGTAAGGAGTATATCATATGTTATACATTTATATGCATAAGCACAAACAAACAGCAAGCAAACACTACAACCCTTAACAAGAAAAAAAGTTTTTGGTCCCCCTGATTTTTGCATTCTGGACACCTAATCAGGGTTGCTGAAATTGGGATGTTACAGTCGTTGTCTATTTTGATGATATACTTGTTTATAGCAACTCACTTGAGGACCATGTTAAACATGTCAAGGAAGTTTTGTAGATCCTTCGACATGAAAAGCTATATGATAATCTTCCCAAGTGCACTTTTGCTAAAGACAAGTTATTTTTTCTCTCAAGTGACGAGATTGGCCCATCCCAACAAATGTGAGGGAACTCCGAAGTTTTCATGGGTTGGCCGGTTTATATCATTGCTTTGTGAAAGACTTTTCAACCATTACTTGTCCTCTCAATGAATTGACAAAAAAGAATGTCACCTTCGTGTGGGGCAAGGCACAACAAAAATCTTTGTATGAACTTAAGAAGAGGCTCACTGAAGCACCTCTTCTTGCAATACCGGATTTCACCAAAACTTTTGAGATAGATTGTGATGCTAGTGGTATTGGCATTGGAGGAGTCCTTATGCAAAACAGACGTCATATAGACTACCATAGCGAGAAACTTGATGGTGCTCACCTTAATTATCCGATTTATGACAAAGAGCTTTTTTCCTTAGTTCGTGTCCTTCATGTTTGGCAACACTACCTATGTCCTAAAGAATTTATCATACATTCCGACCATGAGTCGTTGAAATATCACAAAGGCCAAGCCAACTTGAGTAAGAGACACGCTAAGTGGGTTGAGTTTATGGAGTCCTTTTCGTACATTGTCAAGTATAAGAAGGGCAAAGATAATGTAGTCACGGACGCTTTGTCTCGAAAGCACACACGCCTTATTTTGAGACTTTAATTCAACGTGTTAGGTCTTGAGGAAATAAAAAAATATTATGCTTCCGACCCATTCTTTCAACCAATTTTCGCAAAGTGCTCTGTTGATAAAGGAGTGGATGATTTCTATTTGCATAAGGGCTTTCTATTTAAACAAAATAAGCTTTGCATTCCGAAGTCATCTCTCCAACATTTTCTTCTCCAAGAATCTCATGGTGGAGGCCTTATGGGTCACTTTGGCCGTGACAAGACATTGGACATGCTGTCCACTCACTACTTTTGGCCCAAGATGAAGCGCGGCGTGGAGCTCTACATTCAACGATGCACAACATGTGTTCAAGCTAAGTCGCAAGCTAACCCCTATGGTCTTTATAGGCCATTTCCTATTCCTCATACACCTTGGTCCGACATTAGCATGGATTTTGTGTTAGGATTGCCTAGATCTAAGCATGGTCATGATTCTATGTTTGTTGTTGTGGATCGCTTTTCCAAAACGGCACACTTCATACCGTGCCATAAGACCGACGATGCTTCACATGTTGCAAATTTATTTTTCAGGGAAATCGTCCATCTTCATGGTGTGCCAAGAACAATCGTCTCAGGCCGCAACATCAAATTCATGAGTTACTTATGGAAGACACTCATGGCCAAGCTCGGTGTCAAGCTCAACTTCTCATCCGCATCGCATCCTCAAACCGATGGGCAAACCAAAGTTGTCAACCAAAGCCTCGGGACTCTCCTTTGTGTGTTGATCAAGAAAAACCTCAAGGATTGGGAACAATGCATTCCATACACTGAGTTCGCCTACAACCGTGCCAAGTACTAAATAACCAAGATGAGCCCCTTCATGACTGTCTATGGTTTCGAGCCCCTCACCATGCTCAATATCCTACCACTACCTCTCCATGAGCGTACCAACATGGACGTTCAGAAGCGCGCCCAGGGTATGAAGAAGCTTCACGAAGAAAAAGAGCTACTATTGAACAAGAAGTTCTTCGCCAAGCTTCAAGGTTAAACAAGGACAAGAGAGAGTTGACCTTCAGAGAAGGTGATCTTGTGTGGATACACCTAAGAAAAGAACACTTCCCCAAGGAATGCGACTCTGAGCTTAAGCCAAGAGGAGATAGTCCCTTCAAGGTCCTAAAGAGAATCAACAACAACGCCTACATCATCGACATACCGACCTCCAAGTACCTTGCAAGAAATACATTCAACGTCAAGCATCTCTCACCCTACCATGGAGATGTTCAAGATGATAACCATGAAGATTCAAGGATGACTCTTTCCCAAGGGGGGAGCTGATGTAGCCTGTCCTACGGATGCTCCTACATCTACACCACCAAGTCCCCCAAGTAGACCAATGACTCGTGTCTGAGCCAAGATCCTTCAAGCTAAGGTGAATTCGCTCCTCTCATCATGTGACTTTGACATACACTTGGATGGATTGCTACATCATGCCACTACTCTATGCATTATCAGGTACGAAGCCCCACCGCATCGACCCACGAGCCCGGAAGCTGCACCTGTCCTGAAGTTGTCAGAGCCGGAGAGTCCGCCCGAGTCAAGCTGGAATGTCCAGCGCAACCGGAGTGTTCGGCCTGAGACGCTGGAGTGTCTGGCTTACCCCAGCCCCGTCCTAGCGCGGACAGTCTATTTGCTACATTGAACTCTACCCAGACAATACCAGGAGTGTCCGGTCACCCCGGACTGTCTGGTCCACTCGACCCGGACTTTTCGGCCTGAAGATGGGCCTTCGACCCATAGCTAGGCCCTTGGCCCATGTACCCCACTACTTC
The DNA here is from genome assembly GCA_910589775.1 of Avena eriantha. Classification (NCBI taxonomy): domain Eukaryota; kingdom Viridiplantae; phylum Streptophyta; class Magnoliopsida; order Poales; family Poaceae; genus Avena; species Avena eriantha. The sequence goes on along the minus strand of OU342741.1, from coordinate 251,628,453 downwards.
GCCCATAACTCTACTTTAATTCCTTAATTACCCATGAACTTGTGGCTAGCCTATATATAGTCCCCCACCTCTATTCTAAACCCTAGGCTTGATATTTGGAATTAGTGGAGACCCCTTGTGAATCTATCTAGTTCGTGCCTGGGCTCCTTTGATAGAGGAGCACCAAATATCACAAACCTCGTTGGAGTTTGCATCGTGCCTCTACGTTGGACAAGCCTAGGCATCGGAGTCCCTTTGCCTAGACGTCAAGATATCATTGAGTCTCTCTACTCTACATGTCGGTTTGAGAGAGAGTCCTCCGCCGGCGCCGATCCTAGGAATTGCACCGGACCGGTGGCCGCCGGAGTGAGCAATTGGCTTGTATCATGTCTTTGTGTGTGTGTGCGTTCATCGTGTTCTTCGTGCACGAGTTAGCATTTTCGCGCCCCCTCCCTCATCCCTACACTCACTCCGCCTTGATTTCAAGGGATTCATGAAAGATCGGGCCATCCCCGAGGTTTCCCCGCAACAGGTTGTATCACAACACAAATCTAAGTGTGTCTGGCCAAGTGGGTCATTGTGGTTTGGAGAAGAGCACATGCAATGACACTCCATGTGCCAAACCATGGTTAGAAAACCCGAGAACATGTTGGAATACAACATTGGGATGCAATGGAGCACCAGTGTAGCAGAGGTTGCGTCACCACACCCACATGAGTTTGTGTGGCCATGTGGGTCATTGTGGTTTGGAAAAGAGTACATGCAATTACATTCCATGTGCCAAACCATGGTCAGAAAGCCCTGGAACAAGTGTGGCAGAGGTTAGATCACAACACCCACCTGATTGTGTGTGGCCATGTGGATACACCTAAGAGAAGACTGCTTCCCCAAGGAATACGACTCCAATCTAGAGCCAGGAGGAGATGGTCCATTCAAGGTCCTCAAGAGAATCAACAACAACGCCTACATCATCGACATACCGACCTCCACATACATTGCAAGCAATACATTCAATGTCAAGGACCTCTCACCCTACCATGGAGGTGTTCAAGATGATAACCATGAAGAGTCGAGGATGACTCTTTCCCAGGGCGGAGCTGATGCAGCCCATCCTACGGATGCTCGTACAACTACACCACTAATTACCCTAAGTGGACCAATGACTCATGCCATGTGGGTCATTATGGTTTAGAAAAGAGCACATGCCATGATAGTCCATGTGCCAAACCATGGTCAGAAAGCCCTAGAACATGATGGAATGCAACACTAGAATGCAATGAAGAACCAATGTGGCAGAGCTTGCATCACCACACCGACCTGACTATGTGTGGCCATGTGGGGCATTGTGGTTTGGAAAATAACACATCCAATGAGACTCCATGTGCCAAACCATGGTCAAAAAACCATAGAATATGCGGGCATGCGACATTGGAATACACTGGAGCACCAGTGTGGTAGAGGTTGGATCACCACACCCACCCGAGTGTGTGTGGCCATGTGGGTCATTGTGGTTTAGAAAAGAACACATGCAATGACACTCCATGTGCCAAACCATGGCCAGAAAGCCATAGAGCATGCTGGAATGCAACGTTGGAATGCAATGGAGCTCCAGTGTGGAAGAGGTTGCATCACAACACTCACGGGAGTGTGTGTGGCCATGTGGGTAATTTTAGTTTGGAAAAGAGCTCATGCAATGACACTCCATGTGCCAAACCATGGTCAGAAAGCCCTAGAACATGCTGGAATGCAACATTGGAAAGCAATGGAGCACCAGTGTGGCATATGTTGCATCACCACACCTACCTGAGTGTGTGTGGCCATGTGGGTCATTGTGGTTTGTAAAAGAGCAAATGCAATGACACTCCCTGTGCCAAACCATGGTCAGAAAGCCCTAGAACATGCAGGAATGCAACATTGGAATGCAATGGAGCACCAATGTGGTAGAGGTTGGATCAGCACAGCCACCTAAGTTTGTGTGTCCATGTGGGTCATCGTGGTTTGGAAAAGAACACATGCAATAATGACACCCCATGTGCCAAACCATGGTCAGAAACTCCTAGAACATACTGGAATGCAAGATTGGAATGCAATGGAGCACCCGTGTGGTTGAGGTTGCATCACCACACCCACCTAAGTGTGTGTGGCCATGTGGGTCATTGTGGTTTGGAAAAGAACACATGTAATGACAGTCCATGTGTCACACCATGGTCAGAAAGCCCTAGATCATGCTGGAATACAAAATTGGAATGCAACATTGGAATGCAATGGAGCACCAGTGTGGCAGAGGTTGCATCACCACACCCACCTGATTGTCTGTGGCCATGTGGGTCATTGTGGTTTGTAAAATAACAAATCCAATGACTCTCCATGTGCCAAACCATGGTCAAAAAGTCCTAGAACATGTTGGAATGCAACATTGGAATGCAATAGAGAACCAGTGTGGCAGAGATTGCATCAGCACACCCACCTGAGTGTGTCTGACCATGTGGGTCATTGTGGTTTGGAAAAGAACACATACAATGACACTCCATGTGCCAAACCAATGCCAAAAAGACCTAGAACATGCTGGAATGCAACATTTGTAACACAATGGAGCACTAGCATGGCAGAGGTTGCATCACCACACCAATCTACGTCTGTGTGCCCCAGTGGGTCATTGTGGTTTGGAAAAGAACACATGCAAAGACATTGCATCTGCCAAACCATAGTTAGAAATCCCTAGAACATGCTGGAATGCAACACTGGAATGCAATGGAGCACCAGTGTGGCACAGGTTGCATCACAACACCCACCTGAGTATGTGTGGCCATGTGGGTCATTGTGGTTTGGGGAAGAGCACCTGCAATGACACTCCATGTGCCAAACCATTGTCAGAAAGCCCTAGAACATGCTGGAATGGAACATTGGAATGCAATGGAGCACCACTGTGGAAGAAGTTGCATCACCACACACACCTGAGTGGGTGTTGCCATGTGGGTCATTGTGGTTTGGAAAAGAGTACATGCAATGACACTCCATCTGCCAAACCATGGATAGAAAGCCCTAGAACATGCTGGAATGCAATTGAGCATGTGGGTCCTTGTCGTTTGGAAATGAACACATGCAATAATGACACCCCATGTGCCAAACCATGGTCAGAAAGTACTATAACATGCTGGAATGCAAGATTGGAATGCAATGGAGCACCTATGTGGTTAAGGTTGCATCACCACACCCACCTAAGTGTTTGTGGCCATGTGGGTCAGTGTGTTTTGGAAAAGAACACATGTATTGACAGTCCATGTGTCAAACCATGGTCAGAAAGCTCTAGAACATGCTAGAATACAAAATTGTAATGCAACATTGGAATGCAATGGAGCACCAGTGTGGCAGAGGTCATCACCACACCCACCTGAGTGTGTGGCCATGTGGGTCATTGTGGTTTTGGAAATAACACATCTAATGACACTCCATATGCCAAACCATGCTCAAAAAGCCCTAGAACATGCTGTAATGGAACATTGGAATGCAATGGAGAACCGGTGTGGCAGAGGTTGCATCACCACACCCACCTGAGTGTGTGTGGGGCCATGTGGGTCGTTGTGGTTTGTAAAAAGAACACATGCAATGACACTCCATGTGCCAAACCATGGCCAAAAAGCCCTAGAACATTCTGGAATGCAACATTAGAACACAATGGAGCACTAGTGTGACAGAGGTGGCATCCCCACACCAATCTGAGTGTGTGTGGCTCTATGGGTCATTGTGGTTTGGAAAAGAACACATGAAATGACACTCCATGTGCCAAACCGTAGATAGAAATCTATAGCACATGCTGGAATGTAACACTGGAATGCAATGGAGCACCAGTGTGGCCGAGGTTGCATCACAATTCCCACCTAGGTGTGTGTGGCCATGTGGGTCATTGTGGTTTGGAGAAGAGCACATGCAATGACACTCCAAGTGCCAAACCATGGTCAGAAAGCCGTAGAACATGCTGTAATGCAACATTGGGATGCAATGGAGCACCATTGTGGGAGAGGTTGCATCACCGTACCCACCTGAGTGTGTGTGGCCATGTGGGTCATTGTGGTTTGGAAAAGAACACATGCAATAATGACACCCCATGTGCCAAACCATGGTCAGAAAGTCCTAGAACATGCTAGAATGCAAGATTGGAATGCAATGGAGCACCCGTGTGGCAGAGGTTGCATCACCACACCCACCTAAGTGTGTGTGGCTAGTTGGGTCATTGTGGTTTGGAAAATAACGCATGTAATGACAGTCCTTGTGTCAAACCATGGTCAGAAATCCCTAGAACATGGTGGAAGACAAAATTGGAATGCAACATTGGAATGCAATGGAGCACCAGTGTGGCAGAGGTTGCATCACCACACCCACCTGAGTGTGTGCGTGGCCATGTGGGTCATTGTGGTTTGGAAAAGACCACATGCAATGAAACTCCATGTGCCAAAACATGGTCGAAAATCCCTAGAACATGCTAGAATGCAACATTGGAATGTAATGGAGCACCATCACGACAGAGGTTGCATCACCACACCTACATAAGTGTGTGTGGCCATGTGGGTCATTGTAGTTTGGAAAACAACACATGCAATGACACTACATGTGCCAAACCATAGTCATAAAGCCCTGGAAAATGCTCGAATGCAACATTGGAACACAATGGAGCACTAGTAACACACCAATCTAAGTGTGTGTGGCCCAATGGGTCATTCTGGTTTGCAAAAGACCACATGCAATGATAGTCCATGTGCCAAACCAGCGTTAGAAATCCCTAGAACATGCTGGAATGAAACATTGGCATGCAATGGTGCACTAGTGTGGTAGAGGTTGCATCACCACACACACCTGAGTGTGTGTGGCCATGTGGGCCATTGTGGATTGGAAAAGAACACATGCAATGACACTCCATGTGTCAAACCATGATCAGAAAGCCCTAGAATATGCTTGAATGCAACATTGGAATGCAATGGAGCACCAGTGTGGCAGAGGTTAGATCAGCACACCCACCTGAGTGTGTCTAGCTATGTGGGTCATTGTGGTTTGGAAAACAACACATGCAATGACACTCCATGTGCGAAACCTTGCTCAAAAAGCCCTAGAGCTCGCTGGAATGCAACATTGGAATGCACTGGAGCTCGAGTGTGGCAGAGGTTACATCACAACACCCGCCTGAGTGTGTGTGGCCATGTGGGTCATTGTAGTTTGGAAAAGAGCACATGAAATGACACTCCATGTGCCAAACCATCGTCAGAAATCCCTAGAACATGTTGTATTGAAACATTGGAATGCAATGGAGCACCAGTGTGGCACAGGTTGCATCACCACACCCACCTTAGTGTGAGTGGCCATGTGGGTCATTGTGCTTTGGAATACAATACATGCAATGACACTCCATGTGTCAAACCATGGTCAAAATGCCCTAAAACAAGATGTAATGCAACATTGGAATGCAATGGAGAACCAGTGTGGCAGAGTTGCATCACCGCACCCACCTGACTGTGTGGCCATGTGGGCCATGGTAGTTTGGAAAAGAACACATGCATTGACACTCCATGTGCCAAACCATGGTCAGAAAGCCCTAGAACATGATGGAATGCAACATTGGAACACAATGGAGCACTAGTGTGGCAGAGGTTGCATCGCCACACCAATCTGAGTGTGTGTGGCCCTATGGGTTATTGTGGTTTCGAAAAGAACACATGCAATGACACTCCATGTGCCAACCCATGGTTAGAAAGCCCTAGAACATGCTGGAATGCAACATTGGATTGCAATGGAGCACTAATGTGGCGGAGGTTGCATCACAACACCCACCTGAGTGTGTGTGGCCATGTGGGTCATTGTGGTTTGGAAAATAACACATCCAATGACACTCCATATGCCAAACCATGGTCAAAAATCCCTAGAACGTGCTGGAATGGAACATTGGAATGCAATGGAGAACCAATGTGGCAGAGGTTGCCTCACCACACCTACCTGAGTGTGTGGGGGGCCATGTGGGTCATTATGGTTTGTAAAACAACACATGCAATGACACTCCATGTGCCAAACCATGGCCAAAAATTCCTAGAACATGCTGGAAAGCAACATTGGAACACAATGGAGCACTAGTGTGGTAGAGGTTGCATCACGACACCAATCTGAGTGTGTACCCCTATGGGTCATTGTGGTTTGGATAAGAGGACATGCAATGACACTCCAAGTGCCAAACAATGGTCAGAAAGTCGTAGAACATGCTGGAATGCAATATTGGGATGCAATGGAGCACTAGTGTGGTAGAGGTTGCATCACCAGACCCACCTGAGTGTGTGTGGCCATGTGGGTTATTGTGGATTGGAATATAGTACATGCAATGACATTCCATGCACTACTAGGGAAACCCTTATTTGTGGCGCACGTAAATTGGTTTATGTGGCGCATGCCTCGTGCGCCACAGAATTGGTAATTTTGTGCCGCACGAGCCATGCGCCACAGAATTTGGGCTTTCTGTGGCGCATGTGCTCCCGTGCGCCACATAAGTGTGCTTTCTGTGGCGCATATGCACACATGCGCCACAGAATGCTGTGCGCCACAGAAACGTTGCAAGATGCGCCACAAAATGTTTTTTCGATATTTTTTTCATTTCTAACACAGCCCAAAGTACAGTGCATATACAGGTTTTATATAGGATTTATACATAGATAGTAAATAATAATCTGGACAAACAGTAGATGCAAACATATACATTACTATGCCATCAAATATTAGATCCCAACATACATGCATACATATAGTCATAAGTGCCACATTTTTACACAAGTATAAATTAGTTCATCATCTAAAGTTACAAATGAAGTGGTCACCGCCGCCTACACTATGATGAAATATAGTAGAGCCGCGACGATGGTGAGCAAGAGCATGAGCACGACCGTGCTCTTCATCTTGTTCTTGTTCTTCCTCGACCGGTAGTTCCTCCACTTGGCCTCCGCCTCCTCTCTAGTCGCATATCCTTTGTAGCAGTTGCCGCTGAACTGGTGCACCTATTTCTTACAGTCCTCCCACTCCTCGTAGATCCCTGGAACCCGACCCTTGAACACCACGTAGTACGTCATCTCTATAGTCACAAGGCATATATTAGTGCATAATGCAACATATAAGACATATTTCATCGATATCACAGAAGCAAGTTCAACGATAAAATACGACAAAACACACACACACATCCGTCGATACAAATTATTACAAAGCAATTATAGTTCACGACACCTGGGAACACGACAAAATACACACCTGTGTCCATGATCAATGAGCCTCCTTGCCGGACGGCACCGGGAACGGTTTGTAGCAGTCTTTCGTTGTCCACGTCCTTCGATCACCCTGCGCATCTAGGAGTTTTTCGATCGCCCTCTTAGACGGCTTCCGGCGTACGTTTAAGCACCCCCATGGTTTCTACATCTTCCTTGATTATCTCCGATAACTTCCTTTGGATGCGATGGAAGTGTTCTCTAAGATCAGCATTGCTGATTTCCCCTATATATCTTGCAGACCACTCTCGGACAGTGTCTGGGCACTTGATCTGCTCTACATCCCGGACCAACCCGTGAAGGTGATGGAGGGCGTAGAAGCTATCCCTCACGCTGCCAGACGGCTGCTTGATGCAGGGGAACTCGGTCACGTGCTTGAACCCGTGTCTTTTATCCGTCTTGACAAATTCCCCTTTCTTTACGAAGGTGCCTCCCTTTTGGAAGTATCCCTCCATAGCATCATCGAGAACAGCTTTTATTCTGGCCCAGTTTTTCTTGTACGTGGTATTCGACGAGTCGAAATACTGGGCTACTGAATACGTCGGGTAAATGGCGATGGTTACAGAGTAGTAGTCCCTGCTCAACACAATTGAAACGAATGTTGGAAAGGATAAGCAATGGAAGAAATCTACAAGAAAGCATTAGTTACGACGGCGACGAACGGATGTGTGTGCTTACTCAGGAAAGACGGGCAGAAGAATGGTGTTCTCTTTGTATCTGAGCATGAAATTCTGAAGGTACTCCACCGCCCGAGTCCGTGTCGCTGATCCTTCCACCAGCTGGCTGTCGCGCATGTAGTAGGGATCCGCTACCGCGACTTGCGGGAGTAACTCTCTCTTGATCTTCAACTGTTGATTGATCGAGAATAGGCGGCCCAAGTTATAGTCCAACCGTCTGAGGTGAAACAGTTTGAAGACGTCCTCGTACGATATGAAGAACAGACTTGCGGGTTCCTCATGGACAAAGTCTGGGTCCTCTGGCACGTTGACGACGCACACCGGGTAAGTTGGATCTTTCTCCTTGAGAAGGGTTTGCTCAACATATAAGATATGACTATGCAAAGAGTGCATTGATCCACTTGCCAAGCGTAGCAGATCAGGAGGTAGTATCGGTTTCCCAACTTCATGAAATCGCGTCAAGCCATCCGGACGGGGTGGTATCACGCTGTCATGCCGTATCTTCTGAGCTGGCTGGCTCATAGAGGCACCCGGGGCAGTTTTAGGTTTCCTCTTCCTGGCCTTCTTCTTCTTGTCAGCTTGTTCTGGGGGTGCTACCCCTACCTTGTTGACCGTCTTTTTTAGCATGGTAGGGCTGAAAATGGTAGCCGGTTTTTGTATAGCTGCATCGCGGGCCTCCGGAGGCGTGTCTTCTTCCTGAGATAAACCCTTGAAGACTAGCTGGCACTGCAAGGGTACTGCATTGGGACGCCTAGGTTCATCGTCGTGACCACGGAAGGCTTCTTCATCAACCTCAATAGGAGGCATATACACATCCTTGCTGCAGGCACCAGTGTTGATGTAGGCATCGACGTCGACATCCTCATCCTGATCATTGTCATAGTTGTGGTTATCATTGTCATGGTAGTGGCCGTCATCATGATCAAGTGGTGCCATGTCAACGTCCTTAGTTACTGGCAGCGGTTGCGATGCCGGCGGTTGAGGTGCAATGGCCTTGGTTTTGGATGGTCGGCGCGGTAACGGTTTTCGTCCCAACAGTTCTTGGTGGCGGTTGGTGTTGGCGATGAGAACCGGTTCCTCCCGGGTGACGACGACCGGCGGTACCTTAAGCTTCTTCTGGGTGGTGGTAGCGGCAGCGACCGCCGGTTCCTTCGGGGCGCGCTTTGCCGAGGGCCGGATGGGCATGGGCCGGCGGACCGAGGTGCCGCCTGCGGGAAGCTTTGGCCCCACAAGATCCCCCGCCCCTCCAAGAAGAATCTGGGACTTCGGCCATGGCATGACCCAATTGGTGCATTCGTGGAGGGGAGTGTTGTCCTCGGCTCCCGGGGGGTTAAAGGGTGGGAGGATGTCGCGGTACTCCGGCACTATGTAAGTCAAACTGACCCTCATGATGTCTTTGCCCATTTTAACGTTGTGCATAACCTCCGTGCTCTTTGGGCGAATCACCTGGCCCGCCGCAACCTCCTTCAACTCGCCGCCAGGCACCACGCTATGCATCACTACGCAAGGCGTGTCCTGAGTCAAAACATGTTTGGGATGATGAGATGACAGTCACCAAAGGCATAGTTAAAAAAAATTACGCGCAGACTAACTAATTAGTTACCACTATGATGGCGTCGAGCTCGGCTAATGTGGAGACAAGGGCGGCGGGCGGCCTATCAATCTTCGGCTGCTCGGGTGCATCATCGTGCATCGCCGCCCTATCATCCTCGGCCGGCTGGTCGGGTGCGTCCAACTGGAGGAGCGGCTGCGGCCCGGCGCCGTTGGGCTGTGGGGTCACGAGTTCCGGTGAGGCGGGCCTGTTCTTGCTCGAGTTGCTGCCGGTGCAGGCGGGCACGTGTATCGGCCCCTGTTGACCTCTCGCATTCCAAGCACTTATCCCCTCCCACAAATTAGGGGGGATCAACGACTTTACCGTCTCGTTGACCTGGGATGCCACTATGTCGGGAAACTGCGCTTTGACCTGTTGTAGGTCATCCACCTGCTTCTTCAGCTGCTCAACCTCGGCGCGTGCCGCGCCCGTCACCCTCCTCGCCTTTTTGGACTTGGCGTCCGAATCGTAGTAGTCCCGTACCTTCATGTTCAAACCAAACCCGGACACACGGCCAGCTGATGTCGGCGGGAGATCTAACTTCCTTTTCTTCATCGCGTTCGTCGCCCGGTGAAAAGCCGTGTCCCACGGCTCCGTAGACCCCTCGGACGACTGCGGATTCTTAGCCAAATCCTTCAACGCTTCGTCCTTCGGGAAAAGGAAATTAAGGTGAACCCAATTAGAATTTTGTCTCCGCTATCTAATTAGATCAACTCGAGATATAAGCGGTAATGAAATTCCTTACCAGCTTTTCCTCGAAGGCCTTCACGGTCGGATCGTTGGTAACAAATTCCCCGGTCTTCCAGTCGAGGAAGTAGCGGGACCGGACATAGTTCCTCGTCTGTACGTCCGTTAGTTTGTACCACGGGTTGTCTTTTCCCAGACGTATATACTCGTTGTCCTCCTTCTCCCAAATCTGCTGTTTTCCTCGGTAGCCACCGCTTCCGAGATGGTGCTTACCTATGTTCAGCTCTTGCATTTCCCTCCCCCAGGCGGTCCATTCTCGAGCCACCTCCGTGTTGAAGGACTCCTTCAATGCATCCAAGTCTTCTCTAGGGAGATGCGGCACTTCCTTACTTATTTTCTCCCAACTGTCACCCTTGTTAATCTTCTTCTTCACCCGGAATCTCCAGCTGCTCAAGGCGGTGCTCATCTTCGTGATGGCATTAGCTTACGCCCTTTTTTTGGAGTCCTCGTCCGGGAACTTGTATCTTTGGTGAAGCTTATCGAGCATGGTTTGGAGTATAGCCGTATTCTCCGGGCTTCTGATGTCCTTAGTGTTGATTGAAACACTCTCCCGGACGATGCACCCTATTTGCATGCTGAACCCGGAGGCCGCCTTCTTCGGCTCTAATGGTAGGCCAAATTCCGAGACAGAAGTGAACTCGTCTGTGACGTTGGCGAGCACTTGCGCCTTCCGGGGCCTCCTTGGCCTCGCCGCCTTCTTCCCGGCGGTCGGATTGGTGCCGCTACCACTTGCGTCGTGGTCGCCGCCATCGGTGGTGTCGTCGTCCTCCCCGCCATCGGTGGTGCCGTAATCATCGGTGGTTTCCTCCCAGCCACCCTCATAATCATCGGCGGCTTCCTCCCGGCCACCCTCATAACCAGCAGCTCCGGCGGCGGCCTCCACCTCCTCCATCTCCTCCTTCCAGAATGACGTGTTGTGCTCTCTCGCTTGTTCTTCAATGCTCATGTGCTTAGGAGTGCCGGGCTCATCCGCGTTTCCCGACATGTTTATTTGTGCTTTATATAATGAGGCAAAAAGTTAGCACAAAAGGCAAAAAAATATAGTACAGTCCCATTTCTCCCAGAATGTTGATTAACTTCTGTTTCGGTTGAGAAATGGGCACTCCTAGGTAGTAGAATAATTAGCAAAGGTCATGCCCAAAAATTCAAAATTTCGGCATGACCTTTGCTAATTTTTCTACTACATAGGAGTGCCCATTTCTCAACCAAAACGGAAGTTAATCAACATTCCGGGAGAAATGGGACTCAATGAAATCCCTGCAAAAACATATCCCCCACCCCAACATATATATATCACCCCATATGGTGCTCAGTAGCACCCTAGGTCATGAATAGATACAATTTTTGTTGCTGCAACATAACAATGGACGAATCAGCAGACAACGATTGCAGTTCTCCCAAATATACCAAGTGATGATTTGATCATTAGAAAGAGAAGCATGTGACCAAAAAATGAGCGAAAAGAAAAGCATTCTCACGCTTATATTGTAAAATGAGCAAAACATCAAAGTAGTCCTATACTCCTACCTAATAGATCCCTACAGTTGATAGGATGTTCAAGTTGAATAGTTCTAATATTCTTTAGCATTTTTTAGATAAATATCAGACACCCTTCCCATCAAATACCCTTCAAATAACTGCAACAGTGCATGTAATTGATTCTCTTTAGGCCTCATGTGCCAGGGATCTTAAATATAGAGGAAACCATTTTGCAGGGTTAACATTTTTTATCAACAAATCCCAGCTTCAGCAATAACCATTTTGCAGGGTTAACATTTTTGCAGGGTTAACATTTTTTATCAACAAATCCCAGCTTCAGCAATGACAAGATGAAACCATTGTGCATCCTTTATACTTTGCTTACTGTAACCACAACTAAGCTGTATGTGTATGTGTATGTGTATGTGTATGTGTATGTGTATGTGTATGCTTACAGTAGAGAAGAGCTTTGATACCAATCAGTAGAGAAGTGCTTTGATATCAAATCCCAGCTTTGATAGCACACAACAATCTGTATGTGTATGTGTATTCTTACAGTAGGCAGAAGAGCTTTGATACCAAAAGAACCATATCAAGAGCAAGAACCCTAGCTATCAAGATCAAGAACCCTAATAGAGAACCCTAGCCAACAAGTAGGAGGAGGGGGAGGAGGAAGGGGGAGGGGGCCTTACCGGCTGGTGCTCCGGCTGCGGGCGCGAGGTCGACGGCATGGGCCTCCTCCTGGTGCGGGCCTCCTCCTCCTCTCTCCTGCACGGGTGCGGGCGCGAGGTCGACGGCGTGGGCCTCCTCCTAGTGCGGGCCTCCTACTCCTCTCTCCTGCATGGGTGCGGGCGCGAGGTCGACGGCGTGGGCCTCCTCCTCCGTGCGTGGTGCTCTTCCTCCGGTGGCGGCGTAGACGGCGTGGTGGGCCGCTCCGGTGCTCCTCCGGTGCGGCGCGAGAGGGGGACGGCGGCGTGGGAGGGGGACGGCGGCATGCGATGACACGACAGATCGAGTTGCAATGTTGATAAAGGGGGAGGGAAAGGGAGAGTGGTGTCGTTTTTTTGCTAAGTGTAAACATTCTATGGCGCATCCAACCAACAGATGCGCCACAGAATTGTAGATTTCTGTGACGCATCCCACCAATAGATGTGCCACAGAATTCTTTGACTAGATTAAATAAAAAGAAAGTCACTGCTATATTGACAACAACAGATAACTAACCCAGTGGTTTGTTGCTGTTAACGTGGAACCTGGGGTGGCTAGGTTCGAACCCTAGTTGCCCCACATTTAAAAAAAAAATTAAATTATTTTAGTTAATTACATTTAATGAAAGAAAACACTAGGGATTTTCTATTTCCATATCCTTAAATATCACTCACATACATATATCACTCACATACATATATGCTTGTTCTCTCACATAGACACACATGTGATACACAAAAAAGTCTTTCTTTGTCCCGGTTCCAAGCTAGCTAGCTTTAGCGTCTCTTCGCAATCTTCTTGCCCTTCTTGTTGGCGGTTGAATACTTTATGCCAACCACCTTGAGATTTCTTTGCGTGAACGGACAACCTTTGGTAGGTAGGGAGGTCTTCCTTCTTACTTTACTAGTAGTAGGCATGTCAAAGTGCTTGTCGAATTCCTCCTCGATCTTCGGATCACCGTTCTTATCCAAGTCTTCCTTGTTGGCATCTCCTTGCATTCCGATGATGCTCCTCTTGCCCCTCCTCACGACAACATGGCTAGGTCTTGACGGGTCGGTGATGAAGAAGCATTGGGCAACTTGGCTGGCGAGTACCCATGGCTCATTTTTCGCGGATGCGTTCTTTGACTTGGCATCGGGTATAACCATGGTGGTGAAATACCGGCCTTCTTTTTCGACGTTCTTGGCCCATCTCACACGGAACATTGGCACCGTCTCTCCATAGTAGTTGAGCTCCCAAATCTCCTCGATCCTTCCGAAGTACCATTCCTTGATAGTAGGCTCGTCATCGGCGAAAGATAGCATAGTTACTCCTGAGTTTTGGTATTCGCTATTCTTGTCCTTTTCCTCGGTGCCGAATCTGTAACCGTTGATGTCGTACGCTTGATAGGTCTTTACGTTTTGCCCGGGGCCCCGTGATAAGGCAAATATGAGTTTTTCTTCTTCCGTAGACGGTGTTATGGTCTTTCCGAGAAGCTCTTGTGTTTTCTTGCACCAGTGGCCGAAGCTCGAGTTGTGCTCTCTGGTTACGTCTCCATTCTTCCTCGTTCGGCCCAGGTCGATGTTACTCTGCTCGACTCCGCGTTTGTGCTCATTCACCCAAGGTTCGATCAATGTCAAGTGTTGTAGCATGACCCGGTGAGCCCTGTCAAAGTCGTCGCGTCGATTCTCGATGCCGACATGGAGTGAGCGGGACCCCTCGCGGTGACCCTCTCCAGTGAGCCTACCGAGGTGTGTCCTGGTTGGCAGACCAACATCCTCGTCCTCGCTCCTTATATAATTCTGGCAGAAGGTGATGCACTCGTATGTTAGGAAGCCCTTGGCCATGCTTGCGTCTGGACGAGACCTGCTGCGAACGTATCCTTTCATGACACCGTTCTGCCTTTCGAACGGCATCATGTTGTGCAGGAACGTTGGGCCGAGATGCTTGATGTCATCAACGACATGGAGACATAGATGCACGCAAATAGCACAGAATGCGGGCGGGAAGTAAATTTCGAGCTCGCATAGTATCACCAGGTTCTCTTCCTATAGCCTTTGGAGCTGTCTCACGCCGATCGACTTCCTGGTGATGACGTCGACAAAGTTGCACAGGCCAAACAGCGTATCACGTACGTGCTCGTCCATTATCCCTCGGATCGCGACGGGTAGTATCTGCGTCATCAGCACGTGACAGTCGTGAGACTTCATCCTGGTGAACCTCTTCTTCGCTGCATCGAGATATCTGCTTATCTTCGATGAGAAACGGTGAGGAACTTTGACTCCTAGGAGGCACCTGAAAAACTGATCGAGCTCCTCCGGACTAAGCGTGTAGCATGCAGCTAGAAGCACCACAGAGTTCTTCTTAGCCCTTTTGCGGAGACTTTGAGTCCCTTCCGTCTGATCATCATCATCATCGTCGGCTTCATCACCACTACTAGGGGCCTGTAGTTCTTTCCTAATGCCAAGATATTTCAGGTCGTATCTTTCTTTCGCCCTATCCTTGCCCTTTTCCGAATTGCAAAGAGTGCCAAGCAGACTCTCCGTAATGTTCTTCGTAATGTGCATGACATCGAGGGAATGTGGCGTGTGGAGGTACTTCTAGTACTCCAAGTCGTGGAAAACAGACCTGGCTTTCCATACACCCAGCAATGGCTCTACCGCCCTTGGTCGCTTCATTTTTCCCGGCGAAGGGCACTCCTCCCAATTTTTCAAAAGCTCGTCGATTTCTACGCCACTCCTCGGCAGCGGGGCTCTGTCAGGCTCCTCTTTACCATTGAACAGATCACCGTGTTTCCTCCACGCGTGATCCAAGTGAAGCCACCTTTGAGCACCTGGGAACACGGTTTTCGAAGACCCGGGATCCCTTGGTAGCTGGAGATGCGGGGTATTATCCATGCACCTGACACAGCCGCAGAATCTGTGGCCGACCTGGAAAGCTACATATGCGTAACCAGGATAGTCGTGCACTGTCGTGAGCAACGCGACTCTGATATCAAAATAATCTTCCTTGAAGGAATCCCATGTACGGGGTGGATTATTCCACAACAATTCTAACTCCTCTTTCAGCAGCCCGAGATACAGATGTATGTCGACACCTGGTTGTTTCGGCCCCTGAATGAGAATACACATGTGTATGTACTTCTGCTTCGTGCACAACCACGGGGGAAGGTTGTAAGGCCATACAAACACGGGCCAGGTGCTATGCGTGCTACTCTGGTTGCCAAACGGATTGAGTCCATCAGTGCTCATACCCAGCCTGACGTTCCTTGCGTCGTCCCCGAACTTCTGTGGGAAGGCAAGGTCCAATGCTTGCCACTAGGTGGCGTTTGCAGGGTGTGTCAGGATATAGCCCTTCTCCGGATCCTCTTCGGGCTTCTCCCTTTCCGCGTGCCATTGCATGAGCTTTGCTTCCTTAGGGTTCACGTAATACCGCTGCAGACGGGGAGTGATAGGAAATTACCATACCACCTTTCGAGGAACCTTCTTTTTCCCAACCTTGTACCGCCCGTGGCCGCACTTCGGACACGTCGTGCTGTTCTCATACTCGTCCCGATACATTATGCAATCGTTGATGCAGGCGTGGTATCTCTTGTGAGGTAGGTCAAGAGGGCACACGACTTTCTTGGCCTCCTCGATACTACGTGGCAATGTGTTCCCCTCCGGAAGACGGTCGTGCCAGAATTCCATGTTCTCGCTGAAGCTAGTGTCGGTCCATTTGTTATTCGACTTCAACTCCAGAGCATCAAGCGTTACTTGCAAGCGTGTATCCTGGGGCCGGCACCCAGGAAACAACGGAGTCATCCCGTCTTTCTTCATTTGCGCCAGCTTGGCTTTCTCCCTTTCAGCAGCCCTGGCGTTGCTCATCTGCTTGTGGAGCAGTTCTTGAACATGAATGTCCTGAAAGGCCGATCGAGGGATCTCCGTGTCCGCGGATCCATCTTCTTTGTCATGATGATCTTCTCCGCTGGCATCTCCTACATCATTATTATGGTCTTGTCCGAGAGACTCTTCGTCTTCTTGCCGCCCGCCCTCATCTTCACCCGCACCATTTGCTATCGGCTCGAAGAAACCGCGTCTGAGCAGGTGCTGCTCCAGTATTCCGGAATCAGGGTCGATCCACCTATCGAGTTTGCATGATCGACAGGGGCATCTTATCTGGCGCATGTTCCACCGAATCATGTCTGCCTTCGTGTCTTTCTTATATCTAGCGATTCGACCAGAGTCCATCGCGAGAACCATGGTTAATTATTGCCTGCGAGAAGGTATGTTTATTAATACCGCAACATGCGTGTGCACACACACCCACAGAACGACACACACACACGCATGCATATGCATGGTCACCGGAAAAATTTGGCATGACCTCCCCTAAAACTAGGACATATGGGTGGTGCAAAAATTTTCCAAAACGGAAATGAATCAACGTTTCGGCAAACATCCATGCACCACGCCGGCACAAGCAACAACAAAAAGAATATTCACACATATCCAAATATGCATGCGCCACGCCCAAAAGCTTCTTGCATAGCATAAGCATCGTATCACCATACGAATCCGGTCGCGCAAAACGCCCGCGCGCGACAAGCTCTTCCCCTACAACAAACATACATATACACCGCCACGCCAAAACATGCATATGCATGTCTCTCCAAGCTATATTCACCTAGTAGATCCTGGATGAGAACGCGGTCGGTGAGATGTGGGAGAGGAGGAGATTATGGAGAGGCTCACCCTCACCAAATATATACCAACAAATCTAGGTTAAACACACAAAATAAAGCAAAATAAGAGCAAAATGGCCTAGGAGAGAGAAGGGGGTCGAGCTAGCTAGAGGTATGTAGGAGAAGGGGATGGAGTGGGTGGGAGAAGGTGGGAGATTCCACAGATATTGGGCCATGTGCGCAAATTCTGTGGCGCATCTGGTCCAGTGCGCCATAAAAGTGCACTTTTCTGTGGCGCACGTGGTGTTATGCGCCACAGAAAAGTATACTTCTGTGGCACACTGGCCCAGATGCGCCATAGAAGTTGGCTGCCTGGCCAGCGGCAATGATTGGAGTGGGGCCCTCTGGAATTCTGTGGCGCACGGGCACGGATGCGCCACAGAAGTGGCGCTTTCTGTGGCGCATCCGTGCCCGTGCACCACAGAATTTGCTGCTTTCTGTGGCGCACTGGCACTCGTGCGCCACAAAAATTAGTTTTTGTGGCGCATGGCCTTCCGTGCGCCACAGAATAGGGGTTCACCTATAGCATGTTTCCTAGTAGTGATGTGCCCAACCATGGTCAGAAAGCCCTAGAACATGCTGGAGTGCAATGGAGCACCAGTGTGGTAGAGGTTGGATCATCGCACCCACCTGAGTGTGTGTGGCCATGTGGGTCACTATGCATTGGAAAAGAACACATGCAATAATGACACCCCAT
This sequence comes from Avena eriantha, assembly GCA_910589775.1. Taxonomy (NCBI): domain Eukaryota; kingdom Viridiplantae; phylum Streptophyta; class Magnoliopsida; order Poales; family Poaceae; genus Avena; species Avena eriantha. Next base: position 251,610,584 of record OU342741.1, on the reverse strand, counting down.
GTGCCAAATCATGGTCAGAAAGTCCTAGAACATGCTAGAATGCAAGATTGGAATGCAATGGAGCACCCGTGTGGTAGAGGTTGCATCACCATCCACACCTAAGTGTGTGTGGCCAGTTGGGTCTTTGTGGTTTGGAAAAGAACACATGTAATGACTATCCATGTGTCAAACCATTGTCAGAAATCCCTAGAACATGCTGGAATACAAAATTGGAATGCAATGGAGCACCAGCGTAGCAGATGTTGCATCACCACACCCACATGAGTGTGTGTGTGGCCATGTGGGTCATTGTGGTTTGGAAAATAACACATCCAATGACACTCCATGTGCTAAACCATGGTCAAAAAGCCCTAGAACATGCTGGAATGCAACATTGGAATGTAATGGAGCACCAGTATGCCAGAGGTTGCATCACCACACCTACCTGAGTGTGTGTTGGCCATGTGGGTCATTGTGGTTTGGAAAACAACACATGCAATGAGACTCCATGTGCAAAACCATAGTCAGAAAGCCCTGGAACATGCTCGAATGCAACATTGGAACACAATGGAGCACTAGTAACACACCCATCTAAGTGTGTGTGGCCCTATGGGTCATTCTGGTTTGCAAAAGACCACATGCAATGACACTCCATGTGCCAAACCATCGTCAAAAAGCGGTAGAACATGGTGGAATGCAACATTCGAATGCAATGGAGCCCTAGTGTGCTGAGGTTGCATCAGCACAGCCACCTGAGTATGTGTGGCCATGTGGGTCATTGTAGTTTGGAAAAGAGCACATGCAATGACACTCCATGTGCCAAACCATGGTCAGAAAGCCCTAGAACATGCTGGAATGAAACATTGGAATGCAATGGAGCACTAGTGTGGCAGAGGTTGCATCACCACACACACATGAGTGTGTGTGGCCATGTGGGTCATTGTGATTTGGAAATGAACACATGCAATGACACTCCATGTGCCAAACCATGATTAGAAATCCCTAGAACATGCTGGAATGCAACATTGGAATGCAATCAAGCACCAACGTGGCAGAGGTTACATGACCACACCCACCTGATTGTGTCTGGCTATGTGGGTCATTGTTGTCTGGAAAAGAACACATGCAACGACACTCCATGTGCGAAACCATGGTCAGAAAGCCCTAGAGCACACTGGAATGCAACATTGGAATGTATTGGAGCTCGAGTGTGGCAGAGGTTGCTTCACAACACCCGCCTGAGTGTGTGTGGCCATGTGGGTCATTGTAGTTTGGAAAAGAACACATGCAATGACACTCCATTTGCCAAACCATGGTCGGAAAGCCCTAGAACATGTTGTATTCCAACATTGGAATGCAATGGAGCACCAGTGTGGCACAGGTTGCATCACCACACCTACCTAAGTGTGTGTGGCCATGTGGGTCATTGTGCTTTCGAATAGAACACATGCAATGACACTCCTTGTGTCAAACAATGGTCAAAATGCCCTAGAACATGATGGAATGCAACACTGGAATGCAATGGTGGACCAGTGTGGCAGAGGTTGCATCACCACACCCGACTAACTGTGTGGCCATGTGGGCCATTGTGGTTTGCAAAAGAACACATGCAATGACACTCCATGTGCCAAACCATGGTCAGAAAGCCCTAGAACATGATGGAATGCAACATTGGAACACAATGGAGCACCAGCGTGGAAGAGGTTGCATCGCCACACCAATCTGAGTGTGTGTGGCCATGTGGGTCATTGTGGTTTGCAAAAGACCACATGCAATGACACTCCATTCGCGAAACCATGGTCAAAAAGTGCTAGAACATGCTGGAATGCAATGGAGCACCAGTGTGGCAGAGGTTGCATCACCACACCCACCTGAGTATGTGTGGCCATGGAGGTCATTGTGGTTTGGAAAAGCGCACATGCAATGACACGCCATTTGCCAAACCATGGTTAGAAATCCGTAGAACATGCTGGAATTTAACATTGGAATGCACTGGAGCACTAGTGTGGCCGAGGTTGCATTACCACACACACCTGAGTGTGTGTGACTATGTGTGTCATTGTGGTTTGGAAAAGAACACATGCAATGACACTCCATGTCTCAAACCATGATCAGAAAGCCCTAGAACATGGTGGAATGCAACATTGGAATGCAATGGAGCACCAGTGTGGCAGAGGTTGCATCACCACACCCACCTGAGTGTGTCTGGCTAGGTGGGTCATGGGGGTTTGGAAAATAACACATGCAATAACACTCCACGTGTCAAACTATGGTCAGAAATCCCTAGAGCACGCTGGAATGCAACATTGGAATGCGTTGGAGCTCGAGTGTGGCAGAGGTTGCATCACAGCACCAGCCTAAGTGTGTGTGCCCATGTGGGTCATTGTAGTTTGGAAAAAAGAACATGCAATGACACTCCATGTGCCAAACCATGGTCAGAAAGCCCTAGAACATGTTGTATTGCAACATTGGAATGCAATGGAGCACCAGTGTGGCACAGGTTGCATCACCACACCCACCTGACTGTGTGTGGCCATGTGGGCTGTTGTGCTTTGGAATAGAACACATGCAATGACACTTAATGTGTGAAACCATGGTCAAAATTCCCTAGAACATGATGGAATGCAACATTGGAATGCAATGGAGGACCGGTGTGGCAGAGGTTGCATCACCACACCCACCTGACTGTGTGGCCATGGGGGCCATTGTGGTTTGGAAAAGAACACATACAATGGCACTCCATGTGCCAAACCATGGTCAGAAAGCCCTAGAACATGATGGAATGCAACATTGCATTGCAATGGAGCACAATTGTGGCAGAGGTTGCATCAGAACACCCACATGAGTGTGTGTGCCCATGTGGGTCATTGTGGTTTGGAAAACAGCACATGCAATGACACTCCATGTGCCAAACAATGGTGAGAAAGCTCTAGAACATGTTGGAATGCAACATTGGAATCCAGTGGAGCACCAATGTGGCAGAGGTTGCATCACCACACCCAACTGATTGTGTGTGTGGCCATGTGGGTCATTGTGGTTCGGAAAAGAACACATGCAAGGACACTTCATATGTTAAACGATGGTCAAAAAGCCCTAGAACATCCTGGAATGCAACATTGGAATGCAATGGAGCACCAATGTGGGAGAGGTTGCATCACCACACCCACCTGAGTGTTTATGGTCATGTGGGTCATTGTGGTTTGGAAAAGAATACATGCAATTATAGTCCATGTGCCAAACCATGCTCATAAAGCCCTAGAGCATGCTGGAAGGCAACATTGGAATACATTAGAGCTCGACTGTGGCAGAGGTTGCATCACAACACCCGCTTGAGTGTGTGTGGCCATGTGGGTCATTGTAGTTTGGAAAAGAGCACATGCAATGACACTCCATGTGCCAAACCATGTCAAAAAGGCCTAGAACATGCTGTATTGCAACATTGGAATGCAATGGAGCACTAGTGTGGCACAAGTTGCATCACCACACCCACCTGAGTGTGTGTGGCCATGTGGGTCATTGTGCTTTGGAATAGAACACATGCAATGACAGTCCATATGTCAAACCATGGTCCGAATGCCCTAGAACATGATGGAACACAATGGAGCACCAGCGTGGTAGGGGTCGCATCATCACACCCACCTGAGTGTGTGTGGCCATGTGGGCCATTGTTGTTTGGAAAAGAACACATGCAATGACACTCCATGTGCCAAACCATGGTCAGAAAGCCCTAGAACATGCTAGAATGCTACATTGGATTGCAATTGAGCACCAGTGTGGAAGAGGTTGTATCACCACACCCACCTAAGTGTGTGTGGCCATGTGGGTCATTTTACTTTGGAATAGAACACATGCAATGACACTCCATGTGCCAAACCATCGTCAAAAAGCCCTAGAACATGCTGGAATGCAACATTGGAACACAATGGAGCACTAGTGTGGAAGAGGTTGCACCGCCAAAAGAATATGAGTGTGTGTGGCCCTATGGCTTATTATGGTTTGGAAAATAACACATGCAATGACACTTCATATGTTAAACCCTGGTCAGAAATGCCCTAGAACATGCTGGAATGCAACATTGGAATGCAATGGAGCACCTACGTGGCAGAGGTTGCATCACCACACCCACCTGAGTGTGTGTGGCCATGTAAGTCATTGTGGTTTGGAATAGAACACATGCAATGACACTCCATGTGTTAAACCATGGTCATAAAGCCCTAGAGCATGCTGGAATGCAACATTGGAATACAATGGAACTCGACTGTCGCAGAGGTTGCATCACAACACCCGCCTGAGTGTGTGGCATGTGGGTCATTGTAGTTTGGAAAAGAGCACATGCAATGACAGTCCATGTGCCAAACCATGGTCAAAACGCCCTAGAACATGTTGTATTCCAACATTGGAATGCAATGGAGCACCAATGTGGCACAAGTTGCATCACCACACCCACCTGAGTGTGTGTGTCCATGTGGGTCATTGTGCTTTGGAATAGAACACATGCAATGACACTCCATGTGTCAAACCATGATCAGAATGCCCTAGAACATGATGGAATGCAACATTGGAACACAATGGAGCACCAGCGTGGTAGAGGTCGCATCATCACACCCACCTGAGTGTGTATGGCCATGTGGGTCAATGTGGTTTGGAATAGAGCACATGCAATGACACTCCATGTGTCAAACCATGGTTAGAAAAGTCCTAGAACATGCTGGAATGCAACAATGGAATGCCATTTAGCACTAGTGTGGCAGAGGTTGCATCACCACACCCAATTGAGTGTGTGTGGCAATTTGGGTCATTGTGGTCTGGAAAAGGGCACATTAGTTACACTCCATGTGCCAAACCATGGTTAAAAAGCCCTAGAACATGCTAGAATGCAACATTGGAATGTAATTGAGCCCCCGGTTAGCATAGGTTGGATCACCGCACCCACCTGAGTGTGTGTGGCCATGTGGGTCATTGTGGATTGGAAAAGAACGCATGTAATAATGACGCCCCATGTGCCAAACCATGGTCAGAAAGTCCTAGAACATGTGGTAATGCATGATTGGAATGCAATGGAGCACCAGTGTTGTAGAGGCTACATCACCACACCCACCAAAGTGTGTGTGGCCGGTTGGTTTATTGTGGTTTGTAAAACAACACATGCAATGACACTCCATGTGCCAAACCATGGTTAGAAAGCCCTAGAACATGCTGGAATGCAACATTGGAATCCAATGGAGTACCAGTGTGGTAGAGGTTGCCTCACAACACCCACCTAAGTGTGCATGGCCATGTGGGTCATTGTGGTTTGGAAAAGAACACATGCAATGCCACTTCATATGTTAAACCATGGTCAAAAAGCCCTAGAACATGCTGGAATGCAACATTGGAATGCAATGGAGCACCGGTGTGGCAGAGGTTACATCACCGCACCCACCTAAGTGTGTGTGGTCATATGGGTCATTGTGGTTTGCAAAAGAACACATGCAATAATGACACCCCATGTGCCAAACCATAGGCAGAAAGTCCTAGAACATGTTGTAATACATGATTGGAATGCAATGGAGAACCAGTGTGGTAGAGGTTGCATCACCACACCCACCTAAGTGTGTGACCAGTTGGGTTATTATGGTTTGGAAAACAACACATGCAATGACACTTCAAGTGCCAAACCATGGTCAGAAAGCCCTAGAACATACTAGAATGCAACATTGGATTGCAATGGAGCACTAGTGTGGCAGAGGTGGCATCACAACACCCACTTGAGTGTGTGTGGCCATGTGGGTCATTATGGTTTCTAAAAGAGCACATGCAATGACACTCCAAGTGTCAAACCATGGTTAGAAAGCCCTAGAACATGCTGGAATGCAAAATTGGAATACAATGGAGCACCCTTGTGGCAGAGGTTGGATCACCGCACCCACCTGAGTGTGTGTGGCCATGTTGGTCATTGTGGTTTGCAAAAGAGAACATGTAATGAGACTCCATGTGCCAAACGATGGTCAGAAAACGCTAGAACATGTTGGAATGTAACATTGGAATGCAATGTTGCACTAGTGTGGCAGAGATTGCATCACCACACCCACCTGAGTGTGTGTGGCCATTTGGGTCATTGTGGTTTGGAAAAGGGCACATGCAATGACACTCCATGTGCCAAACCATGGTCAAAAATCCCTAGAACCTGCTGGAATGCAACATTGGAATGCAATGGAGCACCCGTGTGGAAGAGGTTAGATCACCGCACCCACCTAAGTGTTTGTGGCCATGTGGGTCATTGTGGTTTGGAAAATAACACATGCAATAATGACACCCCATGTGCCAAACCATGGTCAGAAAGTCCTAGAACATGTTGTAATGCATGATTGGAATGCAATGGAGCTCCAGTGTGGTAGAGGTTGCATCACCACACCCAACTGAGTGTGTGTGGCCATTTGGGTCATTGTGCTTTGGAAAAGGGCACATGCAATTACACTCCATGTGCCAAACCATGGTCAAAAAGCCTTAGAACATGCTGGAATGCAACATTGGAATGCAATGGAGCACCCTTGTGGCAGAGGTTGGATCACCGGACCCACCTGAGTGTGTGTGTCCATGTGGGTCATTATGGTTTGCAAAAGAACACATGTAATAATGACACCCCATGTGCCAAACCATGCTCAGAAAGATCCAGAACATTTCGTAATGCATGATTGGAATGCAATGGAGCACTAGTCTGGTAGAGGTTGCATCACCACACCCACCTAAGTGTGTGTGACCAGTTGGGTTATGGTGGTTTGGAAAACAACACATGCAATGACACTCCATGTGCCAAACCATGGTTAGAAAGCCCTAGAACTTGCTGGAATGCAACACTGGAATGCAATGTTCCACTATCGTGGCAGAGGTTGCATCACCACACCCAACTGAGTGTGTGTGGCCATTTGGGTCATTGTGGTTTGGAAAAGGGCACATGCAATGACACTCCATGTGCCAAACCAGGGTCAAAAAGCCCTAGAACATGCTAGAATGCAATGGAGCACACTTGTGGCAGAGGTTGGATTACCCCACCCACCTGAGTGTGTGTGGCCATGTGGGTCATTGTGGTTTGCAAAAGAACACATGTAATAATGACACCCCATGTGCCAAACCATGGTAAGAAAGTCCTAGAACATGTTGGAATGCAATGGAGCACTAGTGTGGTAGAGGTTGCATCACCACACCCACCTAATTGTGTGTGACCAGTTGAATTATTGTGGTTCGGAAAACAACACATCCAATGACACTACATGTGCTAAACCATGGTCAGAAAGCCCTAGAACATGCTGGAATGCAAAATTGGATTGCAATGGAGCACCAGTGTGGCAGTGGTTGCAACACAACACCCACCTCGGTGTGTGTGGACATGTGGGTCATTGTGGTTTTTAAAAGAGAACGTGCAATGAGACTCCATGTGCCAAACCATGGTCAGAAAATGTTAGAACATGTTGGAATGCAACATTGGAATGAAATGTTGCACTAGTGTGGTAGAGGTTGCATCACCACACCCACCTAAGTGTGTGTGGCCATTTCGGTCATTGTGCTTTGGAAAAGGGCACGTGCAATGACACTCCATGTGCCAAACCATGGTCAAAAAGCCCTAGAACATGCTGGAATGCAACATTGGAATGCAATGGAGCACCCGTGTGGCAGAGGTTGGATCACTGCACCCACCTGAGTGTCTTTAGCCATTTGGGTCATTGTGGTTTGGAAAAAAACACATGCAATAATGACACCCCATGTGCCAAACCATGGTCAGAAAAAGTCCTAGAACATGTTGAAATGCATGATTGGAATGCAATGGAGCACCAGGTAGAGGTTGGATCACCACACCCACCTGAGTGTGTGTGACTTGTTGGGTTATTGTGGTTTGGAAAACAACACATCCAATGACACTCCATGTGCGAAACCATGGTCAGAAAGCCCTAGAACATGCTGGAATGCAACATTGGAATGCAATGGAGTAACAATGTGTCGGAGGTTGCAACACCACACCCACCTAAGTGTGTGGGGCCATGTGGGTCCTTGTGGTTTGGAAAAGAACACATGCAATGACACTCCATGTGCCAAACCATGGTCAGAAAGCCCTAGTACATGCTGGGATGCAACATTGGATTGCAATGGAGCACTAGTGTGGCAGATGTGGCATCACCACACCCACCTGAGTGTGTGTGGCCATGTGGGTCATTATGTTTTGGAAAAGAGCACATGCAATGAAACTCCATGTGCCAAACCATGGTTAGAAAGCCCTAGAACATGGTGGAACCAACAATGGAATGCAATGTTGCAGTAGTGTGGCAGAGGATGCATCACCACACCCAACAAAGTGTGTGTGGCCATTTGGATCATTGTGGTTTGGAAAAGGGGACATGCAATGACACTCCATGTGCCAAACCATGGTCAAAAAGCTCTAGAACATGCTGGAATGCAACATTGGAATGCAATGGAGCACCCTTGTGGCAGAGGTTGGATCACAGCACCCACCTGAGTGTGTGTGGCCATGTGGGTCATTATGGTTTGCAAAAGAACACATGCAATAATGACACCCCATGTGCCAAACAATGGTTAGAAAGTCCTAGAACATGTTGTAATGCATGATTGGAATGTTGTTGAGCACCATTGTGGTAGAGGTTGCATCACCACACCCACAAAAGTGTGTGTGACCAGTTGGGTTATTGTGGTTTGGAAAACAACAATTGCAATGACAATCCATGTGCCAAACCATGGTCAAAAAGCCCTAGAACATGCTAGAATGCAACATCGGAGTGCAATGGAGTAAAAGTGTCGCGGAGGTTACATCACAACACCCACCTAAGTGTGTGGACCATGTGGGTCATCGTGGTTTTGAAAATAACACGTGCAATGACACTCCATGTGCCAGACAATGGTCAGAAAGCCCTAAAACATGCTGGAATGCAACATTGGATTGCAATGGAGCACTAGTGTGGTAGAGGTGGCATCACAACACCCACCTGAGTGTGTGTGGCCATGTGGGTCATTATGGTTTGGAAAAGAGCACATGCAATGACACTCCATGTGCCAAACCATGGTTAGAAAGCCCAAGAACATGCTGGAATGCAACATTGGAATGCAATTTTGCACTAGTGTGGCAGAGGTTGCATCACCACACCCAACTGAGTGTGTATGGCCATTTGGGTCATTGTGTTTTGGAAAAGGGCACATGTAATGACACTCCATGTGCCAAACCATGGTCAAAAAGGCCTAGAACATGTTGGAATGCAACATTGGAATGCAATGGAGCACCCTTGTGGCAGAGGTTGGATCACCACATCCGCTGAGTGTGTGTGGCCATGTGGGTCATTATGGTTTGAAAAAGACCACATGCAATGACACTCCATGTGCCGAACCATGGTTAGAAACCCTAAAACATGCTAGAATACAACATTGGAATGCAATGTTGCACTAGTGTGGTAGAGGTTGCATCACCACACCCAACTGAGTGTGTCTGGCCATTTCGGTCATTGTGCTTTTTGAAAAGGGCACATGCAATGACACTCCATGTGCCAACCCATGGTCAAAAATCCTTAGAACATGCTGGAATGCAACATTGGAATGCAATGGAGCACCCTTGTGGCAGAGGTTGGATCACCGCACCCACCTGAGTGTGTGTGGCCATGTGAGTCATTGTGGTTTGCAAAACAACACATGCAATAATGACACCCCATGTGCCAAACCATGGTCAGAAAGTCCTAGAACATGTTGTAATACATGATTGGAATGCAATGGAGCACTAGTCTGATAGAGGTTGCATCACCACACCCACCTAAGTGTGTGTGACTAGTTGGGTTATTGTGGTTTGGAGAAGAACACATGCAATGACACTCCATGTGCCAAACCATGGTCAGAAAGCACTAGAACATGCTGGAATGCAAAATTGGATTGCAATGGAGCACCAGTGTGGCAGAGGTTGCATCACAACACCCACCTCAGTGTGTGTGGACATGTGGGTCATTCTGGTTTGGAAAAGAGAACATGCAATGAGACTCCATGTGCCAAACCATGGTTAGAAAGCCCTAGAACATGCTGGAATGCAACATTGGAATCCAATGGAGTACCAGTGTGGTAGAGGTTGCCTCACAACACCCACCTAAGTGTGTGTGGCGATGTGGGTCATTGTGGTTTGGAAAAGAACACATGCAATGCCACTTCATATGTTAAACCCTGGTCAAAAAGCCCTAGAACATGTTGGAATGCAACATTGGAATGCAATGGAGCACCAGTGTGGCAGAGGTTACATCACCACACCCACCTAAGTGTGTGTGGTCATGTGGGTCATTGTGGTTTGCAAAAGAACACATGCAATAATGACACCCCATGTGCCAAACCATAGTCAGAAAGTCCTAGAACATGTTGTAATGCATGATTGGAATGCAATGGAGAACCAGTGTGGTAGAGGTTGCATCACCACACCCACCTAAGTGTGTGACCAGTTGGGTTATTATGGTTTGGAAAACAACACATGCAATGACACTTCATGTGCCAAACCATGGTCAGAAAGCCCTAGAACATACTAGAATGCAACATTGGATTGCAATGGAGCACTAGTGTGGCAGAGGTGGCATCACAACACCCACTTGAGTGTGTGTGGCCATGTGGGTCATTATGGTTTCTAAAAGAGCACATGCAATGACACTCCATGTGTCAAACCATGGTTAGAAAGCCCTAGAACATGCTGGAATGCAAAATTGGAATACAATGGAGCACCCTTGTGGCAGAGGTTGGATCACCGCACCCACCTGAGTGTGTGTGGCCATGTTGGTCATTGTGGTTTGCAAAAGAGAACATGTAATGAGACTCCATGTGCCAAACGATGGTCAGAAAACGCTAGAACATGTTGGAATGTAACATTGGAATGCAATGTTGCACTAGTGTGGCAGAGATTGCATCACCACACCCACCTGAGTGTGTGTGGCCATTTGGGTCATTGTGGTTTGGAAAAGGGCACATGCAATGACACTCCATGTGCCAAACCATGGTCAAAAATCCCTAGAACCTGCTGGAATGCAACATTGGAATGCAATGGAGCACCCGTGTGGAAGAGGTTAGATCACCGCACCCACCTAAGTGTTTGTGGCCACGTGGGTCATTGTGGTTTGGAAAATAACACATGCAATAATGACACCCCATGTACCAAACCATGGTCAGAAAGTCCAAGAACATGTTGTAATGCATGATTGGAATGCAATGGAGAACCAGTGTGGTAGAGGTTGCATCACCACACCCACCTAAGTGTGTGACTAGTTTTGTTATTGTGGTTTTGAAAACGACACATGCAATGACACTTCATGTGCCAAACCATGGTCAGAAAGCCCTAGAACATACTGGAATGCAACATTGGATTGCAATGGAGCACTAGTGTGGCAGAGGTGGCATCACAACACCCACCTGAGTATGTGTGGCCATGTGAGTCATTGTGGTTTGCAAAACAACACATGCAATAATGACACCCCATGTGCCAAACCATGGTCAGAAAGTCCTAGAACATGTTGTAATACATGATTGGAATGCAATGGAGCACCCTTGTGCCAGAGGTTGGATCACCGCACCCACCTGAGTGTGTGTGGCCATGTTGGTCATTGTGGTTTGCAAAAGAGAACATGTAATGAGACTCCATGTGCCAAACCATGGTCAGAAAACGCTAGAACATGTTGGAATGCAATATTGGAATGCAATGTTGCATTAGTATGGCAGAGATTGCATCACCACACTCACCTGAGTGTGTGTGGCCATTTGGATCATTGTGGTTTGGAAAAGGGCACATGCAATGACACTCCATGTGCCAAACCATGGTTAAAAATCCCTAGAACATGCTGGAATGTAACATTTGAATGCAATGGAGCCCCCGTGTGGAAGAGGTTAGATCACCACACCCACCTAAGTGTTTGTGGCCATGTGGGTCATTGTGGTTTGGAAAATAACACACGCAATAATGACACCCCATGTGCTAAACCATGGTCAGAAAGTCCTAGAACATGTTGTAATGCATGATTGGAATGCAATGGAGCACCAGTGTGGTAGAGGTTGCATCACCACACCCACCTAAGTGTGTGTGACTAGTTGGGTTATTGGTGTTTGGAAAACAACACTTGCAATGACAATCCATGTGCCAAACCATGGTCAGAAAGCCCTAGAACATGCTGGAATGCAACATTGGAGTGCAATGGAGTAAAAGTGTGGCGGAGGTTGCATCACAACACCCACCTAAGTGTGTGGAGCCATGTGGGTCATTTTGGTTTTGAAAAGAACACGTGCAATGACACTCCATCTGCCAAACCATGGTCAGAAAGCCCTAAAACATGCTGGAATGCAACATTGGATTGCAATGGAGCACTAGTGTGGTAGAGGTGGCATCACAACACCCACCTGAGTGTGTGTGGCCATGTGGGTCATTATGGTTTGGAAAAGAGCACATGCAATGACACTCCATATGCCAAACCATGGTCAGAAAGCCCAAGAACATGGTGGAATGCAACATTGGAATTCAATGTTGCACTAGTGTGGCAGAGGTTGCATCACCACACCCAACTGAGTGTGTATACCCATTTGGGTCATTGTGTTTTGGAAGAGGGCACATGCAATGACACTCCGTGTGCCAAACCATGGTCAAAAAGCCCTAGAACATGTTGGAATGCAACATTGGAATGCAATGGAGCACCCTTGTGGCAGAGGTTGGATCACCACACCCATTGAGTGTGTGTGGCCATGTGGGTCATTATGGTTTGAAAAAGAGCACATGCAATGACACTCCATGTGCCGAACCATGGTTAGAAAGCCCTAGAACATGCTGGAATGCAACATTGGAATGCAATATTGCACTAGTGTGGCAAAGGTTGGATCAGAGCACCCACCTGAGTGTGTGTGGCCATGTGGGTCATTATGGTTTGCAAAAGAACACATGCAATAATGACACGCCATGTGCCAAACCATTGTTAGAATGTCCTAGAACATGTTGTAATGCATGATTGGAATGTAGTTGAGCACCAGTGTGGTAGAGGTTGCATCACCACACCCACAAAAGTGTGTGTGACCAGTTGGGTTATTGTGGTTTGGAAAACAACACATGCAAAATTGGATTGCAATGGAGCACCAGTGTGGCAGAGCTTGCATCACAACACCCACTGAGTGTGTGTGGCCATGTGGGTCATTGTGGTTTGGAAAAGAGAATATGCAATGAGACTCCATGTGCAAAACCATGGTCTGAAAACGCTAGAACATGTTGGAATGCAACATTGGAATGAAATGTTGCACTAGTGTGGCAGAGGTTGCATCACCACACCCACCTAAGTGTGTGTGGCTATTTCGGTTATTGTGCTTTGGGAAAGGACACATGTAATGACACTCCATGTGCCAAACCATGGTCAAAAAGCCCTAGAACATGCTGGAATGCAACATTGGAATGCAATGGAGCACCAGTGTGGTAGAGGTGGGATCACCACACCCACCTGAGTGTGTTTGACTAGTTGGGTTATCATTGTGTGGAAAACCGCACATGCAATGACACTCCATGTGCCAAACCATGGTCAAAAAGCCCTAGAACATGCTGGAATGCAACATTGGAATGCAATGGAGTAACAGTGTGGTGGAGGTTGCATCACCACACCCACCTAAGTGTGTGGGGCCGTGTGGGTCATTGTGGTTTGGAAAAGAACACATGCAATGACCCTCCATATGCCAAACCATGGTCAGAAAGCCCTAGAACATGCTGGAATGCAACATTGGAATGCAATGGAGCACCAGTGTGGTAGAGGTTGGATCACCGCACCCACCTGAGTGTGTGTGGCCATGTGGGTCATTGTGGTTTGCAAAAGAACACATTCAATAGTTACACCCATGTGCCAAACCATGGTCAGAAAGCCCTAGAATATGCTGGAATGCATGATTGGAATGCAATGGAGCACCAATGTGGTAGAGGTTGCATCACCACACGCACCTAAGTGTGTGTGACCAGTTGTATTATTGTGGTTTGGAAAACAACACATGCAATGCCACTCCATGTGCCAAACCATGGTCAGAAAGCCCTAGAACATACTGGAATGCAACATTGGATTGCAATTGAACACTAGTGTGGCAGAGGTGGCATCACAACACCCACCTGAGTGTGTGTGTCCATGTGGGTCATTATGGTTTGGAAAAGAGCACATGCAATGACACTCCATGTGCCAAACCATGGTTAGAAAGCCCTAAACACATGATGGAATGCAACATTGGAATGCAATGTTGCACTAGTGTGGCAGAGGTTGCATCACCACACCCAACTAAGTGTGTGTGGCCATTTGGGTCATTGTGGTTTGGAAAAGGGCAGATGCAATGACACTCCATGTGCCAAACCATTGTCAAAAAGCCCTAGTACATGCTGGAATGCAACATTGGAATGCAATGGGGCACCCTTGTGGCAGAGGTTGGATCATCGCACCCACCTGAGTGTGTGTGGCCATGTGGGTCATTGTGGTTTGCAAAAGAACACATGTAATAATGACACCCCATGCGCCAGACCATGGTCAGAAAGTCCTAGAACATGTTGTAATGCATGATTGGAATGCAATGGAGCACTAGTGTGGTAGAGGTTGCATCACCACACCCACCTATGTGTCTGTGACCAGTTGGGTTATTGTGGTTTGGAACAAAACACATGCAATGAAACTCCATGTGCCAAACCATGGTCAAAAAGCCCTAGAACATGCTGGAATGCAACACTGGAATGCAATGTCGCACTAGTCTGGCAGAGGTTGCATCACCACACCCAACTGAGTGTGTGTGGCCATTTGGGTCATTGTGCTTTGGAAAAGGGCACATGCAATTACACTCCATGTGCCAAACCATGGTCAAAAAGCCTTAGAACATGCTGGAATGCAACATTGGAATGCAACATTGGAATGCAATGGAGCACCCTTGTGGCAGAGGTTGGATCACCGGACCCACCTGAGTGTGTGTGGCCATGTGGGTCATTATGGTTTGCAAAAGAACACATGTAATAATGACACCCCATGTGCCAAACCATGCTCAGAAAGATCCAGAACATGTCGTAATGCATGATTGGAATGCAATGGAGCACTAGTCTGGTAGAGGTTGCATCACCACACCCACCTAAGTGTGTGTGACCAGTTGGGTTATGGTGGTTTGGAAAACAACACATGCAATGACACTCCATGTGCCAAACCATGGTTAGAAAGCCCTAGAACTTGCTGGAATGCAACACTGGAATGCAATGTTCCACTATCGTGGCAGAGGTTGCATCACCACACCCAACTGAGTGTGTGTGGCCATTTGGGTCATTGTGGTTTGGAAAAGGGCACATGCAATGACACTCCATGTGCCAAACCAGGGTCAAAAAGCCCTAGAACATGCTAGAATGCAATGGAGCACACTTGTGGCAGAGGTTGGATCACCCCACCCACCTGAGTGTGTGTGGCCATGTGGGTCATTGTGGTTTGCAAAAGAACACATGTAATAATGACACCCCATGTGCCAAACCATTGTAAGAAAGTCCTAGAACATGCTGGAATGCAATGGAGCACTAGTGTGGTAGAGGTTGCATCACCACACCCACCTAATTGTGTGTGACCAGTTGAATTATTGTGGTTTGGAAAACAACACATCCAATGACACTACATGTGCCAAACCATGGTCAAAAAGCCCTAGAACATGCTGGAATGCAAAATTGGATTGCAATGGAGCACCAGTGTGGCAGTGGTTGCATCACAACACCCACCTCGGTGTGTGTGGACATGTGGGTCATTGTGGTTTTTAAAAGAGAACGTGCAATGAGACTCCATGTGCCAAACCATGGTCAGAAAATGTTAGAACATGTTGGAATGCAACATTGGAATGAAATGTTGCACTAGTGTGGTAGAGGTTGCATCACCACACCCACCTAAGTGTGTGTGGCCATTTCGGTCATTGTGCTTTGGAAAAGGGCACGTGCAATGACACTCCATGTGCCAAACCATGGTCAAAAAGCCCTAGAACATGCTGGAATGCAACATTGGAATGCAATGGAGCACCCGTGTGGCAGAGGTTGGATCACTGCACCCACCTGAGTGTCTTTAGCCATGTGGGTCATTGTGGTTTGGAAAAAAACACATGCAATAATGACACCCCATGTGCCAAACCATGGTCAGAAAGTCCTAGAACATGTTGAAATGCATGATTGGAATGCAATGGAGCACCAGGTAGAGGTTGGATCACCACACCCACCTGAGTGTGTGTGACTTGTTGGGTTATTGTGGTTTGGAAAACAACACATCCAATGACACTCCATGTGCGAAACCATGGTCAGAAAGCCCTAGAACATGCTGGAATGCAACATTGGAATGCAATGGAGTAACAATGTGTCGGAGGTTGCAACACCACACCCACCTAAGTGTGTGGGGCCATGTGGGTCCTTGTGGTTTGGAAAAGAACACATGCAATGACACTCCATGTGCCAAACCATGGTCAGAAAGCCCTAGTACATGCTGGGATGCAACATTGGATTGCAATGGAGCACTAGTGTGGCAGATGTGGCATCACCACACCCACCTGAGTGTGTGTGGCCATGTGGGTCATTATGTTTTGGAAAAGAGCACATGCAATGAAACTCCATGTGCCAAACCATGGTTAGAAAGCCCTAGAACATGGTGGAACCAACAATGGAATGCAATGTTGCAGTAGTGTGGCAGAGGATGCATCACCACACCCAACAAAGTGTGTGTGGCCATTTGGATCATTGTGGTTTGGAAAAGGGGACATGCAATGACACTCCATGTGCCAAACCATGGTCAAAAATCTCTAGAACATGCTGGAATGCAACATTGGAAGGCAATGGAGCACCCTTGTGGCAGAGGTTGGATCACAACACCCACCTGAGTGTGTGTGGCCATGTGGGTCATTATGGTTTGCAAAAGAACACATGCAATAATGACACCCCATGTGCCAAACAATGGTTAGAAAGTCCTAGAACATGTTGTAATGCATGATTGGAATGTTGTTGAGCACCATTGTGGTAGAGGTTGCATCACCACACGCACAAAAGTGTGTGTGACCAGTTGGGTTATTGTGGTTTGGAAAACAACAATTGCAATGACAATCCATGTGCCAAACCATGGTCAGAAAGCCCTAGAACATGCTGGAATGCAACATTGGAGTGCAATGGAGTAAAAGTGTCGCGGAGGTTACATCACAACACCCACCTAAGTGTGTGGAGCCATGTGGGTCATCGTGGTTTTGAAAATAACACGTGCAATGACACTCCATGTGCCAGACAATGGTCAGAAAGCCCTAAAACATGCTGGAATGCAACATTGGATTGCAATGGAGCACTAGTGTGGTAGAGGTGGCATCACAACACCCACCTGAGTGTGTGTGGCCATGTGGGTCATTATGGTTTGGAAAAGAGCACATGCAATGACACTCCATGTGCCAAACCATGGTTAGAAAGCCCAAGAACATGCTGGAATGCAACATTGGAATGCAATTTTGCACTAGTGTGGCAGAGGTTGCATCACCACACCCAACTGAGTGTGTATGGACATTTGGGTCATTGTGTTTTGGAAAAGGGCACATGTAATGACACTCCATGTGCCAAACCATGGTCAAAAAGGCCTAGAACATGTTGGAATGCAACATTGGAATGCAATGGAGCACCCTTGTGGCAGAGGTTGGATCACCACATCCACTGAGTGTGTGTGGCCATGTGGGTCATTATGGTTTGAAAAAGAGCACATGCAATGACACTCCATGTGCCGAACCCTGGTTAGAAACCCTAAAACATGCTAGAATGCAACATTGGAATGCAATGTTGCACTAGTGTGGTAGAGGTTGCATCACCACACCCAACTGAGTGTGTCTGGCCATTTCGGTCATTGTGCTTTTTGAAAAGGGCACATGCAATGACACTCCATGTGCCAACCCATGGTCAAAAATCCTTAGAACATGCTGGAATGCAACATTGGAATGCAATGGAGCACCCTTGTGGCAGAGGTTGGATCACCGCACCCACCTGAGTGTGTGTGGCCATGTGAGTCATTGTGGTTTGCAAAACAACACATGCAATAATGACACCCCATGTGCCAAACCATGGTCAGAAAGTCCTAGAACATGTTGTAATACATGATTGGAATGCAATGGAGCACTAGTCTGATAGAGGTTGCATCACCACACCCACCTAAGTGTGTGTGACTAGTTGGGTTATTGTGGTTTGGAGAAGAACACATGCAATGACACTCCATGTGCCAAACCATGGTCAGAAAGCACTAGAACATGCTGGAATGCAAAATTGGATTGCAATGGAGCACCAGTGTGGCAGAGGTTGCATCACAACACCCACCTCAGTGTGTGTGGACATGTGGGTCATTCTGGTTTGGAAAAGAGAACATGCAATGAGACTCCATGTGCCAAACCATGGTTAGAAAGCCCTAGAACATGCTGGAATGCAACATTGGAATCCAATGGAGTACCAGTGTGGTAGAGGTTGCCTCACAACACCCACCTAAGTGTGTGTGGCGATGTGGGTCATTGTGGTTTGGAAAAGAACACATGCAATGCCACTTCATATGTTAAACCCTGGTCAAAAAGCCCTAGAACATGTTGGAATGCAACATTGGAATGCAATGGAGCACCAGTGTGGCAGAGGTTACATCACCACACCCACCTAAGTGTGTGTGGTCATGTGGGTCATTGTGGTTTGCAAAAGAACACATGCAATAATGACACCCCATGTGCCAAACCATAGTCAGAAAGTCCTAGAACATGTTGTAATGCATGATTGGAATGCAATGGAGAACCAGTGTGGTAGAGGTTGCATCACCACACCCACCTAAGTGTGTGACCAGTTGGGTTATTATGGTTTGGAAAACAACACATGCAATGACACTTCATGTGCCAAACCATGGTCAGAAAGCCCTAGAACATACTAGAATGCAACATTGGATTGCAATGGAGCACTAGTGTGGCAGAGGTGGCATCACAACACCCACTTGAGTGTGTGTGGCCATGTGGGTCATTATGGTTTCTAAAAGAGCACATGCAATGACACTCCATGTGTCAAACCATGGTTAGAAAGCCCTAGAACATGCTGGAATGCAAAATTGGAATACAATGGAGCACCCTTGTGGCAGAGGTTGGATCACCGCACCCACCTGAGTGTGTGTGGCCATGTTGGTCATTGTGGTTTGCAAAAGAGAACATGTAATGAGACTCCATGTGCCAAACGATGGTCAGAAAACGCTAGAACATGTTGGAATGTAACATTGGAATGCAATGTTGCACTAGTGTGGCAGAGATTGCATCACCACACCCACCTGAGTGTGTGTGGCCATTTGGGTCATTGTGGTTTGGAAAAGGGCACATGCAATACCACTCCATGTGCCAAACCATGGTCAAAAATCCCTAGAACCTGCTGGAATGCAACATTGGAATGCAATGGAGCACCCGTGTGGAAGAGGTTAGATCACCGCACCCACCTAAGTGTTTGTGGCCATGTGGGTCATTGTGGTTTGGAAAATAACACATGCAATAATGACACCCCATGTGCCAAACCATGGTCAGAAAGTCCAAGAACATGTTGTAATGCATGATTGGAATGCAATGGAGAACCAGTGTGGTAGAGGTTGCATCACCACACCCACCTAAGTGTGTGACTAGTTGTGTTATTGTGGTTTTGAAAACGACACATGCAATGACACTTCATGTGCCAAACCATGGTCAGAAAGCCCTAGAACATACTGGAATGCAACATTGGATTGCAATGGAGCACTAGTGTGGCAGAGGTGGCATCACAACACCCACCTGAGTGTGTGTGGCCATGTGGATCATTATGGTTTCTAAAAGAGCACATGCAATGACACTCCATGTGTCAAAACATGGTTAGAAAGCCCTAGAACATGCTGGAATGCAAAATTGGAATACAATGGAGCACCATTGTGCCAGAGGTTGGATCACCGCACCCACCTGAGTGTGTGTGGCCATGTTGGTCATTGTGGTTTGCAAAAGAGAACATGTAATGAGACTCCATGTGCCAAACCATGGTCAGAAAACGCTAGAACATGTTGGAATGCAATGTTGCATTAGTATGGCAGAGATTGCATCACCACACTCACCTGAGTGTGTGTGGCCATTTGGATCATTGTGGTTTGGAAAAGGGCACATGCAATGACACTCCATGTGCCAAACCATGGTTAAAAATCATTAGAACATGCTGGAATGCAACATTTGAATGCAATGGAGCCCCCGTGTGGAAGAGGTTAGATCACCACACCCACCTAAGTGTTTGTGGCCATGTGGGTCATTGTGGTTTGGAAAATAACACACGCAATAATGACACCCCATGTGCTAAACCATGGTCAGAAAGTCCTAGAACATGTTGTAATGCATGATTGGAATGCAATGGAGCACCAGTGTGGTAGAGGTTTCATCACCACACCCACCTAAGTGTGTGTGACTAGTTGGGTTATTGGTGTTTGGAAAAAAACACTTGCAATGACAATCCATGTGCCAAACCATGGTCAGAAAGCCCTAGAACATGCTGGAATGCAACATTGGAGTGCAATGGAGTAAAAGTGTGGCGGAGGTTGCATCACAACACCCACCTAAGTGTGTGGAGCCATGTGGGTCATTTTGGTTTTGAAAAGAACACGTGCAATGACACTCCATCTGCCAAACCATGGTCAGAAAGCCCTAAAACATGCTGGAATGCAACATTGGATTGCAATGGAGCACTAGTGTGGTAGAGGTGGCATCACAACACCCACCTGAGTGTGTGTGGCCATGTGGGTCATTATGGTTTGGAAAAGAGCACATGCAATGACACTCCATATGCCAAACCATGGTCAGAAAGCCCAAGAACATGGTGGAATGCAACATTGGAATTCAATGTTGCACTAGTGTGGCAGAGGTTGCATCACCACACCCAACTGAGTGTGTATACCCATTTGGGTCATTGTGTTTTGGAAGAGGGCACATGCAATGACACTCCATGTGCCAAACCATGGTCAAAAAGCCCTAGAACATGTTGGAATGCAACATTGGAATGCAATGGAGCACCCTTGTGGCAGAGGTTGGATCACCACACCCATTGAGTGTGTGTGGCCATGTGGGTCATTATGGTTTGAAAAAGAGCACATGCAATGACACTCCATGTGCCGAACCATGGTTAGAAAGCCCTAGAACATGCTGGAATGCAACATTGGAATGCAATATTGCACTAGTGTGGCAAAGGTTGGATCAGAGCACCCACCTGAGTGTGTGTGGCCATGTGGGTCATTATGGTTTGCAAAAGAACACATGCAATAATGACACGCCATGTGCCAAACCATTGTTAGAATGTCCTAGAACATGTTGTAATGCATGATTGGAATGTAGTTGAGCACCAGTGTGGTAGAGGTTGCATCACCACACCCACAAAAGTGTGTGTGACCAGTTGGGTTATTGTGGTTTGGAAAACAACACATGCAAAATTGGATTGCAATGGAGCACCAGTGTGGCAGAGCTTGCATCACAACACCCACTGAGTGTGTGTGGCCATGTGGGTCATTGTGGTTTGGAAAAGAGAATATGCAATGAGACTCCATGTGCAAAACCATGGTCTGAAAACGCTAGAACATGTTGGAATGCAACATTGGAATGAAATGTTGCACTAGTGTGGCAGAGGTTGCATCACCACACCCACCTAAGTGTGTGTGGCTATTTCGGTTATTGTGCTTTGGAAAAGGACACATGTAATGACACTCCATGTGCCAAACCATGGTCAAAAAGCCCTAGAACATGCTGGAATGCAACATTGGAATGCAATGGAGCACCCGTGTGGCAGAGGTTGGATCACCGCACGCACCTGAGTGTTTGTGGCCATGTGGGTCATTGTGGTTTGGAAAATAACACATCCAATAATGACACCCCATGTGCCAAACCATGGTCAGAAAGTCCTAGAACATTTTGTAATGCATGATTGGAATGCAATGGAGCACCAGTGTGGTAGAGGTGGGATCACCACACCCACCTGAGTGTGTTTGACTAGTTGGGTTATCATTGTGTGGAAAACCGCACATGCAATGACACTCCATGTGCCAAACCATGGTCAAAAAGCCCTAGAACATGCTGGAATGCAACATTGGAATGCAATGGAGTAACAGTGTGGTGGAGGTTGCATCACCACACCCACCTAAGTGTGTGGGGCCGTGTGGGTCATTGTGGTTTGGAAAAGAACACATGCAATGACCCTCCATATGCCAAACCATGGTCAGAAAGCCCTAGAACATGCTGGAATGCAACATTGGAATGCAATGGAGCACCACTGTGGTAGAGGTTGGATCACCGCACCCACCTAAGTGTGTGTGGCCATGTGGGTCATTGTGGTTTGCAAAAGAACACATTCAATAGTTACACCCATGTGCCAAACCATGGTCAGAAAGCCCTAGAATATGCTGGAATGCATGATTGGAATGCAATGGAGTACCAATGTGGTAGAGGTTGCATCACCACACGCACCTAAGTGTGTGTGACCAGTTGTATTATTGTGGTTTGGAAAACAACACATGCAATGCCACTCCATGTGCCAAACCATGGTCAGAAAGCCCTAGAACATACTGGAATGCAACATTGGATTGCAATTGAACACTAGTGTGGCAGAGGTGGCATCACAACACCCACCTGAGTGTGTGTGTCCATGTGGGTCATTATGGTTTGGAAAAGAGCACATGCAATGACACTCCATGTGCCAAACCATGGTTAGAAAGACCTAAACACATGATGGAATGCAACATTGGAATGCAATGTTGCACTAGTGTGGCAGAGGTTGCATCACCACACCCAACTAAGTGTGTGTGGCCATTTGGGTCATTGTGGTTTGGAAAAGGGCAGATGCAATGACACTCCATGTGCCAAACCATTGTCAAAAAGCCCTAGTACATGCTGGAATGCAACATTGGAATGCAATGGGGCACCCTTGTGGCAGAGGTTGGATCATCGCACCCACCTGAGTGTGTGTGGCCATGTGGGTCATTGTGGTTTGCAAAAGAACACATGTAATAATGACACCCCATGCGCCAGACCATGGTCAGAAAGTCCTAGAACATGTTGTAATGCATGATTGGAATGCAATGGAGCACTAGTGTGGTAGAGGTTGCATCACCACACCCACCTATGTGTCTGTGACCAGTTGGGTTATTGTGGTTTGGAACAAAACACATGCAATGAAACTCCATGTGCCAAACCATGGTCAAAAAGCCCTAGAACATGCTGGAATGCAACACTGGAATGCAATGTCGCACTAGTCTGGCAGAGGTTGCATCACCACACCCAACTGAGTGTGTGTGGCCATTTGGGTCATTGTGCTTTGGAAAAGGGCACATGCAATTACACTCCATCTGCCAAACCATGGTCAAAAAGCCTTAGAACATGCTGGAATGCAACATTGGAATGCAACATTGGAATACAATGGAGCACCCTTGTGGCAGAGGTTGGATCACCGGACCCACCTGAGTGTGTGTGGCCATGTGGGTCATTATGGTTTGCAAAAGAACACATGTAATAATGACACCCCATGTGCCAAACCATGCTCCGAAAGATCCAGAACATGTCGTAATGCATGATTGGAATGCAATGGAGCACTAGTCTGGTAGAGGTTGCATCACCACACCCACCTAAGTGTGTGTGACCAGTTGGGTTATGGTGGTTTGGAAAACAACACATGCAATGACACTCCATGTGCCAAACCATGGTTAGAAAGCCCTAGAACTTGCTGGAATACAACACTGGAATGCAATGTTCCACTATCGTGGCAGAGGTTGCATCACCACACCCAACTGAGTGTGTGTGGCCATTTGGGTCATTGTGGTTTGGAAAAGGGCACATGCAATGACACTCCATGTGCCAAACCAGGGTCAAAAACCCCTAGAACATGCTAGAATGCAATGGAGCACACTTGTGGCAGAGGTTGGATCACCCCACCCACCTGAGTGTGTGTGGCCATGTGGGTCATTGTGGTTTGCAAAAGAACACATGTAATAATGACACCCCATGTGCCAAACCATGGTAAGAAAGTCCTAGAACATGCTGGAATGCAATGGAGCACTAGTGTGGTAGAGGTTGCATCACCACACCCACCTAATTGTGTGTGACCAGTTGAATTATTGTGGTTTGGAAAACAACACATCCAATGACACTACATGTGCCAAACCATGGTCAGAAAGCCCTAGAACATGCTGGAATGCAAAATTGGATTGCAATGGAGCACCAGTGTGGCAGTGGTTGCATCACAACACCCACCTCGGTGTGTGTGGACATGTGGGTCATTGTGGTTTTTAAAAGAGAACGTGCAATGAGACTCCATGTGCCAAACCATGGTCAGAAAATGTTAGAACATGTTGGAATGCAACATTGGAATGAAATGTTGCACTAGTGTGGTAGAGGTTGCATCACCACACCCACCTAAGTGTGTGTGGCCATTTCGGTCATTGTGCTTTGGAAAAGGGCACGTGCAATGACACTCCATGTGCCAAACCATGGTCAAAAAGCCCTAGAACATGCTGGAATGCAACATTGGAATGCAATGGAGCACCCGTGTGGCAGAGGTTGGATCACTGCACCCACCTGAGTGTCTTTAACCATGTGGGTCATTGTGGTTTGGAAAAAAACACATGCAATAATGACACCCCATGTGCCAAACCATGGTCAGAAAGTCCTAGAACATGTTGAAATGCATGATTGGAATGCAATGGAGCACCAGATAGAGGTTGGATCACCACACCCACCTGAGTGTGTGTGACTTGTTGGGTTATTGTGGTTTGGAAAACAACACATCCAATGACACTCCATGTGCGAAACCATGGTCAGAAAGCCCTAGAACATGCTGGAATGCAACATTGGAATGCAATGGAGTAACAATGTGTCGGAGGTTGCAACACCACACCCACCTAAGTGTGTGGGGCCATGTGGGTCCTTGTGGTTTGGAAAAGAACACATGCAATGACACTCCATGTGCCAAACCATGGTCAGAAAGCCCTAGTACATGCTGGGATGCAACATTGGATTGCAATGGAGCACTAGTGTGGCAGATGTGGCATCACCACACCCACCTGAGTGTGTGTGGCCATGTGGGTCATTATGTTTTGGAAAAGAGCACATGCAATGAAACTCCATGTGCCAAACCATGGTTAGAAAGCCCTAGAACATGGTGGAACCAACAATGGAATGCAACGTTGCAGTAGTGTGGCAGAGGATGCATCACCACACCCAACAAAGTGTGTGTGGCCATTTGGATCATTGTGGTTTGGAAAAGGGGACATGCAATGACACTCCATGTGCCAAACCATGGTCAAAAAGCTCTAGAACATGCTGGAATGCAACATTGGAATGCAATGGAGCACCCTTGTGGCAGAGGTTGGATCACAGCACCCACCTGAGTGTGTGTGGCCATGTGGGTCATTATGGTTTGCAAAAGAACACATGCAATAATGACACCCCATGTGCCAAACAATGGTTAGAAAGTCCTAGAACATGTTGTAATGCATGATTGGAATGTTGTTGAGCACCATTGTGGTAGAGGTTGCATCACCACACCCACAAAAGTGTGTGTGACCAGTTGGGTTATTGTGCTTTGGAAAACAACACATGCAATGACACTCCATGTGCCAAACCTTGGTCAGAAAGCCCTAGAACATGCTGGAATGCAAAATTGGATTGCAATGGAGCACCAGTGTGGCAGAGGTTGCATCACAATACCCACTGAGTGTGTGTGGACATGTGGGTCATTATGGTTTGGAAAAGAGAATATGAAATGAGACTCCATGTGCAAAACCATGGTCTGAAAACGCTAGAACATGTTGGAATGCAACATTGGAATGCAATGTTGAACTAGTGTGGCAGAGATTGCATCACCACACCCACATATGTGTGTGTGGCCATTTCGATCATTGTGCTTTGGAAAAGGGCACATGCAATGACACTCCATGTGCCAAACCATGGTCAAAAAGCCCTAGAACATGTTGGAATGCAACATTGGAATGCAATGGAGCACCCGTGTGGCAGAGGTTGGATCATCGCACCCACCTGAGTGTCTGTGGCCATGTGGGTCATTGTGGTTTGGAAAATAACACATGCAATAATGACACCCCATGTGCGAAACCATGGTCAGGAAGTCCTAGAATATGTTGTAATGCATGATTGGAATGCAATGGAGCACCAATGTGCTAGAGGTTGGATCACCACACCCACCTGAGTGTGTGTGACTAGTTGGGTTATTGTGGTTTGGAAAAGAACACATCCAATGACACTCCATGTGCCCAACCATGGTCAGAAAGCCCTAGAACAAGCTGGAATGCAACATTGGAATGCAATGGAGTAACAGTGTGGTGGAGGTTGCATCACCACACCCACCTAAGTGTGTGGGACCATGTGGGTCCTTGTGGTTTGGAAAAGAACACATGCAATGACACTCCATGTGCCAAACCATGGTCAGAAAGCCCTAGTACATGCTGGGATGCAACATTGGATTGCAATGGAGCACTAGTGTGGCAGATGTGGCATCACCACACCCACCTGAGTGTGTGTGGCCATGTGGGTCATTATGGTTTGGAAAAGAGCACATGCAATGACACTCCATGTGCCAAACCATGGTTAGAAAGCCCTAGAACATGGTGGAACCAACAATGGAATGCAATGTTGCACTAGTGTGACAGAGGTTGCATCACCACACCCAACAAAGTGTGTGTGGCCATTTGGATCATTGTGGTTTGGAAAAGGGGACATGCAATGACACTCCATGTGCCAAACCATGGTCAAAAAGCTCTAGAACATGCTGGAATGCAACATTGGAATGCAATGGAGCACCCTTGTGGCAGAGGTTGGATCACAGCACCCACCTGAGTGTGTGTGGCCATGTGGGTCATTATGGTTTGCAAAAGAACACATGCAATAATGACACCCCATGTGCCAAACAATGGTTAGAAAGTCCTAGAACATGTTGTAATGCATGATTGGAATGTAGTTGAGCACCATTGTGGTAGAGGTTGCATCACCACACCCACAAAAGTGTGTGTGACCAGTTGGGTTATTGTGGTTTGGAAAACAACACATGCAATGACACTCCATGTGCCAAACCTTGGTCAGAAAGCCCTAGAACATGCTGGAATGCAAAATTGGATTGCAATGGAGCACCAGTGTGGCAGAGGTTGCATCACAACACCCACTGAGTGTGTGTGGACAGGTGGGTCATTGTGGTTTGGAAAAGAGAATATGAAATGAGACTCCATGTGCAAAACCATGGTCTGAAAACGCTAGAACATGTTGGAATGCAACATTGGAATGCAATGTTGAACTAGTGTGGCAGAGATTGCATCACCACACCCACATATGTGTGTGTGGCCATTTCGATCATTGTGCTTTGGAAAAGGGCACATGCAATGACACTCCATGTGCCAAACCATGGTCAAAAAGCCCTAGAACATGCTGGAATGCAACATTGGAATGCAATGGAGCACCCGTGTGGCAGAGGTTGGATCACCGCACCCACCTGAGTGTCTGTGGCCATGTGGGTCATTGTAGTTTGGAAAATAACACATGCAATAATGACACCCCATGTGCGAAACCATGGTCAGGAAGTCCTAGAATATGTTGTAATGCATGATTGGAATGCAATGGAGCACCAATGTGGTAGAGGTTGGATCACCACACCCACCTGAGTGTGTGTGACTAGTTTGATTATTGTGGTTTGGAAAACAACACATCCAATGACACTCCATGTGCCCAACCATGGTCAAAAGCCCTAGAACATGCTGGAATGCAACATTGGAATGCAATGGAGTAACAGTGTGGTGGAGGTTGCATCACCACACCCACCTAAGTGTGTGGGGCCATGTGGGTCATTGTGGTTTGGAAAAGAACACATGCAATGACACTCCATGTGCTAAACCATGGTCAGAAAGCCCTATTACATGCTGGAATGCAACATTGGATTGCAATGGAGCACTAGTGTGGCAGAGGTGGCATCACCACACCCAACTGAGTGTGTGTGGCCATTTGGGTCATTGTGGTTGTGAAAAGGGCACATGCAATGACACTCCACGTGCCAAACCATGGTCAAAAAGCTCTAGAACATGCTGGAACTAACAATGGAATGCAGTGGAGCACCCTTGTGGCAGAGGTTGGATCGCTGCACCCACCTGAGTGTGTGTGGCCATGTGGGTCATTGTGGTTTGCAAAAGAACACATGCAATAATGACACCCCATGTGCCAAATCATGGTTAGAAAGTCCTAGAACATGTTATAATGCATGATTGCAATGTAGTGGAGCACCAGTGTGGTAGAGGTTGCATCACCACACCCACAAAAGTGTGTGTGACCAGTTGGGTTATTGTGGTTTGGAACACAGCACATGCAATGACACTCCATGTGCCAAACCATGGTCAAAAAGCCCTAGAACATGATGGAATGCAAAATTAGATTGCAATGGAGCACCAGTGTGGCAGAGGTTGCATCACAACACCCACTTGAGTGTGTGTGGACATGTGGGTCATTGTGGTTTGGAAAAGAGAACATGCAATGAGACTCCATGTGCCAAACCATGGTCAGAAAACCCTCGAACATGTTGGAATACAACATTGGAATGCAATGTTGCACTAATGTGGCAGAGGTTGCATCACCACACCCACCTGAGTGTGTGTGGCCATTTGGGTCATTGTGGTTTGGAAAAGGGCACATCCAATGACACTCCATGTGCCAAACCATGGTAAAAACCCCGAGAACATGCTGGAATGCAACATTGGAATGCAATGGAGCACCCGTGTGGCAGCGGTTGGATCACCGCACCCACCTGAGTGTTTGTGGCCATGTGGGTCATTGTGGTTTGGAAAATAACACATCCAATAAGGACACCCCATGTCCCAAACCATTGTCAGAAAGTCCTAGATCATGTTGTAATGCATGATTCGAATCCAATGGAGCACCAGTGTGGTAGAGGTTGGATCACCACACCCACCTGAGTGTGTGTGACTACTTGGGTTATTGTGGGTTGGATAACAACACATGCAATGACACTGCATGTGCCAAACCATGGTCAAAAAGCCCTAGAACATGTTGGAATGCAACATTGGAATGCAATGTAGTAACACTGTGGTGGAGGTTGCATCACCACACCCACCTAAGTGTGTGGGGCCGTGTGGGTCATTGTGGTTTGGAAAAGGACACATGCAATGACACTCCATGTGCTAAACCATGGTCAGAAAGCCCTAGAACATGCTAGAATGCAACATTGGATTGCAATGGAGCACTAGTGTGGTAGAGGTGGCATCACAACACCCACCTGAGTGTGTGTGGCCACGTGGGTCATTATGGTTTGGAAAAGAGCACATGCAATGACACTCCATGTGTCAAACCATGGTCAAAAAGACCTAGAACATGCTAGAATGCAACATTGGAATGCAATGGAGCACCCTTGTGGTAGAGGTTGGATCACCGCACCCACCTAAGTGTTTGTGGTCATGTGGGTCATTGTGGTTTGCAAAACAACACATGAATAATGACACAACATGTGCCAAACCATGGTCCTAAATTCCTAGAACATGCTGTAATGCATGGTTGGAATGCAGTGGAGCACCAGTGTGGTAGAGGTTGCATTACCACACCCACCTAAGTGTGTGTGACCAGTTGGGTTATTCTGGTTTGGAAAACAACACGTGAAATGACACTCCATGTGCCAAAACATGGTCAGAAAGTCCTAGTACATGTTGTAATGCATGATTGGAATGCAATGGAGCACCAGTGTGGCAGAGGTTGCATCACAGCAGCCACCTGAGTGTGTGTGGACATGTGGGTCATTGTGGTTTGGAAAAGAGAACATGCAATAAGACTCTATGTGCCAAGCCATGGTCAGAAAACGCTAGAACATGTTGGAATGCAACATTGGAATGCAATGTTGCATTAGTGTGGCAGAGGTTGCATCACCACACCCACCTGAGTGTGAGTGGCCATTTGGGTCATTGTGGATTGGAAAAGGGCACATGCAATAACACTCCACGTGCCAAACCAGGTTTAAAAATCCCTAGAACATGCTGAAATGCAATGTTGGAATGCAATGGAGCACCTGTGTGGCAGAGGTTAGATCAGAGCACCCACCTGAGTGAATGTGGCCATGTGGGTGATTGTGGTTTGGAAAATAACACATGCAATAATGACACCCCATGTGCCAAACCATGGTCAGAAAGTCCTAGCACATGTTGTAATGCATGATAGGAATGGAATGGAGCACCAGTGTGGTAGAGGTTACATCACCACACCCACCTAATTGTGTGTGACTAGTTGGGTTATTGTGGTTTGGAAAACAACACATGCAATGACACTCCATGTGCCAAACCATGGTCAGAAAGCCCTAGAACATGTTGACATGCAACATTGGAATGCAATGGAGTAAAAGTGTGGCGGAGGTTGCATCACAACACCCAGCTAAGTGTGTGGGGCCATGTCGGTCATCGTGGTTTGGAAAAGAACACATGCAATGAGACTCCATGTGCCAAACCATGGTCAGAAAGCCCTAGAACATGCTGGAATGCAACATTTGATTGCAATGGAGCACTGGTGTGGCAGAGGAGGCATCACAACACCCACCTGAGTGTGTGTGGCCATGTGGGTCATTATGGTTTGGAAAAGAGCACATACAATGACACTCCATGTGCCAAACCATGGTTAGAAAGCCCTAGAACATGCTGGAATGCAACATTGGAATGCTATGTTGCACTAGTGTGGAAGAGGTTGTATCACCACACCCAACTAAGTGTGTGTGGCCATTTGGGTCATTGTGGTTTGGAAAAGGGCACATGCAATGACACTCCATATGCCAAACCATGGTAAAAAAGACCTAGTACATGCTGGAATGCAAGATTGGAATGCAATGGAGCACCCTTGTGGCAGAGGTTGGATCACCGCACCCACCTAAGTGTGTGTACCCATGTGGGTAATTGTGGTTCGCAAAAGAACATATGCAATAATGACACCCCATGTGCCAAACCATGGTCAAGAAGTCCTAGAACATGCAGTAATGCATGATTGGAATTTAGGGGAGCACCAGTGTGGTAGAGGTTGCATCACCACACCCACCTAAGTGTGTGTGACCAGTTGGGTTATTGTGGTTTGGAAAACAACACATGCAGTGACATTCCATGTGCCAAACCATGGTCATAAAGCCCTAGAACATGCCGGAATGAAAAATTGGATTGCAATGGAGCACCAGTCTGGCAGAGGTTGCATCACAACACCCACCTGAGTGTGTGTGGACATGTGGGTCAATGTGGTTTGGAAAGGAGAACATGCAATGATAGTCCATGTGCAAATCCATGGTCAAAAAGCGCTAGAACATGTTGGAATGCAACATTGGAATGCAATGTTGCACTAGTGTGGCAGAGGCTGCATCACCACACCCAACTGAGTGTGTGTGGCCATTTGGATCATTGTGGTTTGGAAAAGGGCACATGCAATGACACTCCATGTGCCAAACCACGGTCAAAAGCCCTAGAAAATGCTAGATTGCAACATTGGAATGCAATGGAGCACCCGTGTGGCAGAGGATGGATCACCGCACCCATCTGAGTGTTTGTGGCCATGTGGGTCATTGTGGTTTGGAAAATAACACATGCAATAATGACACCCCATGTGCCAAACCATGGTCAAAAATTCCTAGAACATGTTATAATGCATGATTG
Source organism: Avena eriantha (assembly GCA_910589775.1). NCBI lineage: Eukaryota > Viridiplantae > Streptophyta > Magnoliopsida > Poales > Poaceae > Avena > Avena eriantha. The sequence goes on along the minus strand of OU342741.1, from coordinate 251,578,923 downwards.
GAATGCAATGGAGCACCAGTGTGGTAGAGGTTGCATCACCACACCCACCTAAGTGTGTGTGACTAGTTGGGTTATTGTGGTTTGGAAAACAACACATGCAATGACACTCCATGTGCCAAACCATGGTCAGAAAGCCCTAGAACATGTTGACATGCAACATTGGAATGCAATGGAGTAAAAGTGTGGCGGAGGTTGCATCACAACACCCACCTAAGTGTGTGGGGCCATGTCGGTCATCGTTGTTTGGAAAAGAACACATGCAATGACACTCCATGTGCCAAACCATGGTCTGAAATCCCTAGAACATGCTGAAATGCAACATTGGATTGCAATGGAGCACCAGTGTGGCAGAGGTGGCATCACAACACCCACCTGAGTGTGTGTGGCCATGTGGGTCATTATGGTTTGGAAAATAGCACATGCAATGACACTCCATGTGGCAAAGCATGGTTAGAAAGCCCTAGAACATGCTGGAATGCAACATTGGAATGCAATGTCGCACTTGGGTGGCAGAGGTTGCATCACCACACCCACCTAAGTGTGCGGGGCCGTGTGGGTCATTGTGGTATGGAAAAGAACACATGCAATGACACTCCATGTGCCAAACCATGGTTAGAAAGCCCTAGAACATGCTGGAATGCAACATTGGAATGCAATGTTGCACTACTGTGGTTGAGATTGTATCACCACACCCAACTGAGTGTATGTGGCCATTTGGGTCATTGTGGTTTGGAAAAGGGCACATGCAATGACACTCCATGTGTCAAACCATGGTCAAAAAGCCCTAGAACATGCTGGAATGCAACATTGGAATGCAATGGAGCACCCTTGTGGCAGAGGATGGATCACCGCACCAGCCTGAGTGTGTGTACCCATGTGGGTAATTGTGGTTCGCAAAAGAACACATGCAATAATGACGCCCCATGTGCCAAACCATGGTCAAGAAGTCCTAGAACGTGCTGTAATGCAAGATTGGAATTTAGTGGAGCACCAGTGTGGTAGAGGTTGCATCACCACACCCACCTAAGTGTGTGTGACCAGTTGGGTTATTGTGGTTTGGAAAACAACACATGAAGTGACATTCCATGTGCCAAGCCATGGTCATAAAGCCCTAGAACATGCCGGAATGCAAAATTCGATTGCAATGGAGCACCGGTGTGGTAGAGGTTGCATCACAACACCTACCTGAGTGTGTGTGGACATGTGGGTCATTGTGGTTTGGAAAAGAGAACATGCAATGATACTCCATGTGCCAATCCATGGTCAAAAAATGCTAGAACATGTTGGAATGCAAGGTTGCACTAGTGTGGCAGAGGTTGCATCACCACACCCAACTGAGTGTGTGTGGCCATTTGGGTCATTGTGGTATGGAAAAGAGCACATGCAATGACACTCCATGTGACAAAGCATTGTCAAAAGGTCCTAGAACATGCTGGAATGCAACATTGGAATGCAATGGAGCACCCGTGTGGCAGAGGATGGATCACCGCACCCACCTGAGTGTTTGTGGGCATGTGGGTCATTGTCGTTTGGAAAATAACACATGCAATAATGACACCCCATGTGCCAAACCATGGTCAAAAAGTCCTAGATCATGTTGTAATGCATGATTGGAATGGAATGAAGCACCAGTGTGGTAGAGGTTGCATCACCACACCCACCTAAGTGTGTGTGACTAGTTGGGTTATTGTGGTTTGGAAAGCAACACATGCAATGACACTCCCTGTGCCAAACCATGGTCAAAAATCCCTAGAACATGCTGACATGCAACATTGGAATGCAATGCAGTAACAGTGTGGTGGAGTTTGCATAACAAGGCCCACCTAAGTGTGTGGCGCCATGTGGGTCATTGTGGTTTGGAAAAGAACACATGCAATGACACTCCATGTGCCAAACCATGGTCTGAAATCCCTAGAACATGCTAGAATGCAACATTGGATTGCAATGGTGCAATAGTGTGGCAGAGGTGGCATCACAACACCCACCTGAGTGTGTGTGGCCATGTGGGTCATTATGGTTTGGAAAGTAGCACATGCAATGACACTCCATGTGCCAAACCATGGTTAGAAAGCCCTAGAACATGCTGGAATGCAATGTTGCACTTGTGTGGCAGAGGTTGCATCACCACACCCCCCTAAGTGTGTGGGGCTGTGTGGGTCATTGTGGTTTGGAAAAGAACACATGCAATGACACTCCATGTGCCAAACCATTGTCAGAAAGCCCTGGAACGTGCTGGATTGCAATGGAGCACTAGTGTGGTAGAGGTGGCATCACAACACCCACCTGAGTGTGTGTGGCCATGTGGGTCATTATGGTTTGGAAAAGAGAACATGCAATGACACTCCATGTGTCAAACCATGGTCAAAAAGCCCTAGAACATGCTGGAATGCAACATTGGAATGCAATGGAGCACCCTTGTGGCAGAGGTTGGATCACCGCAACCATCTGAGTGTTTGTGGCCATGTGGGTCATTTTGGTTTGCAAAAAAAACATGAATAATGACACCACATGTGCCAAACAATGGTTAGAAAGTCCTAGAACATGCTGTAATGCATGATTGGAATGCTGTGGAGCACCTGTGTGGTAGAGGTTGCATCACCACACCCACCTAAGTGTGTGTGACCAGTTGGGTTATTGTGGTTTGGAAAAAACCACATGAAATGACACTCCATGTGCCAAACCATGGTCAGAAAGTCCTAGAACATGTTGTAATGCATGATTGTAATGCAATGGAGCACCTGTGTGGCATAGGTTGCATCACAACACCCACCTAAGTGTGTGTGGACATGTGGGTCATTGTGGTTAGGAAAAGAGAACATGCAATGAGACTCTATGTGCCAAGCCATGGTCAGAAAACGCTAGAATATGTTGGAATGCAACATTGGAATGCAATGTTGCACTAGTGTGGCAGCGGTTGCATCACCACACCCACCTGAGTGTGTGTGGCCATTTGGGTCATTGTGGATTGGAAAAGGGCACATGCAATGACACTCCACGTGCCAAACCAGGTTTAAAAATCCCTAGAACATGCTGAAATGCAATGTTGGAATGCAATGGAGCACCTGTGTGGCAGAGGTTAGATCACCGCACCCACCTGAGTGTTTGTGGCCATGTGGGTCATTGTGGTTTGGAAAATAACACATGCAATAATGACAACCCCTGTGCCAAACCATGGTCAGAAAGTCCTAGAACATGTTGTAATGCATGATAGGAATGGAATGGAGCAACAGTATGGTAGAGGTTGCATCACCACACCCACCTAAGTGTGTGTGACTAGTTGGGTTATTGTGGTTTGGAAAACAACACATGCAATGACACTCCATGTGCCAAACCATGGTCAGAAAGCCCTAGAACATGTTGACATGCAACATTGGAATGCAATGGAGTAAAAGTGTGGCGGAGGTTGCATCACAACACCCAGCTAAGTGTGTGGGGCCATGTCGGTCATCGTGGTTTGGAAAAGAACACATGCAATGAGACTCCATGTGCCAAACCATGGTCAGAAAGCCCTAGAACATGCTGGAATGCAACATTTGATTGCAATGGAGCACTGGTGTGGCAGAGGAGGCATCACAACACCCACCTGAGTGTGTGTGGCCATGTGGGTCATTATGGTTTGGAAAAGAGCACATACAATGACACTCCATGTGCCAAACCATGGTTAGAAAGCCCTAGAACATGCTGGAATGCAACATTAGAATGCAATGTTGCACTAGTGTGGAAGAGGTTGTATCACCACACCCAACTAAGTGTGTATGGCCATTTGGGTCATTGTGGTTTGGAAAAGGGCACATGCAATGACACTCCATATGCCAAACCATGGTAAAAAAGACCTAGTACATGCTGGAATGCAAGATTGGAATGCAATGGAGCACCCTTGTGGCAGAGGTTGGATCACCGCACCCACCTAAGTGTGTGTACCCATGTGGGTAATTGTGGTTCGCAAAAGAACACATGCAATAATGACACCCCATGTGCCAAACCATGGTCAAGAAGTCCTAGAACATGCTGTAATGCATGATTGGAATTTAGGGGAGCACCAGTGTGGTAGAGGTTGCATCACCACACCCACCTAAGTGTGTGTGACCAGTTGGGTTATTGTGGTTTGGAAAACAACACATGCAGTGACATTCCATGTGCGAAACCATGGTCATAAAGCCCTAGAACATGCCGGAATGAAAAATTGGATTGCAATGGAGCACCAGTCTGGCAGAGGTTGCATCACAACACCCACCTGAGTGTGTGTGGACATGTGGGTCAATGTGGTTTGGAAAAGAGAACATGCAATGATAGTCCATGTGCAAATCCATGGTCAAAAAGCGCTAGAACATGTTGGAATGCAACATTGGAATGCAATGTTGCACTAGTGTGGCAGAGGCTGCATCACCACACCCAACTGAGTGTGTGTGGCCATTTGGGTCATTGTGGTTTGGAAAAGGGCACATGCAATGACACTCCATGTGCCAAACCACGGTCAAAAGCCCTAGAAAATGCTAGATTGCAACATTGGAATGCAATGGAGCACCCGTGTGGCAGAGGATGGATCACCGCACCCATCTGAGTGTTTGTGGCCATGTGGGTCATTGTGGTTTGGAAAATAACACATGCAATAATGACACCCCATGTGCCAAACCATGGTCAAAAATTCCTAGAACATGTTATAATGCATGATTGGAATGCAATGGAGCACCAGTGTGGTAGAGGTTGCATCACCACACCCACCTAAGTGTGTGTGACTAGTTGGGTTATTGTGGTTTGGAAAACAACACATGCAATGACACTCCATGTGCCAAACCATGGTCAGAAAGCCCTAGAACATGTTGACATGCAACATTGGAATGCAATGGAGTAAAAGTGTGGCGGAGGTTGCATCACAACACCCACCTAAGTGTGTGGGGCCATGTCGGTCATCGTTGTTTGGAAAAGAACACATGCAATGACACTCCATGTGCCAAACCATGGTCTGAAATCCCTAGAACATGCTGAAATGAAACATTGGATTGCAATGGAGCACCAGTGTGGCAGAGGTGGCATCACAACACCCACCTGAGTGTGTGTGGCCATGTGGGTCATTATGGTTTGGAAAATAGCACATGCAATGACACTCCATGTGGCAAAGCATGGTTAGAAAGCCCTAGAACATGCTGGAATGCAACATTGGAATGCAATGTCGCACTTGGGTGGCAGAGGTTGCATCACCACACCCACCTAAGTGTGCGGGGCCGTGTGGGTCATTGTGGTATGGAAAAGAACACATGCAATGACACTCCATGTGCCAAACCATGGTTAGAAAGCCCTAGAACATGCTGGAATGCAACATTGGAATGCAATGTTGCACTACTGTGGTTGATATTGTATCACCACACCCAACTGAGTGTATGTGGCCATTTGGGTCATTGTGGTTTGGAAAAGGGCACATGCAATGACACTCCATGTGTCAAACCATGGTCAAAAAGCCCTAGAACATGCTGGAATGCAACATTGGAATGCAATGGAGCACCCTTGTGGCAGAGGATGGATCACCGCACCAGCCTGAGTGTGTGTACCCATGTGGGTAATTGTGGTTCGCAAAAGAACACATGCAATAATGACGCCCCATGTGCCAAACCATGGTCAAGAAGTCCTAGAACGTGCTGTAATGCAAGATTGGAATTTAGTGGAGCACCAGTGTGGTAGAGGTTGCATCACCACACCCACCTAAGTGTGTGTGACCAGTTGGGTTATTGTGGTTTGGAAAACAACACATGAAGTGACATTCCATGTGCCAAACCATGGTCATAAAGCCCTAGAACATGCCGGAATGCAAAATTGGATTGCAATGGAGCACCGGTGTGGTAGAGGTTGCATCACAACACCTACCTGAGTGTGTGTGGACATGTGGGTCATTGTGGTTTGGAAAAGAGAACATGCAATGATACTCCATGTGCCAATCCATGGTCAAAAAATGCTAGAACATGTTGGAATGCAAGGTTGCACTAGTGTGGCAGAGGTTGCATCACCACACCCAACTGAGTGTGTGTGGCCATTTGGGTCATTGTGGTATGGAAAAGGGCACATGCAATGACACTCCATGTGACAAAGCATGGTCAAAAGGTCCTAGAACATGCTGGAATGCAACATTGGAATGCAATGGAGCACCCGTGTGGCAGGTGATGGATCACCGCACCCACCTGAGTGTTTGTGGCCATGTGGGTCATTGTGGTTTGGAAAATAACACATGCAATAATGACACCCCATGTGCCAAACCATGGTCAAAAAGTCCTAGAACATGTTGTAATGCATGATTGGAATGCAATGGAGCACCAGTGTGGTAGAGGTTGCATCACCACACCCACCTAAGTGTGTGTGACTAGTTGGGTATTGTGGTTTGGAAAACAACACATGCAATGACAATCCACGTGCCAAACCATGGTCAGAAATCCCTAGAACATGCTGACATGCAACATTGGAATGTAATGGAGTAAAAGTGTGGCGGAGGTTGCATCACAACACCCACCTAAGTGTGTGGGTCCATGTGGGTCATCGTGCTTTGGAAAAGAACACATGCAATGACACTCCATGTGCCAAACCATGGTTTGACATCCCTAGAACATGCTGGAATGCAACATTGAATCGCAATGGAGCACTAGTGTGGCAGAGCTGGCATCATAACAGCCACCTGAGTGTGTGTGGCCATGTGGGTCATTGTGGTTTGGAAAAGAGCACATGCAATGACACTCCATGTGCCAAACCATGGTGAGAAAGCCCTAGAACATGCTGGAATGCAACATTGTAATGCAATGTTGGAGTAGTGTGGCAGAGGTTGCATCACCACGCCCACATAAGTGTGTGGGGCAAAGTGGGTCACTGAGGTTTGGAAAAGAACACATGCAATGACACTCCATGTGCCATACCATCGTCAGAAAGCCCTAGCACATGCTGGAATGCAACATTGGAATCCAATGTAGCACTAGTGTGGCAGAGGTGGCATCACAACACCCACCTGAGTGTGTGTGTCCATGTGGGTCATTATGGTTCGGAAAAGAGCACATGCAATGCCAGTCCATGTGTCAAACCATGCTCAAAAAGCCCTAGAACATGCTGGAATGCAACATTGGAATGCAATGGAGCACCCTTGTGGAAGAGGTTTGGTCACCGCACCCACCTAAGTGTGTGTGGCCATGTGGGTCATTGTGGTTTGCAAAACAACACACGCAATAACGACACCCCATGTGCCAAACCATGGTTAGAAAGTCCTAGAACATGCTCTAATGCATGATTGGAATGAAGTGGAGCAACAATGTGGTAGAGCTTGCATCACCACACCCACCTAAGTGTGTGTGACCAGTTGGGTTATTGTGGTTTGGAAAACAACACATGAAATGTCACTCTATGTGCCAAACCATGGCCAGAAAGCCCTAGAACATGCTGGGATGCAAAATTGGATTGCAATGGAGCACAAGTGTGGCAGAGGTTGCATCACAACACCCACTTGAGTGTGTGTGGACATGTGGGTCATTGTGGTTTGGAAAAGAGAACATGCAATGACACTCCATGTGCCAAGCCATGGTCAGAATACGCTAGAACATGTTGGAATGCAACATTGGAATGCAATGTTGCACTAGTCTGGCAGAGGTTGCAGCACCACACCCACCTGAGTGTGTGTGGCCATTTGGGTCATTGTGGATTGGAAAAGGGCACATGCAATAACACTCCATGTGCCAAACCATGGTCAAAAAGCCCTAGAACATGCTAGAATGCAACGTTGGAATGCAATGGAGCACCCGTGTGGTAGAGGTTGGATCATGGCACCCACCTGAGTGTTTGTGGCCATGTGGGTCATTGTGGTTTGGAAAATAACACATGCAATAATGACACCCCATGTGCCAAACCATGGTCAGAAAGTCCAAGAACATGTTGTAATGCATGATTGGAATGCAATGGAGAACCAGTGTGGTAGAGGTTGCAGCACCACACCCACGTAAGTGGGTGTGACTGGTTGGGTTATTGTGGTTTGGAAAACAACACATGCAATGACACTCCATGTGCCAAACCATGGTCAGAAAGCCCTAGAACATGCTGGAATGCAACATTGGAATGCAATGGAGTAACAGTGTGGCGGAGGTTGCATCACAACACCCACCTACGTGTGTGGGGCCATGTGGGTCACTATGGTTTGGAAAAGAACACATGCAATGAGACTCCATGTGCCAAACCATGGTCAGAAAGCACTAGAACATGCTGGAATGCAACACTGGATTGCAAAGGAGCACTATTGTGGTACAGGAGGCATCACAACACCCACCTGAGTGTGTGTGGCCATGTGGGTTATTATGGTTTGGAAAAGAGCACATACAATGACACTCCATGTCCCAAACCATGGTTACAAAGCCCTAGAACATGCTGGAATGCAACATTGGAATGCAATGTTGCACTACTGTGGTAGAGATTGTATCACCACACCCAACTGAGTGTATGTGGCCATTTGGGTCATTGTGGTTTGGAAAAGGGCACATGCAATGACACTCCATGTGTCAAACCATGGTCAAAAAGCTCTAGAACATGTTGGAATGCAACATTGGAATGCAATGGAGCACCCTTGTGGCAGAGGTTGGATCACCGCACCAGCCTGAGTGTGTGTAGCCATGTGGGTAATTGTAGTTTGCAAAAGAACACATGCAATAATGACGCCCCATGTGCCAAACCATGGTCGAGAAGTCCTAGAACATGCTGTAATGCATGATTGGAATGTAGTGGAGCACCAGTGTGGTAGAGGTTGCATCACCACACCCACCTAAGTGTGTGTGACCAGTTGGATTATTGTGGTTTGGAAAACAACACATGCAATGACACTCCATGTGCCAAACCATGGTCATAAAGCCCTAAAACATGCTGAAATGCAAAATTGGATTGCAATGGAGCACCAGTGTGGCAGAGGTTGCATCACAACACCTACCTGAGTCTGTGTGGACATGTGGGTCATTGTGGTTTGGAAAAGAGAACATGCACTGATACTCCATGTGCCAATACATGGTCAAAAAATGCTAGAACATGTTGGAATGCAAGGTTGCACTAGTGTGGCAAAGGTTGCATCACCACACCCAACTGAGTGTGTGTGGCCATTTGGGTCATTGTGGTATGGAAAAGGGTACATGCAATGACACTCCATGTGACAAAGCATGGTCAAAAAGTCCTAGAACATGCTGGAATGCAACATTGGAATGCAATGGAGCACCCGTGTGGCAGGTGATGGATCACCGCACCCACCTGAGTGTTTGTGGCCATGTGGGTCATTGTGGTTTGGAAAATAACACTTGCAATAATGACACCCCATGTGCCAAACCATGGTTAAAAAGTCCTAGAACATGTTGTAATTCATGATTGGAATGCAATGGAGCACCAGTGTGGTAGAGGTTGCATCACCACACCCACCTAAGTGTGTGTGACTAGTTGGGTATTGTGGTTTGGAAAACAACACATGCAATGACACTCCACGTGCCAAACCATGGTCAGAAAGCCCTAGAACATGCTGACATGCAACATTGGAATGTAATGGAGTGAAAGTGTGGCGGAGGTTGCATCACAACACCCACCTAAGTGTGTGGGGCAATGTGTGTCATTGTGGCTTGGAAAAGAACACATGGAATGACACTCCATGTGCCAAACCATGGTTTGAAATCCCTAGAACATGCTGGAATGCAACATTGAATCGCAATGGAGCACTAGTGTGGCAGAGCTGGCATCATAACACCCACCTGAGTGTGTGTGGCCATGTGGGTCACTATGGTCTGGAAAAGAGCACATGCAATGACACTCCATGTGCCAAACCATGGTTAGAAAGCCCTAGAACATGCTGGAATGCAACATTGGAATGCAATGTAGCACCCTTGTGGCAGAGATTGGATCACCGCACACACCTCAGTGTGTGTGGCCACGTATGTCATTGTGGTTTGCAAAAGAACACATGCAATAATGACACCCCATGTGCCAAACCATGGTCATAAAGTCCTTGAACATGATCTAATGCATGATTGGAATGCAATGGAGCACCAGTGTGGTCGAGGTTGCATCACCACACCCACCTAAGTGTGTGTGACCAGTTGGGTTATTGTGGTTTGGAAAACAACACATGCAATGACAATCCATGTGCCAAACCATGTCTAGAAAGACCTAGAACATGCTGGAATGCAAAATTGGATTGCAATGGAGCACCAGTGTGGCAGAGGTTGCATCACAAAACCCACCTGAGTGTGTGTGGACATGTGGGTCATTGTGGTTTGGACAACAGAACATGCAATGAGACTCCATGTGCCAAACCATGGTCAGAAAACGCTAGAACATGTTGGAATGCAACATTGGAATGCGATGTTGCACTAGTGTGGCAGAGGTTGCATCACCACACCCAACTGAGTGTGTGTGGCCATTTGGGTCATTGTGGTTTGGAAAATAACACATGCAATAATGACGCCCCATGTGCCCAACCATGGTCAGAAAGTCCTAGAACATGCTGTAATGCATGATTAGAATGCAATGGAGCACCAGTGTGGTAGAGGTTGCATCACCACACCCACCTAAGTGTGTGTGACTAGTTGGGTCATTGTGGTTTGGAAAAGAACACATGCAATGACCCTCCATTTTCCGACATCATCATCGACAAGAACAAGCGGTTGACCCACAACATCCACAACCGCACCATGCAAGACATCACTGGCACCATGATCCTCATGCTCATCCCCAAAACCAAGAAGAACATGATCGCCCTCCACAACAAGCGATGGTACAAGTGCCACCACCTCCTCAAGAACAAGAACGCCATGGTGAAGAGAACCGCCATGATAGGCGCCAACACCCGCAACATGACCATCGCCAACAGCAACAAGCCCATCAAGCACCGCAATGGGATACAAGTGACGATGATGAGGATGCACACCGCACGAGACCCAACAACCGCTATGCTCATCCCCACCATCTTCATCAACAACCAATAAATGCAAATGATCCTGATCAAAGGCGTAGAAGAGACTTTGAGCATCAAGCTAGTCCTCCACCGCCACCTCGAGACAATCGAGCTCCTCCTCCCCCACGTCCTCCAAGTGAAGCAAGCATGCGACAAGAATGTCACAGCAACCACCGTGAGAATGAAGATGGAAAGTTTGGGAAGCTAAGTTCATTATGCCCAAGTTCAAGGGAGAAGAAGACGCCGATGGATACATTGATTGGGTGCTCAAAGTTGACAAAATCTTCCGAGTCCACAACTACTCCGAAGAGAAGAAAGTTGCAATGGCATCCCTTGAGTTTGAGGACTATGCAAATGTTTGGTGGGAAGACTTCCAAAAACACCGCGATATGCAAGATGAACCTCCTATCACCACTTGGGAAGAGATGAAGGAATTGATGTACACAAGAGTTGATAGGGATCAAGATGGGGATCCTAAGATTGTTGTCCTGATCGTTCACATCGAGTAACCTGGATAGGAATCCTTCCAACAACGCCAATGAACATCACCTGAAGAAGAGGAATTAATCCAGCAAGCAACATGGAGAAGATCACCATGCCTCAAACCAAAACACGACAATCCTTGATGAACACAAGAACCTTAGCGAAATAATCAATACGATAGATAACACAACATCATCGTCCCCAGAGGGATGCTCACCGAGCAACTCACACAATAGTTTTAGACTAAACAACTCAATTTCAAGCTAACCCTAAAAACCATGATTTACAAGCCTATATAAAGGTTGCTGGATGTCCAACATAGAGTTGGGCTCAAAACCAAACATATCTCCAACTTTCCTAACTTAAAAGGACTCTATTTGTAAACTGTCAAAAAACATTCGTCGACTTGTTTCGGTTGCCGCGCACAGCTCATAACTAACCAGGAGACGTGCAAGTACGCGTTGGAAATATCTCGGAAATATCTTTCCAACAAGTACGTATTTGCTTAATTTGGAGTTAGTATGTGGAAACGACGTCCGTTTCAATTTCAGAGCTTTTGTCTGTCCGAACTAAACCTTCCTGCTTGGTCGCCTTCCATCTCTCGGTCGCCTTCGTCTTGATGATCTTATCTTGCACCTTCCTCCCACTCCTCCCTCACCCATATCGTGCCCATATCATCATCCCCCATTTAAGAAGTGTTTTCCCTAATGCGTGCGGGTCGGGTCGGGAAAAGGTGGCGTGATATGAACAATCGTTTCACGTGTCTTCGCCATGTTCAAGTCTTGCATGCCTTCCACTCCGCAACCTCCCTCTCGGCTTCCTTGACTTGAAACATCCCGTGGCACCTGCACCTCCTTGCATCTCCATATGACCTTGGACCTAGTCACCACCATCTTCTTCTTATTCTTCTTCTTCTTCTTCTCAACTCTTGTTGGAACCCATGTTTGTTGAACTTGGACCTTCTTTCATGACCTTGCATAAGATGAGTAATTCCTGGACCACACAACTGACGAACATATCCATCTTTGCCTCTATGCATCCGCACAACTGTCCCAACAAATGCCACACAGGTGTGCTAACAAAACTGCTCTGGTTACCCTGCTGCACCTCATGCACTAGAACATCAGGAGCACAAATATCATCCGTCTGAACACCTGTGTTAATACAAACAACCTTCTGAACACTTGTTGCAACATTCTTCCTCTCAGCAATAAGTGGATGCACTTCAACTAGCTTGTCACTAACAAGTTCCACTAGCTTGTCATCTACGGGCATAGCTGAAGCAATATCAACATTGTTGCACTGTGCATCATGCTCTCCATCCTGCACCTTAGCTAGCCTAGATTTTGGCTTAGCCTTGTGCACCTTCTCCTAATGTACCGCCAGCTCTACATCTGACTTTATGTGGTCATCTTGCATAGGCTTGAAAGTCTGATGTTTGCCACCATGCACAAAGGAATATGTATTTGCTCTTCCAGCATGCGTAGCATTGCGATCATACTGCCATGGACGACCAAGTAACATCCCACATACCTCCAATGACAATACATCACACTCCACCTCATCAACATAGTCACCAACTATAAATGGCACACGCACCTTGTGAGTAATCTTCATCATACCACAACTATTCATCAACTCAACAAGCCTCGGTTCTGGAATACGCCATTTCGATAAACCCAAAGCTTCCACAACTGCCTTGCTAATGCCATTATAGTAGCTACCATTGTCAATCATCAACTTCCATGCTTTGCCCTTGATCATGCACTACGCCTGAAATAAATTCCATCGCTGGCCTCTATCCGTTGCCATAAAAGTCTCATCTTGTATTCTTGAGTTACATATTCAGCCCACTCAATGGTACAACATCTTCCATTGTAGTTGCAACGCACACAACAACCTTGTCAGCATCAGGCTGCTTCTCTTTAGAAAATTTTGGCCCCACCAGGCCGACCAATTGCACTGAAACAACTGCTGGAGCCTCCTTTACATGAGATGGAATGGGCATAACTGGATCCTTGGGCGACTGCTGGACTGCCTTCACGGGCTTGGGACAAAATACCTTACGACAAGGAGATATAAAACAGCCACGCAAAAAATTACTGAAGTACATCCAAGTTGCATCAACAATATCCTTCTCACACATCTCCTTATTACACTAACAAGCTATCTCCTCACCCACACGTCGTAATGCAAGAAGCATACGTGTAGGATTATCCAAATATTCATATGTATCACATCTGTAAAAACCATCTTGCATATGACGTTCCCACAACTCATATTCATCATACGTCGCCATATGGACCAGTCTCCACCTGATTTGGGAATCATCACATACTACCCCGTCCAAGATGTCGAGATAATCATTGTACACATCACCAGATCTCTTCCCAAACGTGCACCATTTGCCAAAAAATCACCCTGAAACGACTACATGATTCCTAGCATGAACTGCAGAACAGAAAAATTTCAGGGCCAGACTGTCCTAGTCGGACGGATACTCCGAGAGGAAACCGTCGGACACTTCGGTGCATGGATGTAGAGATCCAATCTGCTCTGCCTCAACTCTCTAATCTCCACCAAGAACAAACTTAGTTGATCAATCAACACAATCTCGCTGTGAGCAACGTGGTGCTCGGATACCACATGATAGGGATGAAGCCGAGCATCCTAAGATTGTTGTCCCGATCTTTCACAGTGAGTAACCTAGATAGGAATTCTTCCAACAACGCCAATGAACATCATATGAAGAAGAGGAATTAATCCAGCAAGCAACATGGATAAGATCACCATGCCTCAAACAAAAACACGACAATGCTTGATGAACACAAAAACCTCCGCGACAATATCAATACGATAGATAACACAACATCGTCATCCCCGAAGGAATCCTCACCAAGCAATTCACACAATAGTTTTAGACTCAACAACTCAATTTCAAGCAAACCCTAAAAACCAGGATTTATAGGCCTATATAAAGGATGTTGGATGTTCAACATAGAGTTGGGGTCAAAACCAAACATATCTCTAACTTTCCTAACTTAAAAGGACTCTATTTGTAAACTGACAGAAAACATCCGTCGACTTGTTTTTATTGTCGCGCACAGCTTGTAACGAACCGGGGGACGTGCGAGTACCCTGTAACACCCCCGGGATTAGGGTTAAACAAATCCAGACCTTAGCCTAACATAAGCTTAATCTAGAGCTCGAGGATATCTAGTGAGAAATCGGTAACACAATAGTTACCCTGCGACATAAAAATTATTATAAGAAGCTCATAATTGAGTGAAGAACCAAAATATTACAAGGAGAGGTCACTGACCATAAACATCAAACAACGGAAGGAAAATTATGCTATTAAGTATTGCAAACTTAACAAATGGCCTAAGAGGCCTGAAGCATAACGATGACGTCCCAACCCATAGATTCCAGGCTGCCGGCCATCATCGGTGTCGATGTCGTACCAAAATTTTCTTCAAGGGAACACTTATTATGCTACAAAAGTATCAACAAAGAAATGGTGAGTACAGGGTGTACTCCGCAAGACATATGGATGGTGGGGTTATTTTGCATAAAGCCATCTTTGTTTTATAAAACAAGAGGGAGAAGGAGCTCGTCTACTCAGAATATTTTAAAAGGGGATAAGAGAGCGACATTTCTGAAGAATTGATCATCATCTTTTGATATCCACCAAAGTAATCCTCATCTCACAACTAGGATCACCACCTCATACCCAAGAGGAAGCATCCTTAAGCACACGTTGCAACTGGCAAGTTTTATGATTAGGTTAATGTTCTCTATGATCTTAGAATCCGGTCACCAAGCGTTCATAATCGTGAACACGGCTTTCCGAAAACATTTAACTCTGCAGGGGTGTACAACTTTACCCACACGTACCAACTGACTCTTAATGCCACTAGATAAGCCCTCTTCCTTGGAAGGCCAGCAGAGGGTGGTTGGACACGACCTTTACCTTGCTTTCGCCGAGACCATGAGTCACGCCCTAAGGATGGTTCCTCTGTAACAGGTAAAATCCCGAAGTCGGTCCCTAGAGATGTGGGCGAGGTTGGTTTACCAGGGGTGCCATCTACCCCAAGCAACCGCGGCCACGCTTACCTACCTGTATGAATGCACCTCCTTCACCCCCTCTTTCAAAAACATTTTCAATGCATATGTCGAATGGAACGCCGAACTATGTGACTCATGGAATCTACTAGGAAAGTTAGTTACTTGTGAGGTTTTCCAGGCCCTGTGTGGCTGTACGCTCGTCTCGGTTCCAAAGGCAAGAACTCGGGTCCTAGTACTGACGAGCATGGGACTACAAAAACCACATCCCACCGTGGCCTCCCATACAAACATAAGCATGTTTAACCTTTACCACTGTTCTTACCTCATCAGTATACCTTGTTCTACTGTCATACTAGATTCTCTGCATTTGATACATCATCTAGATGAACCAGCATTGACAGCTAAGCATGGCTAAGCAAGACACAGATAAAAGCTCTAGCAGTGCACACAAGCCAAACCTAGTTATGCTAGGAGAAGTGGATCAGGTAATATAAGCTCAACGGAGTAATGCAACATATAGGATACTCTATCTATCGATAAAAGACCACAGTAGAATCATATGCATCATGGCAAGAGATGAAATACTTTCGAAACCATAGGATTGTGTAATGGTGGGGATATGCTTGGTGATACGTCCATTTTGCATCACTATTCTATGTCTTAATTCACTATTATTCATTGATATATTTCGTATTGAGAGGTGATACTTTTGTTATTTCATCTGTTTTTTCATGGTTGATGACTTTTGGAGCATGGACCGCTGCAGTCAGGATTCTGATGGAAAAGGTGTTGTTTGGAGGCAAAATTCGCGAAGATCAGAAAATCCAGGAAAATATATGGAAAATCCTATTTTTCCAGAAGACTAAGGATGCCAGAAGATGGAGTGGAGATGGGCCAAATAGGGCCCACACCACTCCCTGGCACGGGCAGCCCTAGGCTGCGAGAGCAGGTGGTGTGGCCACCCTGGCCCACCTCTGTCTCTCCCCTCTAGCGTATATCATCCTTCCGAAACCCTAAGACTCGGGGAGCGACCACAAAAAGATTCCGCCGCCTCTGCGGGGCGGAAAACACCGAGAGAGAAAGATCTCTTCGGCAGACAGATTTCTGCCAAGGGAATTCCATCCCAGAGAGGGGAGATCGTCGCCATCAACACCACCATCAAGCTGGACTTCATCGGGATCATCATCATCACCACCACCATCATCACCATCAGCACCCTCATCACCATCTCCATATTGCTGTAACAATTGAGTTGAATCTTGCATTAGTTCATAGGGGAAACATTCGCGGTGTTGATTACTCTTTCTAGTTGATGCTATTGAGTGAACCGTTGAATTATTTTTTATGTTCATATTGTTATACATCATTATTCCATCTCGGGTCATGATCCATATGATGTCTTGTGAGTAGTTCGTTTTGTTCTTGAGGACATGGGAGAAGTCATGTTGTTAGTAGTGGAGTTGTGTTGAGAAAGATTCAATAGATTGTTATTTAAGTTGTGGTGTACTTCTTCTTGTGGTGTCATGTGAACGTCGACTACATGACAATTCACCTATATGGGCCTAGGGGAATGCATTGTGTATTTGGCTACTAATCGTAGGGGTTGCCGGAGTGACAGAAACTAAACCCCCGTTAGGAAACCATTACACAAGGGACGTAAGGGTCTTAGAGTTTAAAGCTGTGGTTAGGTCTCTACCTTAATTACTTTCTTGTACTTACGGATGTTTGCAAGGGGTATAATCACAAATATGTATTAGTCTTGGATGGGGCGGTACATTAGCACAGGTTCACCCACACAACACTTAGCAAGCTAAAGAAGATTAATCAATTATATGAAGCGAAAGCACTTGACAGTCTTCCCATGTGTCCTCGAGAATTGGGCCACTTGCTGCATTTATTCCTACTGTCTTTTATTTACTCGTACTTTGTTTACTTGCTTTATCGAAAACCCCTAACAATCCGTTTTGCTAAGTATTTGCAGAGAATTCCTGATCCATACCACTAGCTAGCATCTTCTGCTCCTCGTTGGGTTCGACACTCTTACTTATCGATAATACTGCGATACACCCCCTATACTTGTGGGTCATCAAGACTATTTTCTAGCGCCGTTGCTGGGGAGTGAAGCGCTATTGGAGAGTGGAACTGGTAAAGGAAACTTCTACTGTGAGTATTGTTTATTACTGTTAGTTGCTTTATTTTCGTTATGGATAATTCGCTGAGTTTCTTATTTGGTAATGCTACTACCACTGCTAAGGTAGTAGATAAGCCACCACCTGCTGAGAATGATGTTTTCAAAATACCTACAAGAATTATTGATCGTGTTATGGATAACTACTATGTTGGGGATGGAACTGTCCATCCCGGTGATCATTTGCTCTTTATACACGAATTATGCGGGTTGTTCAAGTGTGCAGGTATTACTACAGATCAAGATAAGAAGAAGTTATTCTCATTATCACTGAAAGGAAGAGCTGAGGAATGGTATAAGCTGCTGAAGAATGGTCAAGCTCTGGAATGGGAGGAAATAGTGCCTCTCTTGTATTCAAAGTTTTATCCTCCTAGTGAGATTAATAAAGATCAGAATCAAATATACAACTTTTGGCCTTTTTATGGAGAGAGCATAGCTCAAGCTTGGGGGAGAATGAAGTTACTAATGCTCAAATGTCCCATGCATGAGCTCCCCAACAATATTATTATCAATAACTTTTATGCAAGGCTCCCTCTACATGACAAAGATTTATTGGATGCTTCTTGTGCTGGATCGTTCACTCGTATGGAATAAGAAGTTAATGGGATCTTCTGGACCGTATTCAAGACAATGCTGAAGCTTGGGAGAATGATAAAGGTAGAAAGTCAGGTATAAATTATGATTATGAAGGCATTGAATCTTTTATGGGAACTGATGACTTTCAGAATATTAGTAATGCTTATGGTCTTGATTTGCAAGTTATTATGAATTGCTTTAGAGCTTTTGCTTCTTATATTGAAATTCCAAAAAGGGGATGGAATAAGTACCATGCACCTTATAAAGATTTTGTTGACTGTGTTCCTGTTGGGAGCACTGAGTGTTACATTACTGATCATATCTTACATGAACCTTATATCGAGAAGATTCCCTTCCCAGATAAGGTGAAGGATCATCCTATGATAACTAATGTAATCACTAAAAGTGAAAAGAGAACTGTAAAACCTGATGAACAAATAAACGTTGAACCTGTGGTAGCAATTGTGAAAGACCTTGTCACTAAAAGCATAGAAGAGGGACACATAGTCTTTTGTGAGGATGCTTCTAATATTGTTTCACATCCTAATAGAACTAAAAAATCTAGTGTTCCTGTGCTTTCTATTAGAATTGGTGATCATTGCTATTATGGTTTATGTGATATTGGTGCAAGTTCCGGTGCTATTCCTTATGAGCTTTACAGAGAAATTATGCATGAAATCAGTTCCTGCGAATTGGAAGAGATTGGTGTGGTTATTCACCTTTCTAATAGAGAGACCATCTCTCCAATTGGTATCGTACAAGACGTGGATGTTCTTTGTGGTAAGATCAAGTATCCTGCTGATTTTCTAGTACTTGGTTCAACTGCTAGTAAAACTTATCCTAACATTTTTGGTAGACCTTTCTTGAGTACTTGTGGAGCTATTATTGATTGCAAGAGGGAGAAAATCTTGATTAAGTTTGATGGGGAATCTTATGAGTTTAATTTTTGAAATTTGCTAAAGAACCTTGCGAATAGGAAACCCATAATGAGGATTTTAGAGTTGAACAACTTACTTCTATCTCTCTTGCTCCTAAGAATGCTTTGCAGCAATTTATGGAAGATCACGAAAGTGAGATCTTCATGGAAGAAAGGAATGAGATTGACGAGATCCTCCGTCGTTAACCCCAGATGCTAAAGCATGACTTGCCTATAGAAGACTTGGGTACCACGTTGCCACCTAAAAAGGATCCGGTTTTCGATCTAAAACCTCTCCCTGATGATCTTAAATATGCTTATATTGATGATAAAAAGATATATCCTATTATTATTAGCTCTAAACTTTCAGGAAAGGAAGAAGAAAGGTTGTTGGAGGTTTTGAAGAAATACCGAGGAACTATGGGCTATACTCTAGATG
This sequence comes from Avena eriantha, assembly GCA_910589775.1. Lineage (NCBI taxonomy): Eukaryota > Viridiplantae > Streptophyta > Magnoliopsida > Poales > Poaceae > Avena > Avena eriantha. Next base: position 251,559,317 of record OU342741.1, on the reverse strand, counting down.
ATTTAAAAGGGATTTCACCTACTATATGCCAGCATTCTATCAACATCGAGCCAGATGCAAAGCTAGTAGTAGAGCACCAACGACGTTTAAACCCTGGGATGAAGGAAGTGGTAAGGAATGAGGTATTGAAACTCCTTGATGTTGGTATTATTTACCCTATTGCTCACAGTGAATGGGTTAGTCCTGTTCATTGTGTTCCTAAAAAGGAGGTATTACCGTTGTTCCTAATGATAATGATGAGATTATTCCTCAAAGAATAGTAGTAGGCTATAGGATGTGCATTGATTTTAGAAAATTCAATAAAGTTACTAAGAAATATCATTACCCGCTTCCTTTTATTGATCAAATGTTGGAAAGGTTGTCTAAAAAGACCCATTTTGTTTTCTTGATGGTTATTCTGGTTTCTCTCAAATTGCTGTTAAACAACAAGATCAAGAAAAAACTACTTTTACTTGCCCTTATGGAACTTATGCTTATAGACATATGCCTTTTGGTTTATGTAATGCTCCTGCTACTTTTCAAAGGTGCATGTCTGCTATCTTTCATGGTTTTTGTGAGGAAATTGTAGAAGTGTTCATGGATGACTTTTCTGTCTATGGAACTTCTTTTGATAATTGTCTACACAACCTTGATAAAGTTTTGCAGAGATGTGAAGAAACTAATCTTGTTCTTAATTGGGAGAAATGCCACTTCATGGTTAATGAAGGGATTGTCCTTGGGAATAAAGTTTCTGAAAGAGGCATAGAAGTTGATAGAGCTAAGGTTGAGGCAATTGAGAAGATGCCATGTCCAAGAGACATCAAAGGTATTCGTAGTATCCTGGGTCATGCTAGTTTCTATAGAAGGTTTATTAAAGACTTTTCTAGGATATCAAAACCCCTTACTAACCTTCTTCAAAAATATGTACCATTCGTTTTGGATGATGATTGTAAGGAAGCTTTTGAAACTCTTAAGAAGGCTTTAACTACAGCTCCTATTGTTCAACCACCTGATTGGAGTTTACCCTTTTAAATAATGTGTGTTGCTAGTGATTTTGCTGTAGGTGCTATCCTTGGGCAATGTATTGATAAAAAGTTAAACGTTATCCATTATGCTAGTAAGACTCTAGACGCTGCTCAAAGGAATTATGCCACTACTGAAAAGGAATTTCTAGCTGTTGTTTTTGCTTGTGATAAGTTTAGGCCCTATATATTAGACTCAAAAGTCACCATTCATACTGTTCATGATGCTATTAAATACCTTATGACGAAGAAGGATGCTAAGCCTAGGCTTATTAGATGGGTGCTGCTTTTACAGGAGTTTGATCTACATATAGTAGATAGGAAGGGTGCTGAAAACCTTGTAGCTGATAATTTATCTCGATTGGAAAACATCTCTTTTGACCCTATGCCTGTTAATGATAGTTTCCCAAATGAACAGTTAGCTACAGTAGGGGTAAGCTTGTGAGGGAACCCTTGGTACCCTGATTATGCTAACTTTATTGTCTGCAAGTATTTGCCTCCAACTTTTACAGCTCAACAAAGAAGGAAGTTCTTCTATGATTTGAGGCATTATTTTTGGGATGACCCACACTAATACAAAGAGGGAGTGGATGGTATTATGCGAAGATGTGTTCCAGAATATGAACAAAAGGAGATATTGCGTAAATGTCATGGTAGTGCTTATGGAGGACATCATGCAGGAGATAGAACTGCACAAAAGGTGCTACAATCAGGTTTCTACTAGCCTACCCTTTTTAAAGATGCAAGAAAATTTGTTTTATCTTGTGATGAATGTTAGCGTGTTGGTAATATTTCTAGACGCAATGAAATGCCTATGAACTACTCTCTAGTCATTGAACCTTTTGATTGCTGGGGATTCTACTTTATGGGTCATTTCCCTCCTTCGAAAGGTTACACTCATATTCTTGTTGCCGTTGATTATGTTACTGAGTGGGTAGAAGCCATTCCTACGAAGAGTGCTGACAGGGAAACCTCTCTAAAAATGCTTAAGGATGTTATCTTTCCTAGGTTTGGAGTGCCTAGGTATCTCATGACTGATGGGGGTTCTCATTTCATTCATGGTGGTTTTAGAAAGACCCATGCTAAGTATGATGTTAATCATAGAATTGCTTCAGATTATCAACCCCAAACTAGCGGGCAAGTAGAGTTATCAAATAGAGAAATTAAATCCATCTTGCAAAAGACTATTCATAGATCTAGAAAAAACTGGGCTAAAAAGTTGAATGATGTTTATGGGCTTATAGAACTGCTTACAAATATCCTATGGGGATGTCTCCTTATAAAATGGTTTATGGGAAAGCTTGTCACCTACCCTTAGAATTAGAACACAAAGCTTACTGGGCAGTTAAAGAACTAAATAGAGATTGTAAGCTCGCTGGTGAGAAAAGATTATTTGACTTAAGTTCTTTAGATGGATGGAGGAGTGAAGCCTATGAAAATGCTAGGCTCTTTAAGGAAAAAGTTAAAAGATGGCATGACAAGTGAATACTTAAGAGAGAATTTCATGTTGGTGAGAAAGTTCTATTGTATAGGTCTCGTCTCCGATTTTTTGCAGGAAAGCTACTATCAAAATGGGAAGGACCTTTCATCATTGAAGAAGCATATCGTTCAGGAGCAATAAAAATTTCTTCTCTAAAAGATAATACTACACAAGTAGTGAATGGGTAGCGACTCAAGCACTATATTGCTGGAGATTCTTACAATGAAGATGTTGATGCCTTTCAAGTTATAAATCTGGAGAAATTCATCAAGGACCAAATTCAGAGACCTACAGAGTCTGTTTTCAAATAGGTAACAGTTCTGGTAAGAAAAGTTCCGCGAAAATACTATTCAACTATATTTTTGTAGTTTTCAGTCAATAAGGGAAGTTACGAAGCAAAAAAGGGAAGGAAACGGAGCCATGGTGGCCCACACCACCCAGCGGCGCGGGCCCCCTGGCCGCGCCACCAGGTGGTGAGGCCACCCCAGACTCTGCCTCCGACCCGTTTTCACCCACTACCTTCCTCTTGTTATTAAACTTGGTAATATATAACCCCCACAGATCTTCCGAGGTTCGTATATCATGTTTTTGTCGTGTTTTCATTTCGATCTGTTTCTGCAAGGTAGAATCCCAGATTTGTAGCCACAATGTCTTCCACCGGATCAGCCGAGGGAGATTCCTTAGAAGACATCATCAACCCATACATGAGAGAGTAGAAGATTCATCCCAAGGAGTTGTTGCTCGAAGGTGGGGAGGTCCGGATTAAAGAGGTTCAAGGCTCTAAAGGTGAAGGAAGTTTGGAGGACAGGATGGAAGCACTAGAGCAAGAAGTCTTTAGGTACAAGATGGCAGAGCGCGAAGTGGATATCATCCATAAGATTTGTTCTGAAATCATCACCGAGCACCAAAAGGAGACTGCTGAACTCAAAGACGAAGTCCTCTCACTCCGCCAAACAACCAACGAACTACAAGCACAGTTCTATGACGTTCAAAATCAAAACTGTGATGCATAAGTGCTGCTGCAAGTTTCAGGATGTTGGAAACCACGATGTCCTTTGTTGATGGGAAGTCCTTACCCTTGAAGACGGATGAAGATGAGAGGAATCCACCACCACCGAAGGAGTAATTTGTCATCAGGTTTAGCATCCCCTTGGTTTGTTCCAAGCTTGGGGGAGTGCCGCGGTATCACATCACTATCTTCTATCTTTTTACCTTATTAGTAGAGTCATATCATGAATAGAGAAATTATTATGTAGTATGGTTTGCATTATGGAAGTGTCCCCTCTCTCGTTAGATATGTATCCTTTGGTGTGAGTTTCCGTTATGGAATATTAATGAGAAGTTCTATGATTTACTCTTTTTCATAGATTATATTAGTTTTCAATTCGTGGTTATATGATTGATCTTGTTATTAGTATTGGTAGCACTTTGGGATCATTGAGTTAATTTAGTTGGTTTTGGTAGACCTGGCTCGGTCAGTAGCAACTATTTTTGAGAGTTGAATGAAAAGATAAAGTACTCTAAAGAAAAATTATTTCATCATCTTTCTTTCTTGATTTTCTCATAAGTTTAGTATTCTCTAGTTAAGATCTTTTGTGCTTCCAAGGAAGATTGCATGTTTGTCTTTATCACTTGTATGTTTGTTTGTTTCCTTCAACTCTTATACTTGCTACGTAACCTTGCTAGCCAAAAACCTGTACTAAGAGGGAATTCTTCTCGTGCATCCACTCCTTTAAACCAAAACCTTTGCCATTTGTGTCCACCATACCTACCTAGTAGCATTATTGCTATTCCAAGTAAATTCTTGTTTTATCTACCTCCTAAATTAGACTTGTTATGTGAAAATTAGTGATTAAAGCTCTCACGAACTTGATGGCACACTTTACTTTCTTGCATTCAGTAAACTTGAACCATTTGATCCTTCTTTGTTGCGTATATGCTTGTGCTTTATGAATTGAAGTTAGCAGAACCATGTTTCATGGGGACCGCTTTCAACACTTCATTTGGTACTTTGTACCTAGTTGATATCATATTCTTTTGCTTATGGATACCGGCGGTGTGAAATAAAAGTGGAACTTTTAAGATCATGGAGTTTATATGTGTGTTAGAGAAACGCCCTGGGCCGCTAGCCTAAGCCATGCCTAATCATGGTGGAAACTTGCAGCATAACTATACTGAGAATTCTATGAAGCATCATCAATAAAAACCTATGCAAATAGCAAATAAAAAGATCGTTGAGATGCTCACTGTCTGCTTGCCTTGTCATTTTGATTATGGGATAGCTCTTGTGTCATGTGCAAGGGGTACCCCGTTGGCGGTTCTTAATGGTACACACGTTTTTACAATGAGAAGAGCTTGCTCGTGACTGAAGTTGAGTAGCATGAGGTTCGGTACTCATAAGTAAGGGGCATGGGACTCCAATTTCTAACATCTCAAGCATATCCTCTTAGTTGTGTCACTCTAACCTTAACCACCAAAAGATGCCTATGATAGGGGCAATGAGAGTTGAAAGCTAGTAAGTATCATAATTTTTGGGAGCTCTTTATGAGACTTGCAATCCCTTCTTCCCTCTGCGAAGGGCCTTTCTTTTACTTTTTGGTTGAGTCAGTAAACCTATTCCCTACTATGTTAGCAAGTATTTTGAGTTGTTGTGTTTCATTCATTCATATGATGATTTATTCAATCATGTTTCTTATGTTCCTTGCTTTGCACTTAGCTCTTATCTTGATGTTTACTACTTTGAAAGTTGTCATTGAAAACCAGTTATTTGTGAACTCCAGCAAATTATCAACTATTCTTTGACCAAGAGCTAAGTTTGCCATTACCAATTATGAGTCACTTTATGTATCTTTATTGTGTTTCTTTACTCATTACAAGTTGAGTTATATAATAGTGAGCTGTATTCTATTATGATCTATGTATTTGATGAATGTCATGCTTCTTGTCTGTATTCTTTTATCGACTCTTCACTCCATAAACCCGAGGCCATGTTTATTGAGCTCAGTTTCGCTTGGGGACAAGCGAAGTCTAAGCTTGGGGGTAGTTGATACGTCCATTTTGCATCACTATTCTATGTCTTAATTCACTATTATTCATTGATATATTTCGTATTGAAAGGTGGTACTTATGTTATTTCATCTGTTTTTGCATGGTGGACGACTTTTGGAACATGGACCGCTGCATTCAGGATTCTGATGGAAAAGGTGCCGTTTGGAGGCAAAATTCGCGAAGATCATAAAATCCGGGAAAATATACGGAAAATCCTATTTTTCTAGAAGACTAAGGATGCCAAAAGAAGGAGTGGAGATGGGCCACAGGAGGCCCACACCACCCCCTTGCGCGGGCAGCCCTAGGCCGCGCCAGCAGGTGGTGTGGCCGCCCTGGCCCAGCTCTGTCTCTCCCCTTTGGCGTATATCATCCTCCCGAAACCCTAAGACTCGGGGAGCAACCACAGAAAGATTCCGCCGCCTCTGCGGGGCGGAAAACACCGAGAGAGAAAGATCTCTCCGGCAGATAGATTTTTTCCTGGGGGAATTCCTTCCTGGAGAGGGGAGATCGTCGCCATCAACACCACCATCAAGCTGGACTTTATCGGGATCATCATCATCATCATCATCTTCACCATCATCACCATCAGCACCCTCATCACCATCTCCATATTGCTGTAACAATTGAGTTGAATCTTGCATTAGTTCACAGGGAAAACTTTCCCGGTGTTGATTAGTCTTTGTAGTTGATGCTATTGAGTGAACCGTTGAATTATTGTTTATGTTCAGATTGTTATACATCATTATTCCATCTCTGGTCATGATCCATATGATGTCTTGTGAGTAGTTTGTTTTGTTCTTGAGGACATGGGAGAAGTCATGTTGTTAGTAGTGGAGTTGTGTTGAGAAAGATTCAATAGATTGTTATTTAAGTTGTGGTGTACTTCTTCTAGTGGTGTCATGTGAACGTCGACTACATGACACTTCACCTATATGGGCCTAGGGGAATGCATTGTGTATTTGGCTACTAATTGTAGGGGTTGCCGCAGTGACAGAAACCTGAACCCCCGTTAGGAAACCATTGCACAAGGGACGTAAGGGTCTTAGAGTTTAAAGCTGTGGTTAGGTCTCTATCTTAATTACTTTCTTGTACTTACGGATGTTTGCAAGGGGTATAATCACAAGTATGTATTAGTCTTGGATGGGGCGGTACATTAGCACATGTTCACCCACACAACACTTAGCAAGCTAAAGAAGATTAGTCAACTATATGAAGCGAAAGCACTTGACAGTCTTCCCATGTGTCCTCGAGAATGTTTGGTCATCTTAAGTAATACAACCGGCTTGTCCTTTGCTGCATAAAGGATTGGGCCACTTGCTGCATTTATTCCTATTGTCTTTTATTTACTCGTACTTTGTTTACTTGCTTTATCGGAAACCCCTAAAAATCCATTTGCTAAGTATTTGCAGATAATTCCTGATCCATACCACTAGCCAGCACCTTCTGCTCCTCGTTGGGTTCGACACTCTTACTTATCGAAAATACTGCGATACACCCCCTATACTTGTGGGTCATCACTTGGCTTTGCCTGTTGATACTCAGAGATAGATCTTCGAAAGCCTTGTACTTGACTTGATTATAGTTGGTCAAGTATTGTTCCCCGGTCTTCGATGGTGTTGATCTCGGTCTTCGATCTTCATCTCGATATCGTATTCTACCGGAAAGAAGTAAACACCGGAAAGAAAGGGGGAACAACAATCAACACATGGCATCAATGCAATGCTCAAGCAAGGATGATGATATGACAAGTGAAATTGTATTTAAATAGAACCCTAAGGCATGTTTGGGAATTTAAGCGGCGTATGAGGGGTCCAAAACTTAAAACAGGAGAGACCCCGAAATCACCTGCGAGGTTCAATTGATTCTTCTAATTAAACTTGCCATTAAAGATGGTGAACAATGCATGATTTTGAGTCTATTGTAAATATCTAATTTTTCTGAACATTTTGATATATTATACACATTTTTCTGACTTATAAATAATTAGTTATGAATTTTCTAAGATTTATCCTTTTTCTGAAATTATTAAACTATTTAATAGGGTTAATTGTGTCATTATGACGTCAGCGGGGGAGTTAAACACTTTTCTCACCCGAGGAAGATCCACCCAATGTCACTAACCTATGGGCCATATGCCCACATTAGCATCCACGGTGGCGGTCAACAGGTCAACATGGTCGACGACCACGTTATCACGATGCCATGGTAACATCATCGCGGCGGCCACCATCGGATGGTCACCGGAGATGGCGGAGGGGAGAGCGTGCGAGGATATGGTTTGGCTGGCTCGAACCGGGAGAGCTAGGCGAGCCTAATAGGGACGGCGCCGCTACAGAAGGGTCACCGAAGCATCGGCCACGACGGCGAGCGGCGGAGGTAGACGACAGCGCGTGACGCGAGCTCTAACCGGAGCGAGAGGGAGAGAGTGGAGAGGTCCCTAGGGACCAAAAGCTCACCACGAAGACGATGGAGGGGTCGATGAGGCCGGAGGAGGTCAAGGTCGATGACGATGGCAACATAGCTCGTCAGGGTCAGGGAAGACGGCCTCAATTCGGGCGATTCGGAGAGCGCCGGCCTCTCAAGCTTGGCGGGGAAGAACGAGATGACAACGACAGTCCTCAATGTGGCCTCAACGGAGCCTAGGGCGGCCGGAGATGGTGGGGACTGGCCGTTAGGATTCCGGCCAGAGAGAGGATCGTGAGAGAGAGAGCATGGGGGAGACTGAGAGGATAGGGATGAGAGGGCGACATGCACGGCGGTCTTATCCTCGTCCAGAGATCGACGAACGGTGCTGGTTGGGCGATGGGGATCGACGGCGACGGCAGCGACAGACAACTGCTTGTTGTTGTCGATAAAGACGACGATGATGGAGGAGGCCGAACCGGTATGGGCCAAGGTTGGGCTGGAGTGGGCCTTTGCTGGGCCTCGAGCTGCTGCGTGTGAGCAGCAGAGAGAGGGACGGAGAAAATATGGGCCGGCTGGGATGCTCTCTGATTACTACTGCTCCATTTTTTTTAAATAAAACCTTTTTCTTTTTCTGTTTCCTGTTTTCTCTTTTTTATTTCCAATTCAAATCTGTTTTGAATGCTTTTAAAATACCAGAGACTTTTATAATATATATAAGATATGGTGGGGCCCTTTTATTCAAATTGGGCTCCACACTTTTGTACATTTCACAATTCAAAAGCCATTTGAATTGATTTGAGAGGGAGAGGAAAATAGCTAGGGTTTAGGGTTTTCATTAATTTTCTTTGCATTTTAAATTTGTCTTACCAAAATATGATGCTCATGAATGCACAAACAAACCCTAATTTGAGATTAGCTAAAACTGGGGTGTTACAGCTCTATTCCCCTTACGAGAATCTCGACTCAAGATTCCAAAGGTTGGAAGAGAGAGAAGGGAGAAAGAAACAGGGTCACTCTGATAAGAGGGAAACACTCTAAACAACACGCAGAGTATCTCATGGTCAACTCATGAAAGGAGTGCTCAAAACAACTCGGAGATGATAAACATGAAACACATAAAGGTAAGTGAGGAAACAAGAGGAGATAGGTTTCAAGCTGTTAGATATCTGGTCTTCATGAGGATTGAGACCATGGAGCTTCAGAAGAGTTTTAGGCTTCTGAAAAGGAAAGCTTCCAACAGAAAGAACATGACCACAGACTTCGAGAGGTGAACCTCTACTAGACGACTTAAGTAGAGCTTCCAGGGATACAGATATACGGATAACCAAGTTGTTGAACTACTTTTGATACATGAGGATCACTCTTTCTTCAACAGAAGGACAAGACAGAAAAGTGTTTTGTGGAGAGGACTCATAAGTGTCACAAGGAACATGTAACAAGAGGAACTTTTGATTACCAAAATCATAGTCACTCTATGAACATGATCGAAAAACAAGGAAACTCTTTATTCATCCAGGTCTATCCAAATCTTTGCCAAAGATCGTGATATCACTTTGCACCACTAAGATGAATGAACAAGAAGATTCTCGATAACAAGAGGAAAATGAAACTTCATTCTCAGACTTCAATTACTTGTCATAACTAAATGCTTGCCAATATAAAAAAGGGTCTGGAGGATCGACCGAGGGACATTTAGCAACACTACTTTATATACTCTCCTTGATGTCCGAGACACAAAACATCAAGTAAAGGCCAGACTTCGGAGACCAAGGAAACCATGAGCACAACTTCTATAATAAAGCATAGCAAAAGCCTCATGAAGAGTGGTTGTTATTTGTTGATTCAAGTGAATTTGACAATAGGCTTCCGACTAATTGTGTCAACCATTTCAGCAATCTTGCTGGATTTACAAAGAAACCTATGTCAAAACCTTGAAGAACACCAACCATATATCTGCTTGAGATTCAGATTCAGTTAAGTGGAATGATACTTCAGACTCAGCATGTCCGAATAGATAGTTTGCAACATTTGCCGTCAAGTTAAAGTTACTGGATTCTCAAGACATGGACTAAAGTGTGAAGCTCAAACAGACTGAGCTACATTGCTAGACTAATGTATTACCAATTGTCAAAGGACAACTGCTCATACATCAAGTACTTGCAACGTAATACACTATGTCTGTGAAGGGAACCAAGATAACTCTACTCGAATCCACAATGACATCTTTCAAAAGTAGCATGTGAATCAAAGAAGGGTACTTCTAACATCCAGAACACATACTTCGAGACGACCCGAAGATGGTTCTTAGAAAGTTTTCCAACATTAATGCCAAATGTTTCATATGAGTCTGTTCTAGCATGGAGAGGCGAAGGATATTGTCGATGGGCTCAACAACAAACTTATCGAGATACTCCAAGATGATGAACTCATATGTTACTTGAACAAGGCAGAGTGTTGGTCAGATCAAAGAACATGAAGATGTACTCAAGTGAAACATCACAAGGAGCAGCATCATCGAGATAGTCCTTGGAACTGAGTTTGATTTTACGATAGCCCAAATCAAATCAAAAGCGGGGGAAGATAACAGATCCATGATGGGGATACTATCTTCCTTCAGCACGAACAAAACTAGAAATCCCTTTAACATGAACTAAATCAGATAGAACTTTTGTCTTACAACTCTCCAAGTTGTTGTTTAAGCTCAACAAACTATTTCAGGGGTATCTGGTACGGATCCTTCGAGAAAGGAGCAGTTCGGAGAACTTTCTTACTCAAGAACTTGACAACACGGTCATGTGGCAACATGGTAATACTTCTAGTAAACATCTAGAATATTACGAACCACCGATATATCACTTAGTTCAAGAGGAAACTTGCTTGGTAAGTCAAGGAGACATAGTCTCAAAGCTTCGGCACAAGCCTAACTCTTTGACTGACGAGGGTGTACCTGAGTAACGGACTTGGTAGCACAATCATCCTTTGCTTAGTGATAGGGTTAACCAATCATGCTAAAGATGACACAAATGTCCTTGGAGGTCGAAGCAATAAAAGTTGCTAGGAATCTCAGATGGCCACATTATTACGCACACGCATCGTTATTGAGCACGAAAGCTCATAGGACGGGTGGGTAAATATGTGTAAGAGCTTCACTTCATTGAGAAGGTCATGAGTCTCAACACAACCTCTTAGTGTAAAAGGGTGTGATACTCTAAGGTAGAACAGATAGAAGCTAATCAATGCCTCTTTATCTACGGATTTCAACACTTTGACCTAGTCCTAGATATGACGAGGTACTGGAGTTTGTTTCTCCTGACATTCCAAAATGGTTTGTCTTTATAGACCACAAGAGTGTCTTGCATCAGGGAACACCGATTCACACTTACTACTTGGCTACCAACTGGTAGACAAAGGTCGGAAACAACAAGGGGAGAAGAACATGCTCGGGATAGAATCCCGAGATGTGGATGCATAAATTAGCAATCTTCCGAAAACCAATGCATAAAAGGGTGGGTGTGGCAGAGTCACGAGTATACATGCGAGACTCACGAGGATTACTCTTGCCGTGATGTATTTGGTTACATTAAAGAACATCTGCCATAGCTAGTGGTAGGGGAAGTCCTTAATTGTCACAATTCAATCGCGACAAATACCACAAGCTTGAAGGCTAGAATTGTAGTACCAGCCATCCTAAGGTAATGTATGAACATCTACGATAGGGGTCAATGGAATGGATCTTTGGTTAAAGATCAGCTTCATGTACAAGATTCACCACAACAGAATCCAGCACAATCCGGGATCTTAGGTTCCAGTCCAGGGGTTAAAACCCGAGAAAAGAGTAACTACTACTTGAGTAATACAACGTATACTACAAGGTAGCAATCATGAGGTAGCTTCCTAGAGAAGAAACGACTTCTGAAGTACCCAAACAAATAAAAAGGAGACACACGAGGCGAAAGGGAACCTCGAATCCAAGAACAGAACACTGTGGATCCTTCAATATAATATTATGGGTCCATAACATAGAGAGATCATGATTAAGAGGTATCTCTCAGCTGAAACAGAGCAAAGGGAACTCAAGGAATTCACAACACACACAACTCTAGAGAACTCTACACTAGGTCAACTGGTTGAGAAACGACATGCCTGGAAGGCACCTAAGTTTTGAAATACTAGGAGATATATCAAAACTTTTCAAAGTCAACACAAGATAAGATGACCCAGAATTAGAGTGAAACTGGACAAGGAGAAAAGGAAGCATACCAGAGTTTTCGCAAATAATTTTCATCTTTGAAATAGTTTTCACAAACACTAGACTCAACATCGACCAATAGCAATGTTTTCCTCTGGTCGGTACTGCTCTGATACCAAAAACTGTAACATCCTCGAGATCAGGGTTAAACAAATCTAGACCTTAGCCTGACAGAAGCTTAACCTCGAGCTCGAGGATATCCAGTGAGAAATCGGTAACACAACAATAACCCTGCGACACAAAAATTATTACAGCAAGCTCAAAATTGAGCGAAGAACCAAAATATTACAAGCAAAGGTCACTAACCACAAACATCAAACAACGGAAGGCAAATTATGCTATTAAGTATAGCAAACTTAACAAATGGCCTAAGAGGCCTGAAGCATAACGATGACGTCCCGGCCAATAGATTCCAGGCTGCCGGCCGAGAACCCCAAGCTACTCATCGGTGTCGATGTCGTACCAAACTTGTCTTCAAGGGAACACTTATATGCTACAAAAGTATCAACAAAGAAAGGGTGAGTAAAGGGTGTACTCCGCAAGACTTATGGCTGGTGGGGTTATTTTGCATAGAGCCATCTTTGTTTTGTAAAACAAGAGGGAGAAGGAGCTCGTCTACTCAGAATATTTTAAAAGGGTATAAGAGAGCGACATCTCTGAAGAATTGGTCATCATCTTTTGATATCCACCAAAGTAATCCTCATCTCACAACTAGGATCACCCCCTCATACCCAAGAGGAAGCATCCTTAAGCACACGTTGAAACTGCCAAGTTTTACGATTAGGTTAATGTTCTCTATGATCTTAGAATTCGGTCACCAAGCGTTCATAACCGTGAACACGGATTTTCAAAAAGATTTAACCCTGCAGGGGTGTACAACTCTACCCACACATACCAACCGACTCTTAATGCCACTAGATAAGCCCTCTTCCTTGGAAGGCCGAAAGAGGGTGGTTGGACACGACATTTACCTTGATTTCGCCGAGACGATGAGTCACGCCCTAAGGATGGTTCCCCCATAACGGGTCAAATCCCGAAGTTGGTCCCCAGAATTGTGGGCGAGGTTGGTTTACCAGGGGCGCCATCTAGCCCAAGCAACCTCGGCCATGCTTACCTACCTGTATGGATGCACCTCCTTCACCTCCTCTTTCGAAAACATTTGCAATGCGTATGTTGAATGGAACGCCGAACTATGTGACTCATGGAATCTACTAGGGAAGTTAGTTAATCATGTGGTTTTATAGGCCCTGTGTGGCTATACCCTCGTCTCGGTTCCAAAGGTAGGAACTCGGGTCCTAGTAGTGGCGAGCATGGGACTACAAAAACCACATCCCACAATGCCCTCCCATACAAGACTTAGCATGTTTAACCTTTACTACTGATCTTACCTCATCAGTATACCTCATTCTCCTGTCATACTTGATTCCCTGCATTTGATACATCATCTAGATGAACCAGCATTGATAGCTAAGCATGGCTAAGCAAGACACGGATAAAAGATCTAGCAGTGCACACAAGCCAAACCTAGTTATGCTAGGTGAAGTGGATCATGTAATATAAGCTCAAGGGAGTAATGCAACAGATAGGATACTCTATCTATCGATAAAAGACCATAGTAGAATCGTATCCATCATGGCAAGAGATGAAATACTTTCGAAACCATAGGATTATAAAATGGTGGGGCTATGCTTGCCTTTGCCTGTTGATACTTAGATATATATCTTTGAAAGCCTTGTACTTGACTTGATTACGGTTGGTCAAGTATTGTTCGTCGGTCTCTGATGGTGTTGATCTCGGTCTTCAATCTTGATCTCGATATCGTATTCTACTGAAAAGAAGCAAACACTAGAAAGAAAGGGGGAACAAAAGTCAAGACATGGCATCGATGCAATGCTCAAGCAAGGATTATGATATGAGAAGTTAAATTGTATTTAAATATAACCCTAAGGCATGCTTGGTAATTTAAGCGGCTTCCGAGGGGTCCAAACCATAAAACAGGAGAGACTCTGGAATCACCTGTAGGGTTCAATTGATTCTTCTAATTAAACTTGCAATTAAATTTGGTTAACAATGCATTCTTTTCAGTCTATTGTAAAGATCTCATTTTTCTAAACATTTTGATATATTATACACAGTTTTCTGACTTATAAATAATTAGTTATGAATTTTCTAAGATTTATCCTCTTTCTGAAATTATTAAACTATCTAATAGGGTTTATTGCGTCATTATGACGTCAGAGGGGGCGTTAAACACTTTTCTCACCCGAGGCAGATCCACCCCATGTCACTTACCTATGGGCCAGGGGGCTGTGGTTTGGCTGGCTCGAACCAGGAGAGCTAGGTGAGCCTAATAGGGGCGGCGCCGCTATAGAAGGGTCGCCGGAGCATCAGCCACGACGGCGAGCGCGGAGGCAGATGGAGGCGCGCTACGCGAGCTCTAACCTGAGCGAGAGGGAGAGAGTGGAGAGGTACCTGGGGACTAGAAGCTCACCACGAAGATGATGGAGGGGTCGACCAGGCCGGAGGAGGTCAAGGTCGACGGCGATGGCGACGACAAAGCTTGTCGGGGTCGGGGAAGAGGGCCTCGATTCGGGCGATTCGGAGCGCGCCGGCCTCTGAAGCTTGGCGAGGAAGAACAAGAAGACAACGGCGGTACTCGATGTGGCCTCAACGGAGCCTGGGGCGGCCAGAGACAGTGGGTACTAGCATTTAGGGTTCTGGCCAGAGAGAGGATCGCGCGAGAGAGAGCACGGGGCAGACTGAGAGGATAGGGATGAGAGGGCGACATGCACGGCGGTCTTATCCTTGTCTAGAGCTCGATGAATGGTGCAAGTTAGGCAATGGGGATCGACGACACCGGCAGCGACACACAGATGCTTGCTGTCATCGACGAAGACAACAACAATGGAGGAGTCTGAACCGGTACGGGCCAAGGGTGGGCTGGAGTGGGCCTCTGCTGGGCTGCGAGATGCTGCGTGCGAGCGGCAGAGAGAGGGAAGGAGAAAAGATGGGCCGGCTGGGCTACTCTCTAGTTACTGCTTCTCCATTTTTTATAAACAAAACCTTTTTCTTTTTCTGTTTCCTGTTTTCTCTTTTGTATTTCCAACTCAAATCTGTTTTGAATACTTTTAAAATACCATAGACTTTTATAATATATATAAGATATGGTGGGGCCCTTTTATTCAAATTGGGCTCCACACTTTTGTATTTTTCACAATTCAAAAGCCATTTGAATTGATTTGAGAGGGAGAGGAAAATAGCTAGGGTTTAGGGTTTTCATTAATTTTCTTTGCATTTTAAATTTGTCTTACCAAAATATGATGCTCATGATGCACAAACAAACCCTCATCTAAGTTTAGCTAAAACTGGGGTGTGGAAAGACCTCGGAAATATCTTTCCAACAAATGCGCCGAACCATGGTCAGAAACCACTAGAACATGTTGCAATACATTAATGGAATGCAATGGAGCACTAGTGTGGCAGAGGTTGCATCCCCACACCCACTTGAGTGTGTGTGTGCCCATGTGGGTCATTGTGATTTGGAAAAGAACACATGCAATGATACTCCATGCGCCAAACCATGGTCAGAAAGCCCTAGAACATGCTGGAATGCAATAATGGAAAGCAATGGAGCACCAGTGTGGCAGAGGTTGCATCACCACACCCACCAGAGTTGGTGTGGTCATATGGGTCATTATGGTTTGGAAAAGAACACATGTAATGACAGTCCGTATGCCAAAACATGTTTAGAAAGTCCTAGAACATGTTGGAATGCAACATTGGAATGCAATGGAGCACCGGTGTGGTAGAGGTTGCATCACCACACCCACTTAAGTGTGTGTGGCCATGTGGGTCACTTTGGTTTGGAAAAACAACACATGTAATGACAGTCCATGTGCCAATCCATGGCTAGAAAGCCCTAGAACATGCTAGAATGCAACATTGGAATTCAATGGAGCACCAGTGCGGCAGACGTTGAATCACCACACCCACCTGAGTGAGTGTGGCCACTTGGGTCATTGTGGTTTGGAAAACAACACATGCAATGACACTCCATGTGCCAAACCGTGGTCAGAAAGCCCTAGAACATGCTGTAATGCAAAATTGGAATGCAATGGAGCACCAGTGTGGCACATGTTGCATCACCACACACACCTGAGTGTTTGTTGCCTTGTGGGTCATTGTGGTTTGGAAAAGAACACATGCACTGACACTCCATGTGCCAAACCTTTGTCAGAAAGCCCTAGAACATGCTGGAATGCAATGGAGCACTAGTGTGGTAGAGGTTGCATCCCCACACCCACCTGAGTGTGTGTGGCCATGTGGGTCATTTGGTTTGGAAAACAACACATGCCAAGACACTCCATGTGCCAAACCATGGTTAGAAAGCACTAGAACATGCTGGAATGCAACACTAGAATGCAATGGAGCACTAGTGGGTAGAGGTTGCATCACAATACCCACCAGAGTGTGTGTGGCCATGTTGGTCATTGTGATTTGGAAAAGAACAAACGCAATGATACTCCATGCGCCAAACCATGGTCAAAAAGCCCTAGAACATGCTAGAATGCAATAATGGAATGCAATGGAGCACTAGTGTGGCAGAGGTTGCATCACCACACCCACCTGAGTGTGTGTGGCCATGTGGGTCATTGTGATTTGGAAAAGAACACATGCAATGATACTCCATGCGCCAAACCATGGTCAGAAAGCCTTAGAACATGCTGGAATGCAATAGAGAACCAGTGTGGCCGAGGTTGCATCACCGCACCCACCAGAGTTTGTGTGGTCATTTGGGTCATTATGGTGTGGAAAAGATCACATGCAATGACACTCCATGTGCAAACCATGTTTAAAAAGTCCTAGAAAATATTGGAATGCAATGGACCATCAATAAGGCAGAGGTTGCATCACCACACTCACTTAAGTGTGTGTGGCCATGTGGGTCACTTTGGTTTGGAAAAACAACACATGTAATGACAGTCCATGTGCCAATCCATGGTCAGAAAGCCCTAGAACATGCTACAATGTAACATTGGAATTCAAGGGAGCACCAGTGCGGCAGTCGTTGAATCACCAGACCCACCTGAGTGGGTATGGCCACGTGGGTCATTGTGATTTGGAAAAGAATACATGCAATGACACTACATGTGCCAAAATATGGTCAGAAAGCCCTAGAACATGCTGGAATGCAACATTGGAATGCAATGGAGCACCAGTGTGGCACAGGTTGCATCACCACAATCACCTGCGTGTTTGTTGCCATGTGGGTCATTGTGGTTTGGAAAACAACACATGCAATGACACTCCATGTGCCAAAGCATTGTCAAAAAGACCTAGAACATGCTGGAATGAAACTTTGGAATGCAATCGAGCGCCAGTGTGGTAGAGGTTGCATTACCACACCCACCTGAGGGTGTGTGGCCATGTGGGTCATTGTGGTTTGGAAAACAACACATGCAAAGGCACTCCATGTGTCAAACATGGTCAGAAAGCACTAGAACATGGTGGAATGCAACACTGGAATGCAATGGAGCACTAGTGTGACAGAGGTTGCATCACAACACCCATCTGAGTGTGTGTGGCCATGTTGGTCATTTTTATTAGGAAAACAACACATGCAATTATACTCCATGCGCCAAACCATGGTCAAAAAGCCTTAGAATATGCCGGAATGCAATAATGGAATGCAATGGAGCACTAGTGTGGTAGAGGTTGCATCACCACACCCACCTGAGTGTGTCTAGCCATGTGGGTCATTGTGATTTGGAAAAGAATACATGCAATGATACTCCATGCGCCAAACCATGTTCAGAAAGCCCTAGAACATGCTGAAATGCAACACTGGAATGCAATGGAGCACTAGTGTGGCAGAGATTGCATAACAACAGCCACCTGAGTGTCTGTGGCCATGTTGGTCATTGTGATTTGGAAAAATAACACATGCAATCATAGTCCATGTGCCAAACCATGGTCGGAAAGCCATACAACATAATGGAATACAATGGAGCACCAGCGTGTTAGAGGTTGCATCACCACACCCACCTGAGTTTGTGTGGCCATGTGGGTCATTATGGTTTGGATAAGAACACATGTAATGACACTCCATGTGTCAAACCATGGTTAGAAAGCCCTAGAACACGCTCGAATGCAACATCGGAATGCAATGGAGCACCAGTGTGGCAGAGGTTGCATCACCACACCCACTTGAGTGTTTGTCAAAGTGGGTCATTGTGGTTTGGACAAGAGCACATGCAATGACATTCGATGTGCCAAACCATGGTCACAAAGACCGAGAACATGCTGGAATACAAAATTGGAGTGCAATGGAGCACTAGTGTGGAATAGGTTGCATCACCACACGCACCTGAGTGTCTGTGTCCATGTGAGTCATTGTGGTTTAGAAAAAAACACGCGCAATGGAACTCCATGTGGAAAATCATAGTCAAAAAGCCCTAGAACATACTGGAATGCAGCATTGGAATGCAATGGAGCACAAGTGTGGCAGATGTTGCATCACCACACACACCAGAGTGTGTGTGGCCCTGTGGTTCATTGTGGTTTGGAAAATAACAAAAGCAATGACACACCATGTGCCAAACCATGGTCAGAAAGCCCTAGAATATGCTGGAATGTGATATGTCCATAACGTATCTATAATTTTTGATGGTTTTATGCTAATAATATGCTTTTGATACTCCTTTTCATATAAAGTTTATGATTTATTTGGACAAACCTACTAATAGTTGCAAAAGTGCATAATGTTCTTGTTTTACACTTTGATGTGTAGGAATTACCAAGAATACAAGTGGAAACCTTATTGGAGTCAAATTGGGATTTTCCAGAAATCTGTCTCCGAACTCTTTTTGAAGATGGTCACGTTTCGGTTCGAAAACGGTGTCAAACGGAAAATTCTTCGACTACAAAGTTCTTGGACATTTCGCGAAAAACATTCTGGATATAAAATTTAGCTGATTCCGAGTCCGGACGGGCCCAATAGACCCGATTTACTGCAGCCGAAGATGGGGTGACGGGAATCCTAAAAGCTATATAAAGGGAGGAAAACCTAATTCGTGGGAGAAACCTCCACCCACGAATTTACAGCCGCCAAAACCACGTTTTTGCCTCCCCCATGGATCTCATCTCCATGGGGAAGGGCTCCCAAGAAGCCATGAAGGAAGGGTGCTAAGGGGTGGTGCTCCCCTGTGATACCGGCGACGGGGAAGGAGTCCTCCGCGCCGTCGCCGGCGCCGCCTCTTCACCATCTTAATCGCCATCTCCATCGCCATTGCTGACTCTCATGATAAGGAGGGAGTAGTTCTTCCTTGAGGCTAAGGGTTCTACCGGTAGCTATGTGTTCATCTCTCTCTATGCATGATCTTATTGAGATCATGAGCTTGTATTCTATAGATCTATCTTGCTACTCAAGTGCTTTAATAGATCTCTGCTCTCCCCATGTGTGTGAAACTGACAGCGTGCACACCAGGGTGGCACTTAGGATAGAGTTTACAAATATTTGTTATGAGTTATATTTGGAGTTGGATGTCTTTATGAAATTGTGGCGTTTGTTGGAACCATCTAGTGCTCAAGATGACAGTGTGGGGTTATCTAGATGGGAAAGATGGACTTTGAGGTTTGCTGTTATAGCCCTACCATTTATTAGAGTGTCCAACCAGAGAGTAGTTAAGGGTAGTATCATAAAGAGAAGATATTTATATGAGAGTGTTCACTAGTGAAAGTATGATCCCTAGGCCTTGTTTCTAAGCATTGATACACCGTTTGCAATTAGATCTGTTACATGTTTGCTTGCTTCCATCTTTATTTCAGTTTGCCTTTAGTCTTTTCCACGCCATCAAGCTATTTTCTAGCACCGTTACCACTTATAATTATCCATACCACTTGTATTTCACTAACTCTTCGCCGAACTAGTGGACCTATACACCTGACAAGTGTATTGGGTGCATTGGGGACACAAGAGACTTCTTCTATCTTGATTGCAGGGTTCCTTGAGAGGGGATACCTTTGACCACTTCCTCCCTGAGTTTGATAAACCTTGGGTGACCCACTTAAGGGAAAACATGCTGCTATTCTACAAACCTCTACACTTGGAGGCCCAACAACTGTCTACAAGAATAGAAGTGCGTAGACATCAAGCTATTTTCGGGCGCTATTGCCGGGGAGGTAAGGTAAAAGGTATTCACACCGGGGGATTAAAGAAGAAGAACCTCCCACGGCAAACGCCTATTTTCTGGCGTCGTTGTCGGGGAAGTAAGGTAAAAGGTAGTCACATCCTCCGGTGTGAGTGCTCGAAGTTATTTCTTTTAGATTCTGCAATTTTGTCTTTTTGTTTCTTGTTTTCACTAGTTAGGCTTAATGGAAAACATCAAAAAATTAGAGAGCTTTATAGTATTTATCTTGAGTTAGGACATGAAGTGTTTGAAGAGGAAATTAAAAAACCAATGGAACTTTATTTGCATGCTAATAGAAATGTTGTTACTATGAATTCTTTGGACACCATTATTGCTAATGCTTTCGAAACATCTAAGCGTGGGGAAGCTGGTTTTGATGAGCATGATATTTTTAGTCCCCCTAGCACGGAGGAGAAAATTTACTTTGATGATACTATGCCTCCAATATATGATGATTACAGTGATGAGTATGATATTTTCAGTCCACCTACTATTGAGGAAAAAATTAATTATGATTACAATATGCCTCCTATATTTGATGATTATGGTGATGAGAATAATAATGATAGCTATTTTGTTGAATTTGCTCCCACTACAATTAATAAGAATGACTATGCGTATGTGGAGAGTAATAATTATTATGTGCATGTGGCTCATGATAAGAATGTTTTATGTGATAGTTATATTGTTAATTTTATTCATGATGCTACTGAAAGTTATTATGAGAGAGGGAAACATGGTTTTATGTATCTCAATAATATTAAGTTTCTCCTCTTTATGTTGAAAGTCTTGAAGTTGCACTTGTTTTGCTTTCCTATGCTTGTTGCTTTGTGCTTTCATGACTTGTTTCTTCACAAGATTCCTATGCATAGGAAGTGGGTTAGACTTAAATGTTCTTTGAATTTGCTTCTTGATGCTCTCTTTTACTTCAATTCATATTTCTTATTTGAGCATCTTCTCAAACTGTCATGCCTAACTTAAAGGCGTTAAAGAAAAGTACTTATTGGGAGATAACCCAAAAGTTTTAGATGAGTCTTGGAAGTTATTACTTCTGTAATAACCGCTCCTTATCCTTTTTATTTGCTTTTAGTGCCAAGAGTAACCTCTAATGAGAGATAAGTAATGATGGGGAAAGTTGTTGTCCCGAAACAGATTTCTTGGCTTCACTACAAAATTTGTGTAAACTATCTGTACGTCTTTTTGAGGCGTGAATTTTTATGCTTCTGCCCCAGGTTGTTATCTAACGTTCGTTAGTTCAACACTTTTTGATTTGAGCAACAGAAGATCTTCGAAAAAATCGTCTTTACCTCCTGTTCTGTTTTGCAGATTTCTGCCATTTTCTGCATTTGCTTCTTGTTGGTTCCTTTTTGAATTATTTTGGGGAATTGAGCTTTTTGAGGGAAGTGCTACAGTAGGTAGTGTTCTAATGGAAGTTTATTTTGTGTTAGAACTGAACCTTAAGACTTATTTATCTTGAAGTGCACTAATGTTGCTAATAAAGATTGTGTTAAGTTTTGTATGACGGAAATTTTTTAGGTGTATTGAAGGAATGAGTAATGAGATGAAGGATGGACTAAAGCTCAAGCTTGGGGATGCCACACGTGTCACCCCAAGAAATATACAAGATGTACAAGCGTCAAAGCTTGGGGATGCCCAAGGCATCCCCTTCTTCATCAATAAAAACTCAGGTTTCTTCCAAACACTTCATTTTTATTGATTCATGTATAGTTGTGTTGTTATTGGAGCGTCTTCTTTTTCGTTTTCGTTTTGGTTTTTCGTTTGCTTGGTTTTCTTAGTTTGCTAAATAAATTGGTTGGACCCCCTCTTTCATACATTGGTTTTCAAATAGTTTGGTTTAGATTGGAAAAGAGTAGGAAAGTTCATGCTTAAATGTTAAAGAGAGCTTGTCTTTGACTGTGGCCTATGCTTTGTCGTGCCATGCTTGATATTGTTTTGACTTTATGCTTAGTATTCTTTGCTGTAGCATGACTTGTTACAAACAATTGAGATTGCTTAATGTGCCTTGGATGAATCATGCGTTGTTTTAGCATATTGAAGCATAGTATAGTGGTATTCTCCTTTGATGCTTTATTTGGGTTGACTTGGCGCATGCTCACACCATGTTATGACTATCTCAAGTTACCATAAGCCTTTATGATCCTTTAGTTTTCAACTTGTAGTATCACTTGATGCTTTGATCAATGATGTTTTGATGCTCTGCATGATTATGGCCATTATTGGTCTCTTAGTTTGTCGCTCCCAGTCTTTTGCTAGCCTCCACAACCAAGTATGAGTTCCACTCATGCATCCAACTCCTTAAACCAAGTTATTCCAAAGAGTACACCATACCTACCTACTAGCTTATGCTATTCCAAGTATATTCATGCTTTTGTTTACCTTCCAAATTAAACTTGTGATGAGAAAACTAGTGAATAAAGCTCTCACGAACTTGATGGCACACTTTACTTTTCTTGCCCTTAATAAACTTGAACCATTGTGTCGTCTATGTTGTATATGCTTGCACTTATTTGTTGGGGATTAGCAGAACCATGCTGTCATGGGAACGCTTTCAACATTGCACTTGTACTTTGTACCTAGTTGATATCATGCTCTTTTGTATATGGATGTCGTCGGTGTGAAATGAAAGGGGAGCTTGTAAGTCCATGGAGTTATGTATATGTGTTAGAGAAACACCTCGGCCGCTGGTCTAATCCATGCTGACATGGTAGAAACCTGCAGTGTAACCATAATGCGCTGTCCATGAAGCATTCTTCTTATAAAAAAGAGTCCTATATTGAGAAAAAAAGAGAAAAAAAGAGATTATGAAAAGAGGAAAGAGAGAAAAAAGCACCATATTCCCATGGTAAATAAGAAGATTGCTGAGATGCTTGCTGTCTGCTTGCCTTGTCATTTTGATATGGGGATTCTTCCGTATCATCGGGAAAGGGTACCCCGTTGGCGGTTCTCTATGATACACATGTACTTACAATGACAAAACTTAACGGTGACTAAACTTGAGTAGCATGAGGAGCGGCCCTCATATTCAAGGGACATTAGATTTCTAACTGATACTTCATCAAGCATGTACACCATAGTTTGCTCACTTTAACCTTAATCACTTAAGGATGCCTGATAGGGGCAATGAGAGCTAAAAGCTATAAGTACCATAATTTTTGGAAGCTTTTTATGAAACTTGAATCTCTGCTTCCTTCTATGAAGGCCTTTTTTCCACCATTATATCGAGTCTCCACCTTCTATCTTTATGCACCCACTCTGAGAGCATAGTGGCCATTCTTAGTTCTATGTGCATTGTCCCAAGACTAGTTGATTGATGCATACCTTGATATTGCTTGTTTTAAACTATCTGTATCTAGTCACTCTTATAAACATTGAAGGTGTCCTATGCATTTGCTACTCTATGAGGGACAAGCTGAATGTCATTATGCTATGTTTTCTTTATGTGAAACAAACAAACGTCTTGCAAAGCATTGTTATTCATGAATCTTTTGTTTGTGCTTTTTCATGATGCAACATAGTTTCTTTGTCTTATTGCTAGAACTTTATCTTTCATGTTATGATTGAAGTATTATGATCCCAGCTATTAATGTTTTACAAATACTTTGATCAAGTTTATGATGGTGTATGTCACCTCAAAAATTATATTGTTTTTATCGTTTACCTACTCGAGGACGAGCAGAACTAAGATTGGGGATGTTGATACGTCCATAACGTATCTATAATTTTTGATAGTTTTATGCTAATAATATGCTTTTGATACTCCTTTTCATATAAAGTTTATGATTTATTTTTACTAACCTACTAATAGTTGCAAAAGTGCACAATGTTCTTGTTTTACACTTTGATGTGTAGGAATTACCAAGAATACAAGTGGAAACCTTGTTGGAGTCAAATTGGGATTTTCCAGAAATCTGTCTCCGAACGCTTTTTGAAGATAGTCACGTTTCGGTTCGAATACGGAGTCAAACGGAAAATTCTTCAACTACAAAGTTTTTGGAAATTTCGCGACAAACGTTCTGGATATAAAATTTAGCTGAATTCGAGTCCGGACGGGCCCAATAGGCCCGATTTACTACAGCCAAGATGGGGTGACGGGAATCCGAAAAGCTATATAAAGGAAGGACAACCTAATTCGTGGGAGACACCTCCACCCACGAATTTATAGGCACCAAAGCCACGTTTTTGCCTCCCCCATGGATCTCATCTCCATGGGGAAGGACTCCCAAGAAGCCATGAAGGAAGGGTGCTAAGGGGTGGTGCTCCCCTGTGATACCGGCGACGGGGAAGGAGTCCTCCGCGCTGCCGCCGGCGCCGCCTCTTGACCATCTTCACCGCCATCTCCATCGCCATTGCTGACTCCCATGATAAGGAGGGAGTAGTTCTTCCTCGAGGCTAAGGGTTCTACTGGTAGGTATGTGTTCATCTCTCTCTCTATGCATGATCTTATTGAGATCATGAGCTTGTAATCTATAGATCTACCTTGCTACTCAAGTGCTTTAATAGATCTCTGCTCTCCCCATGTGTGTGAAAGTGATAGCGTTCACACCATGGTGGCACTTAGGCTAGAGTTTACAAATACTTGTTATGAGTTATATTTGGATTTGGATGTCTTTATGAAATTATGGTGTTTGTTGGAACCATCTAGTGCTCAGGGTGACAGTGTGGGGTTATCTAGATGGGAAAGATAGACTTTGAGGTGTGCTGTTATAGCCCTACCATCGATTAGAGTGTCCAACCAGAGTAGTTAAGAGTAGTATCATAAAGATAAGATATTTATATGAGAGTGTTCACTAGTGAAAGTATGATCCATAGGCCTTGTTTCTAAGCATTGATATACCGTTTGCAATTAGATCTGTTACATGTTTTCTTTCTTCCATCTTTATTTCAGTTTGCCATTAGTCTTTTCCACGCCATCAAGCTATTTTCTAGCACCGTTACCACTTATAATTATCTATACCACTTGTATCTCACTATCTCTTCGCCGAACTAGTGCACCTATACACCTGACAAGTGTATTGGGTGTGTTGGGGCACAAGAGACTTCTTGTATCTTGATTGCAGGGTTCCTTGAGAGGGCATACCTTTGACCACTTCCTCCCTGAGTTCGATAAACCTTGGGTGATCCACTTAAGGGAAAACATGTTGCTGTTCTACAAACCTCTACACTTGGAGGCCCAAGAACTGTCTACAAGAATAGAAGTGCGTAGACATCAGAATGCAACATTGGAATACAATGGAGAACCAGTTTGGTAGAGGTTGCATCACCACACCCACCTGAGTGTGTGTGGCCATGTGGGTCATCGTCGTTTGGAAAACAACACATGGAACGACACTCCATGTGCCAAACCATGGTCATAAAGCACTAGAACATGCTGGAATGCAACACTAGAATGCAATGTAGCACTTGTGTGGCAGAGGTTGCATCACAACACCCACCTGAGTGTGTGTGTGGCCATGTTGGTCATTGTGATTTGGAAAAGAACACATGCAATGATACTCCATGCACCAAACCATGGTCAAAAAGCCCTAGAACATGCTGGAATGCAATAATGGAATGCAATTGTAACTCCCCAGTTTTAGCTAATATTAATTAGGGCTTTGTTTGTGCATTCATGAGCATCATCTTTCAGTTGCATGGAAAATAAATAATTTAAAACCCTAAACCCTAGTTATTTTTTACCCTACCTCTTGAAAACAATTCAAATGGGTTTGAATATTTTGAAAACCATCAAAACTCATGGAGCCCAAATTGACTAAAGGGGTCCCTGGAGTATTTCATATATTTTGTAAACCCTCTGGTATTCTTGAAATTATCAAAAACATATTTGAAAATGGTTTACAAAAGGGATAAAAGAAAACAGAAATAACAAAAAGGTTTTGCTAAAAAAATATAATGCTAGAGCTAACCAGGCCGCAACCCACCTCCTCTCTCCAGCTACCTACCATGCAGAGCAGCCCGTAGCTGGCCCATGTGCAGCCCACCCTGGCCCACATACCCTTTCGCCATCCTTCTTCTTTCTTCTTCCTCCCGACAGAAGGACGACGACGATGAAGCTCCTGCGTGTCGACCGCCTTGCCGTCCGTCGTTGCCACGATGCCCGCCTCGCGAAGATATGCCCTACCGTCCAAGAAGACTTATACAAGTACCCCTACTGCCGCCGGAGAGCCTTATCTTCTCCCCTTTCCCCCATATTCCCCTCTGGCCGAACCCTAGCTCCGGCCAGAGCTTATCGTCGCCGCCGTTCTGCACCACCACGAGGCCAACCGAGCATGCTATCATCTCTGCCTCGTCCTCTCGGTCCTTCCTAGCTAAGCCACGGAATCGCTCGTGCCCTCAATTGCCGGAATCGAGGTCGTCTTCCCCGACCCCGATGTGCCTAGATGCCGATGATTGGCCTCCTCCCGACCTCGCCCGGCCTCTCCGAGCCCTTCCCTGCAACCGTGGTGAGCCTCTTGTCCTCCTGGACCTCCTCTCTATCTCCCTCTCGCGCCATAGTAGCCACTCGCCGCCGTGCTGCAAGCACCGCCGCCACTTGCCGTCGTAGCCACGTTTCCGATGACCCAAAACCAGCGGCGCCACCACTAGATGGTTGGACTTGCTCCCCTCATCCATTTGCCCCAAGTCCAGCATGCTGGCGTGGCCTGGATCGCTGGCGCCAGCCACCTTCCACTGGTCAACAGCCAGGTGACGTGGCGTCGACCACGCTTCGCCACCGTGGCAGCCGAGGTGGCATGGGCCCCTCTGTCAGCTGTAGTGGCTAGACCTAGCCCCGGTAAGAAACAACATGTCCGCTCTAGTGACGTCAGCCTGGCGCAATAATGCATTTATAATTGGTTTAATAATTTTAGAAAATGGTATAAATCTTGTAAAATCAATATCTTTTATTCTGTAAGTCAGAAAAATATGTATAATATATCAAAATGTTCAGAAAAATGAGATCTATCTGTTTATGCTATAATCATGCATTGTTAAGAAACTTAAATGACAAGTTTACTTAGAGAACTAAATCAATCCCTCATAGGTATTCCGGGGTTCCCCTGTCCTAGGGTTTGTACCCTTCGGACCCTGTTTAAAATGATCAAGCATGCCCTAGGGTTTCATTTAAGATGTATTTAACTTGTCATAACATCATCCTTGCTTGAGAATTGCATCGATGCCATGTGTTGATTGTTTTTCTCCCTTTCTTTCCGGTGTTTGCTTCTTCCCGGTAGAATACGATATCGAGATCGAGATCGAAGACCAGGATCAACACCATCGAAGATCGATGACCAATACTTGACCAACTGTAATCAAGTTAAGTACAAGATATCCGAAGATCTATATCTGGGTATCAAAAAAAAGGGCAAGCATAGCCCCACACATAAAAGAATCCTATGCTTTTGAAATTATTTCATTCTTGCCATGATGCATACGATTCTCCTGCGGTGTTTTTTTGAAAGATAGAGTATCCTATCTGTTGCATTACTCCCTTTCAGATTATATTACCTTGTCCACTGCTCCTAGCATAACTAGGTTTGGCTCGTGTGCACTGCTAGAGCTTATATGTGTCTTGCTTAGCCATGCTTAGCTATTAGTCCTGGTTCATCCTGATGATGTATCAGATGTAGAGAATCTAGTATGACAGGAGAATGAGGTATACTGATGAGGTAAGATCAGTGGTACGGTTAAACATGCTAAGGCTTGTATGGGAGGCCACGGTGGGATGTGGTTTTTCTAGTCCCATGCTCGCCACCACTAGGACCTGAGTTCTTGCCTTTGGAACCGATACAAGCGTACAGCCACACGGGGCCTGGAGAACCTCACGAGTAAGTAACTTGCCTACTGGATTCCATGTGTCACATAGTTCAGGCGTTCCATTCGACATGTGCATTCTGGTTGTTCTTGAAGGCGGTGAAGGAGGTGCATTCATACAGGTAGGTAAGCATGGCCGAGGTTGGGGAGGCGGTTCCTCTAGCGGAACCCTCCTTAGGGCGTGACTCAAGGTCTTTGCGAAAGCAAGGTAAAGGTCGTGTCCAACCACCCTCTGTCGGCCTTCCAAGGAAGAGGGCTAATC
This sequence comes from Avena eriantha, assembly GCA_910589775.1. Classification (NCBI taxonomy): domain Eukaryota; kingdom Viridiplantae; phylum Streptophyta; class Magnoliopsida; order Poales; family Poaceae; genus Avena; species Avena eriantha. The sequence continues at coordinate 251,530,873 of OU342741.1, read as the reverse complement.
ATTGTGGCATTAATAGTCGGTTGGTACGTGTGGGTAAAGTTGTACACCCTTACAGGGTTAAATCTTTTCGAAAAGCCATGTTCACGGTTATGAATGCTTGGTGACCGAATTCTAAGATCATAGAGAAATTTAACCTAATCGTTAAACTTGGCAGCTCAACGTGTGCTTAAGTATGCTTCCTCATGTGTACGAGGGGGTGATCCAAGTTGTGAGATGAGGATTACTTTGGTGGATATCAAGATGATGATAAATTCTTCGGAGATGTCGCTCTCTTATCCCCTTTTAAAATACTCTGTTTAGACGAGCTTCTTATCCTTCTTGTTTTATAAACAAAGATGGCTTTATGCCAAATAACCCCACTAGCCACGAGTCTTGCGGAGTACACCCTGTACTCACCCTTGCTTTGTTGATACTTTTGCAACAGAGTAAGTGTTTCCCTGAAGACGAGTTCCATATGACTTCGACACTAACGAGTAGCTTGGGGTTCCCGACCGACAGCCTAGAATCTATGGGCTGGGACATCATTGTTATGCTTCAGGCCTCTTAGGCCATTTGTTAAGTTTTCTATACTTAGTAGCATAATTTTCCTTCTGTTGTTTGATGTTTGTGGTCAGTGACCTCTGCTTGTAATATTTTGGTTCTTCACTCAGTTATGAGCTAGCTGTAATTGTTTTTGTGTCGCAGGGTTACTGTTGTGTTACCGATTTCTCACTGGATATCCTCGAGGTCTAGGTTATGCTTATGTCGGGCTAAGGTCTGGATTTGTTTAACCCTGATCCCAAGGGTGTTACAAGAATGGACCACAAGTGTGGCAGAGGTTGCATCACCACACCCACCTGACTGTGTGTGGCCATGTGGGTCATTGTGATTTGGAAAAGAACACATGCAATGATACTCCATGCGCCAAACCATGATTAGAAAGCCCAAGAACATGCTGGAATGCACTAATGGAATGCAATGGAGAAACAATGTGGCAGAGGTTGCAATACCGCACCCACCAAAGTTTGTGTGGTCAGTGGGGTTATTATGGTTTGGAAAAGAACACATACAATGACACTCCATGTGCCAAACCATGTTTAGAAAGTCCTAGAACATGTTGGAATGCAACATTGGAATGCAATGGAGGACCAGTGTGGTAGAGGTTGCATCACTACACCCGCTTAAGTGTGTGTGGCCATGTGGGTCACTTTGGTTTGGAAAAACAACACATGTAAAGACAGTCCATGTGCCAATCCATGGTCAGAAAGCCCTAGAACATGCTAGAATGCAACATTGGAATTCAATGGAGCAACAGTGCATCATACGTTGAATAACCACACCCACCTGAGTGGGTCTGGCCACGTGGGTCATTGTGGTTTGGAAAAGAACACATGCAATGCCACTCCATGTGCTAAACCATGCTCAGAAAGCCCTAGAACATGCTGGAGTGCAACATTGGAATGCAATGGAGCACCAATGTGGCACATGTTGCATCACCACACCCACCTGAGTGTTTTTTGCCATGTGGGTCATTGTGGTTTGGAAAATAACACATGCAATGACACTCCATGTGTCAAACCATGGTCAGAAATCCCTAGAACATGCTGGAAAGCAACGTTGGAATGCAATGGAGCACCAGTGTGGCAGAGGTGGCATAACCACACCCACTTGAGTGTGTGTGGCCATGTGGGTCATTGTGGTTTGGAAAAAAACACATGCAATGACACTCAATGGGTAAACCATGGTTAGAAAGCACTAGAATATGCAGGAATGTGATGACCCACAAGTATAAGGGGTGTATCACAGTATTTTCGATAAGTAAGAGTGTCGAACCCAACGAGGAGCAGAACGTGTTGGCTAGTGGTATGGATCAGGAATTCTCTGCAAATACTTAGCAAACGGATTTTCAGGGGTTTTCGATAAAGCAAGTAAACAAAGTATGAGTAAATAAAAGACAGTAAGAATGAATGCAGCAAGTGGCCCAATCATTTATGCAGCAAAGGACAAGCCGGTTGTATTTCTATAGATCACCAAACGTTCTCGAGGACACATGGGAAGCCTGTCAAGTCCTTTCGCTTCATATAGTCGATTAATCTTCTCTAGCTTGCTAAGTGTTGTGTGGGTGAACCTGTGCTAATGTACCGTCCCATCCAAGACTTAATACATACTTGTGATTAAACCCCCTTGCAAACATCCGTAAGTACAAGAAAGTAATTAAGGTAGAAACCTAACCACAGCTTTAAACTCTAAGACCCTTATATCCCTTGTGCAATGGTTTCCTAATGGGGGTTCAGGTTTCTGTCACTCCAGCAACCCCTACGATTAGTAGCCAAATACACAATGCATTCCCCTATGACCATATAGGTGAAGTGTCATGTAGTCGACGTTCACATGACACCACTAGAAGAAGTACACCAGAACTTAAATAACAATCTATTGAATCTTTCTCAATGTAACTCCACTACTAACAACAAGACTTCTACCATGTCCTCAAGAACAAAACGAACTACTCACAAGACATCATATGGATCATGATCAGAGATAAAATAATGATGCATAACAATCTGAACATAAACAATAATTCAAAGGTTCACTCAATAGCATCAACTACAAAGAGTAATCAACACCGGGAAAGTTTCCCCTATGAACTATGCAAGATTCAACGCAATTGTTACAGCAATATGGAGATGGTGATGAGGGTGCTGATGGTGATGATGGTGGTGATGATGATGATGATCCCGATGAAGTCCAGCTTGATGGTGGTGCTGATGGAGATGATCTCCCCTCTCCGGGAAGGAATTCCCCCGGCATAAATCTGTCTGCCGGAGAGATCTTTCTCTCTCGGTGTTTTCCGCTCCGCAGAGGCGGCAAAATCTTTCTGTGGTCGCTCCCTGAGTCTTAGGGTTTCGGGAGGAATATATACGCCAGAGGGGAGAGGCTGGAGTGGGCCAGGGTGGCCACACCACTCCCTGGCGCGGCCTAGGCCTGCTCGCGCCATGGGGTGGTGTGGGACCCCTGTGGCCCACCTCCACTCCATCTTCTGGCATCTTGAGTCTTCTGGAAAAATAGAATTTTCCGTATATTTTCCCGAATTTTCTGATCTTCACGAATTTTGCCTCCAAACAGCACCTTTTCCATCAAAATCCTGACTGCAGCGGTCCATGTTCCAAAAGTCATCAACCATGCAAAAACAGATGAAATAACATAAGTATCACCTCTCAATACGAAATATATCAATGAATAATAGTGAATTAAGACATAGAATAGTGATGCAAAATGGACGTATCAACTCCCCCCAAGCTTAGACTTTGCTTGTCCCCAAGCGAAACTGAGCTCAATAAACATGACCTCAAGTTTATGGAGTGAAGAGTCGATAAAAGAATACGGACAAGAAGCATCACATTCATCAAATACATAGATCATAAAAGAAGACAACTCACTATTATACAACTCAACTTGCAATGAGTAAAGGAAACACAATAAAGACACATAAAGTGAATCATAATTGGTAATGGCAAACTTAGCTCTTGGTCGAAGAATAGTTGATAACTTGCTGGAGTTTACAAATAGCTGGTTTTCAAAGAAAGATTTCAAAGTAGTAAACTTGAAGATAAGAGAAATGTGCAAAACAAGGAACATAAGAAACATGAGTGAATAAATCATCATATGAATGAATGAAACACATCAACTCAAAATACTTGCTAATATAGAAGGGAATAGGTTTACTGAGTCAACTATAAAGTAAAAGAAAGGCCCTTCGTAGAGGGAAGCAGGGATTGCAAGTCTCATAAAGAGCTCCCAAAAATTATGATACTTACTAGCTTTCAGCTCTCATTGCCCCTATCATAGGCATTTGGTGGTTAAGGTTAAAGTGACACAACTAAGAGGATATGCCTGACAAGTTATAAGTTGAAATCTCATGCCCCTTACTTATGAGTACCGATCCTCATGCTACTCAACTTCAGTCACGAGCAAGCTCTTGTCATTGTAAATACATGCGTATCATTGAGAACCGCCAACTTGGTACCCCTTGCACATGACACATGAGCTATCCCATAATCAAAATGACAAGGCAAGCAGACAGTGAGCATCTTAGCGATCTTTTTATTTGCTATTTGCATAGGTTTTTACTGAGGATACTTCATAGAATGCTCACTATAGTTATGCTGCAAGTTTCCACCATGATTAGGCATGGCTTAGGCTAGCGGCCCAAGCGTTTCTCTAACACACATATAGACTCCATGATCTTACAAGTTCCACTTTTATTTCACACCGCCGGGATCCATAAGCAAAAGAACATGATATCAACTAGGTACAAGTACCGATGAAGTGTTGAAAGCGGTCCCCATGATACATGGTTCTGCTAACTTCAACTCATAAAGCGCAAGCATATACGCAACAAAGAAGGACCCAATGGTTCAAGTTTATTAAGTGCGGAAAATAAAGTATGCCATCAAGTTCGTGAGAGCTTTAATCACTAATTTTCACATAACAAGTTTAATTTGGGAGGTAGATAAAACAAGAATTTACTTGGAATAGCAATAATGCTACTGGGTAGGTATGGTGGACACAAATGGCAAAGGTTTTGGTTTAAAGGAGGTGGATGCATGAGAAGATTTCCCTCTCAGTACAGGTTTTTGGCTAGCAAGGCTGGGTAGCAAGTACAAGAGTTGAAGGAAACAAACAAACATACAAGTGATAAAGAAAAACATGCAATCTTCCTTGGAAGCACAAAAGATCTTAACTAGAGAATACTAAACTTATTAGCAAATCAAGAAAGAAAGATGATGAAATTATTTTTCTTTAAAGGTACTTTTATCTTTTCTTTCAACTCTAAAAAATAGTGTTGCTGCTGACCGAGCCAGGTTTGCCAAAACCAACTAAATTAACTCAATGATCCCAAAGTGATACCAATACTAACAATAAGATCAATCATATAACCACGAAATGAAAACTAAAATAAGCTATGCAAAAGAGTGAATGATATAACTTCTCATTAATATTCAATAACGGAAACTCACACCAAGGGATACATATCTAACGAGAGAGGGGACACTTCCATAATGTAAACCATACTACATAATAACTCCTCTATTCATGATATGACTCTATTAATAAGGTAAAAAGATAGAAGATAGTGATATGATACCGTGGCACTCCCCCAAGCTTGGAACAAACCAAGGGGATGCCAATCCTGAGGACGAATTACTCCTTCGGTGGTGGTGGTATCCTTTTGATGAGCTCCTTGATCAGTTTCCCAAGGTCCTCAATCTCAAAGGTGAGAGTGCAAATCAATTCCGAGTTATGCTCAATACGGCCCATAATCATCTCAGTTTGTGGATCCCAGCTCTTGTGATTCTTCTTCCATTCTTCCCACTTGGAGTCTTATTTTTCTGCATGGTTATGAGCAAAGATATGGAAGGTACTCTTGGTGTTCGGAGAAGGTGTCCTTGGAGCCAAATAGTGACGAGGAGCTTTCCCCCAGTCTGCATCCGTGCAGTCCTTCTGATCCTGGCAGGGTTCGCCACCACTCCAATGCTTGCAATGGTAGTGCCGGTGTGCTTTGCCTCCTCTTCACCTTCAGTCTTGATCTCCTTATCCTTCCCGGGGTCTTGGAGGTCTTCCTCCATAGGTTCCTTCCCTTTATCCTTGACAGACACCATTGTGCTTCTAAACCTTCAAAGAGTATGTCCTGGCAGAAACAGATCGAAACAAAAACACGACGAAAACACGATATACGGACCTCGGGGGATCCGGGGGGTTATATATTACGGAGTGTCATACCAAAAAGAAGGTACTAGGAGAAAACGAGTCGTAGACGGAGTCCTATGTGGCCTCACCACCTGGTGGCGCGGCCAGGGGTGGGCCCGCGCCATGGGGTGGTGTGGGCCACCCTGGCTCTAGTTCCGTCCCTTTTTCGCTTCGTAGCTTTCCTTATTGACTGAAAACTACAAAAATATAGTTGGATTGTATTTTCACGGAACTTTTCTTACCAGAAATGTTACCTATTTGGAAACGGACTCTGCAGGTCTCTGAATTTGGTATTGAGTGGATCCTTCTGGAGTCATCACTTGAATATCATCGATATCTTCATCCTCATACACTTATTACTTGAGTCATAATACCTTTCTCTTCCTTCTTACACCATTATCTCCACTTCCTGGAAATTTCTTTCACACTAAACTTCACACAGTTCTTATTAGCAACATTAGTATAAGTGAAGTGATAAAACCTTTTGAGTCCAACTTCAACTGAAAACCATCAAAACAAAAGCTACTGTAGCAACTCCTTCCGAAAACCCAAAAAGAATTAAAAAAGGAAATCGAATAAAGAAGCAAATGCAAGAGTGGCAAAATCTGTCAAAACAGACCAGCAGGTAAAGATCAATTTTTTCGAAAATCTTATGTTGCTCAAATAAAAAAGTGCAAAACTAACGAAAGTTAAAAAACAACCTGGCGCAGAAGCACAAACAATTACAGCTCAATCCGACATACAGAGATCTCTCACGAATTTTTACGGTGAAGCACAAAAATCTGTTTCGAGACAGCAACTTCCCCAAATATTACTTCTCTCTCATTAGAGGTTGATCTTGATACAAAAACCAAACAAAACGGATAAGGAGCTGTTATTACCGAAGTAATAACTTCCAAGACTCAAAGAAACAAAAACAAACTGAAAGAAAAAACAAATTGGGTTGTCTCCCATAAAGCTCTTTCGTTATAGCCATTAAGATAGGCATGATAATTTTGAAGAAGCTCTCATAGGGATATGATTTGAAGTGAAAGAGAGCGTTAAGAAGCAAAACACACACTCTTTTAAGTCTAACCCACTTCCTATGCAAGGGGATTTTGTAAAAAAATAAATTATTGAAACCAAAGGCAACTTGCATAAGAAGGCAAAAGAAGTGCAACATAAAACTTTCAGCATAAAACGGGAAAACTTTATATTATTGAGACGCACAAGAACACTTTTCCCTCTCTCATAATAGCTTTCAGTATCATGCATAAACTTAACAATATAGCTATCACAAGGACTATCATAGCAATGATCACTTATTCTAACAGAAAACACCGGAATACTAGCTCTCATAACACTACTTTGTGAAACAATATTAGAGGTATCCTTACAAAGGATAGTGTGTCCCTCTTTGTCATACTTGGTGACAAAGTCTTTCACACTTGCTACTATAGGTTCATCAACCATTTGTTTATCAGGTTCAACAACCTTATTCATACTTTCATTAACCATACTAGCTATCATAGAATGCTCCTTTACCTTAACTGGGAAAGGCATTTTCTCAATATAAGGTTTAGGTAAAACATGACTATCAGTATAAACTTCAGTATTTCTTGCAGGAACACTCTTAGCAATATCTTTATAAGGTTCATGATACTTATTCCACTTCTTTCTAGGCACTTCAATATAAGAAGCAAAAGCCTTAAAATAAGAAGCAATAGCTTGAGAGTCTAGACCATAAGCATTTTTAATATTTTGAAAGTCATCAGTTCCAATAAAAGATTCAATGCATTCATAATCATATTTTATACCTGACTTTCTACCTTTGTCGTTCTTCCAAGCTTCAGCATGGTCTTGAATATGGTCCAGAAGGTCCCATTTAACTTCTTCTTCCATATGAGTGAATGATCCAGCACAAGAAGCATCCAATAAATCTTTATTATGTAGAGGGAGCCTTGCATAAAAGTTATTGATAATAATATTGTTGGGGAGCTCATGAATGGTACATTTGAGCATTAGTAACTTCCATCTCCCCCAAGCTTGAGCTCTACTCTCTCCATCAAGAGGCCAAAAGTTGTATATTTGATTCCGATCTTTATGAATTTCACTAGGAGGATAAAACTTTGAATAAAAGAGAGGCACTATTTCCTCCCATTCCAGAGCTTGACCATTCTTAAGCAGCTTATACCATTCCTCAGCTCTTCCTTTCAGTGATAATGAGAATAACTTCTTCTTAACTTGATCTGTAATAATACCTGCACACTTGAACAACCCGCATAATTCGTGTATAAAGAGTAAATGATCACCCGGATGGACAGTTCCATCCCCAACATAGTAGTTATCCATAATTCTTGTAGGTATTTTGAAAACATCTTTCTCAGCAGCTGGTGGCTTATCTACTACCTTAGTAGTGGTAGTAGAATTACCAAATAAGAAACTCAGCGAACTATCCATAACGAAAATAAAGCAACTAGCAGAATGAAACAATACACACAGTAGAAGTTTCCTTTACCACTTCCACTCTCCAATAGCGCTTCACTCCCCGGCAACAGCGCGAGAAAATAGTCTTGATGACCCACAAGTATAAGGGGTGTATCGCATTATTTTTGATAAGTAAGAGTGTCGAACCCAACGAGGAGCAGAAGGTGCTGGCTAGCGGTATGGATCAGGAATTCTCTGCAAATACTTAGCAAACGGATTTTTAGGGGTTTTCGATAAACCAAGTAAACAAAGTACGAGTAAATAAAAGACAGTAAGAATGAATGCAGCAAGTGGCCCAATCCTTTATGCAGCAAAGGACAAGCCGGTTGTATTTCTATAGATGACCAAACGTTTCTCGAGGACACATGGGAAGACTGTAAAGTGCTTTCGCTTCATATAGTTGATTAATCTTCTCTAGCTTGCTAAGTGTTGTGTGGGTGAACCTGTGCTAATGTACCGTCCCATCCAAGACTTAATACATACTTGTGATTAAACCCCCTTGCAAACATCCGTAAGTACAAGAAAGTAATTAAGGTAGAAACCTAACCACAACTTTAAACTCTAAGACCCTTACGTCCCTTGTGCAATGGTTTCCTAACGGGGGTTCAGGTTTCTGTCACTCCGGAAACCCCTACGATTAGTAGCCAAATACACAATGCATTCCCCTAGGCCCATATAGGTTAAGTGTCATGTAGTCGACGTTCACATGACACCATTAGAAGAAGTACACCACAACTGAAATAACAATCTATTGAATCTTTCTCAACGTAACTCCAGTACTAACAACAAGACTTCTCCCATGTCCTCAAGAACAAAACGAACTACTCACAATAAATCATATGGATCATGATCAGAGATGAAACAATGATGTATAACAATCTGAACATAAACAATAATTCAACGGTTCACTCAATAGCATCAAGTACAAAGAGTGATCAACACCGGGAAAGTTTCCCCTATGAACTATGCAAGATTCAACGCAATTGTTACAGCAATATGGAGATGGTGATGTGGGTGCTGATGGTGATGATGGTGGTGATGATGATGACGATGATCCCGATGATGTCCAACTTGATGGTGGTGTTGATGGCGACGCTCTCCCCTCTCCGGGAAGGAATTCCCCTGGCAGAAATCTGTCTGCCGGAGAGATCTTTCTCTCTTGGTGTTTTCCGCTCCGCAGAGGCGGCGAAATCTTTCTATGGTCGCTCCCTGAGTCTTAGGGTGTCGGGAGGAAGATATACGCCAGAGGGAAGAGGCTGGAGTGGGCCAAGGTGGCCACACCACTCCCTGGCGTGGCCTAGGCCTGCTCGCGCCATGGGTTGGTGTGGCCCCCTGTGGCCCACCTCCACTCTATCTTCTGGCATCTTGAGTCATCTGGAAAAATAGAATTTTCCGTATATTTTCCCGGATTTTCGGATCTTCGTGAATTTTGCCTCCAAACAACACCTTTTCCATCAGAATCCTGACTGCAGCAGTCCATGCTCCAAAAGTCATCAACCATGCAAAAACAGATGAAATAACATAAGTATCACCTCTCAATACGAAATATATCAATGAATAATAGTGAATTAAGACATAGAATAGTGATGCAAAATGGACATATCAGAATACAACGCTGGAATGCAATGGTGCACTAGTGTTGCAGAGGTTGCATCATAACACCCACCAAAGAGTGTGTGGCCATGTGGGTCATTGTGGTTTGGAAAAGAACAAACGGAATGGCACTCCATGCACCAAACCATGGTCAGAAAGCCCTAGAACATGCTGGAATGCAACAATGGAATGCAATGGAACACCAGTGTGGCAGAGGTTGCATCACCACACCCACCTGAGTGTGTGTGGCCATGTGGGTCATTGTGGTTTTGAAAAGTACATAGGCAATGACACTTCATGTGCCAAACCATGGTCAGAAATCCCTAGAACATGCTAGAAAGAAACATTGGAATGCAATGGAGCACCAGTGTGGCAAAGGTTGCATCACCACACCCACGTAAGTGTGTGTAGCCATGTGGGTCACTTTCGCTTGGAAACATAACACATGTAATGCTAGTCCATGTGCCAATCCATGTTCATAAAGCCCTAGAACGTGCTGGAATGCAACATTGGAATGCAATGGAGCACCAGTGCACCAGACGTTGAATCACCACACCCACCTAAGTGTGTGTGGCCACGTGGGTCATTGTGGTTTGGAAAAGAACACATGCAATGACACTCCATGTTCCAAATTGATGCATCTAGTCCTAGATACACTCCTACATCTACACCACCAAGTCCCCTAAGTGGACCAATGACTCGTGCTCTAGCCAAGCTCCTTCAAGCTAAGGTGAATTCGCTCCTTGTCTCATGCAATTTTGATACATCCTTGGACGTCTTGCTACTTCTTGCCAATACTTTATAAATCATCAGGTATGAACCCCATGAAGAAATGCCCCAAGAAGTAGCCAAGCCATCACAAGATGGAGCGTCGACCAGCGGACTGGAAATCTCGCCGAAACTTCCGGTCCGTTGGACAGAACCCTGACCAAAATTTCTAGCGCTCGCCGAAACCAACTGGTGCCGACCGAACTGCGCCACTTCTGGTTTCGTAGGAATTTCCGATGACGACTGGAAATTCTGGCACCAATTCCGATGTCGATGGACTTATTGCCAGAATCGCCTCCCCGAATGCCTACATGGGTTTGATGCCTGAGAATATTCCTATTTCATCTAGTTTGGACTAGTGGCTGGCCTATTTATGCCTAAAGTACGCTTGAACTAGTGGCTGGCCTATTTATAGTCCCCCACCTCCATTGTAAACCCTAGGCACGCTATTTGGAATTAGTGGAAACGCCTCATGGATCTATCTAGTTCTTGCCTCATTTTCCTTTGACAAAGGAGCACCAAAAATCACAAACCTCATTGGAGTTTGCATCGTGCCTCCGCATTGTACAAGGCCTGGGCATCAGAGTCCCTTTGCCTAGTCTCAAGATCTCACCGAGTCTCCCTACTCACCGTGCCGGTTCAAGAGTGTACTCCGCTCGACACCGATCCTAGTGATTGCACCGGACCGGTCACCACCGGAGTCAGCTATTGGTGTGTATCGTGGATTTGCGTGTGTGTGTTCTTCATGTTCTTCGTGCGTGAGTTCATCGTGTTCATCCTCCTCTCCTTTCCCTGCACTCCACCCTCAATATCAATGGGATTCATGAAAGATCGGGCCACCCTAGAGGTTTTCCTTCAATATATTGGTATCAAGAGCTTTGTTTCTCATGAATTCCCCCACAAAATTTTCTTCTATCTAGCAAAAATTTGAACCCCCCCCCCAAAATAGCCCCAAATTTGCCTTCAGATCGATCTTTGAATTTGGTTCATTTTAGTGGTTTTGTTCCACATATATGTTGCTTTTGGTACCGATCTACCTTCCTAGAACCTTTTCCTAGCCCAATTTGGACAAATATCTGAAAATCTTGATAGATTTGACTTTTGGAGTTCGTCACGAACTCATTTCGGCTCCAGGCCCGGTGGACCAATCCAGCCGTCGGAAATTTAGGTGCATGTTCTAGCGAACCGGAATCGCCGCCAAAAATTCCGGCGCAGGGTCCGGCACCGCCGGTTTGGTCGCCGAAATTTCGATTTCCCCAATTTTGTCCGTTTTTCTGCTCGTGATTTTCGAGCCTCGTGTGCATGTTGTCCCAACTAACTTCAAGCTTCCGCAAGTCATCACATACCGCGCTCCTCGACACCGCGACGCTGAACATCATCCCCTACACCGGTAGCAAGTCGTCAATACCGAAGGTATAACTTGCTCCACCTTGTTAACCCTTCTGCCTTGTGTGTATCTATCCTATGAGAGCAACTCATTTTGTGTTTGCCTAAGCATTGTGCACTTGCCCTTGAAGAAGTGAGAGTGTTGAAGCAAATACAAAAGTGACATAGTAGTATAGAAAGGGAGAAAAAGAATCAAAAAAAAGGAGAAAAAAGAAAAATAGCAAGATACATACTCTCCCAATACAAAGAGAGTCGCAAGCTTGTAAGAAAAGAGAGAGATAGAGCACGACCAAGGCAAGTGCACAAATCAGTTGCTTATTTCCCTTTTGGTGAATGAGTTGTGGTCTCTCCCTGCATTGGCACGACATTGAGCGTAGTCTTTGTTAGGAAATTTTGTGCTCATTTTATAGTAATGCTAACAACATTCGTCTCCACGTGTGTGTATCCTTTGTTTTTTGTAGATGATTTCATTTTTTCTTTTGATCTATGGTTCTCTACCACTTTTGACAATAACCTTGTCTTTGGATCATTTCGTTTGGTTTTCCACAAGCCTAACCTTCCACCAAAAGCTTTTGAGAGTTATTTCTTTACTTAGTGTGAGGTTTGTTTGCGATTTCACTTTGCACGCTTATATCTCTCACTTGTGGTTTCTAGTTTGGTGTAATCCCCAAGGTGTGGTACAAGGCTAACACCACCATATTCAACTTCTATATACAATCATTGTGTGTTTTGCATGATGGATAGGAATGGTGAGTCAAGCCAACCACCTCTCAAAGAAGAAGAACATGGACTGTACATGACGCGTGCAAGTCACTTCATCGTCCGACAAGAGTTCCATGAACGTTGCCAAGCCCTTGAGACGCGACAAGATGAACAATTTGGTGAGATGCAAGCCGAGTTCAAGAACACCGACAACCGCTTCGATGGCCTCGAACGACAAATGCATGCAATGCATCACAACTTTGGAAATCAAAATGAAGCGCTACAATGCGCAGTCGTCGAAACAATTGACAATCTTCGACGCCTCCCTGACAGAATGGCAAGACTGCATTCACGGGCATCAATCTCTACAAGATCTTTGTGTATATATTCTCATTTTTGCCATGATCTTCATCCAAGTGCTCCAAGATGCAATGATGCTCCCGTGTTCGAAGATCGAAGTTCTTCGAACAATGTACCTTCTCCACGGCATGCCGCAACATCAAGCTATGGTGGTGATTTCTCTTCAAAGCCACAAGCAAGGAAAATAAGCACACCGTCATCACGCAAGGGCACTAGCGATTCAACAAACAGAACCACAAGAAGAACCGCAAGTGGAACCTAGAGCCCAACCTCAACTACATCGCCATCTTCACCGTGAAGTTCTTACAACTACAAGTGATGACTCCAACTTGGAGGATTAACCTCTCTATCATCATGAAGCTCTCCAATATCATCATCCTCGTCATCGATGTCATGAACGTCCACACCGATACCATGGTCACCATGACGATCCTCCTCCGCAACAACAAGACTTGGAGCATCAAGTGGTAAATATTGAGCAATGTCGACCATGTCATGAGGCTCAAGACCATGATCCTTACCGTGAGGCCCATGTGCCTAACCCACATCACCAACTAACGAACGAGCCTCCTATTCATCATCGTCCATGTCATGAGGCTCCGCACCCTCAACAACGTCAAGAAGCCCAAGTGCCTCCTCCTTGTCAACAACCATGCCAAGAGCAAGAGCAAGTTCCGCCACCTCCAAATGAGGCTCCTTAACCACAAGCACATCAACAAGCTCCACAAGCTCGTCGCAATGATTGCATGGAAGATGAAGACCATCATCAACATGGCAACCATCGCCACCATGATCGCAATGAGGAACAAACATTTGGCAAGATCAAGTTCACAATGCCCAAGTTCACTGGATCAAATGACCCTGAAGAATACCTCTCATGGGCACTGAAAGTCGACAAGATCTTCCGTATGCACAATTATAGCAACGAGAAGATGGTTACCATGGCTTCACTTGAGTCTGATGATTACGCCAACCTTTGGTGGGAACACGTTCAAGTTGCTCGTGACGCAAGACATGAAGGCTCACATGAGACCCCGTTTTGTTCCCGCGCACTACACGCGTGACCTCTTCAACAACCTTCAATCGCTGCGTCAAGGGACAAAGACCATGAAAGAGTACTTCCAGGAAATGGAGCTCAACATGATCCGCGCCAACATTGAAGAGCGCAATGAGAAAACTATGGCATGCTTTCTCATTGGCTTGAGCCACACAATAAAGCACATCGCCGTGTTCCAAACATACAACGACTTGGTTGAGCTTCTGCACATCACAAATAAAGCCGAGCGTCAAGTGCAACAGGACATCAAGTAAAAAAAGTCCAAGACGTACTTCACCTAGAAGAAAGCTTCAACCTCTACACCAACCACCATCAATGAAAGTTCCTCAAGTACCTCCATGCCTTCCTTCAAGCCCATGCCTCCTCAAGGAAAACTGCCCCCAAGTGGCAAACAAGCAAAGAGTGATACACCTTTCAACGATGAATGCTACAAGTGTGGAGGCAAAGTGATATGGGGTGTCCCGATCTTCTTAGTGAGTGACGTAGGTGATGGCGATGATGATGGAGATAACTTGTGAGACGCTGACAAACTACCTCTCGGATGCTCCCCTGTTGCCAATGCAACGGATCTTTGGCCCTATGGATATTCGCAACACCACACACTTGCGCACGTGATCCCGGACAACAAACAGTTTGCAATCTACCAATTCCGAGTGGAACGACATATAACAATTAATTAGATCCAAATTGATATCGTCTAGCGAAACACAATCACAATATCGGAGGATTCAAGATGAATGCTTGTAGCAATCCAATCTAGGGTTTACGCTAAAGCAAGGCTAAGGGAATAATGGGGGGTGGCGGCTGCCTATATGGGAGGCCAGCCACACACAACTAGGCTCGACCCAAGTCGGTCCTAGTCTGATATAAACTATCCCCAAAGGGCTCGGGCAAAGCTGGCACGCAGGCCACACGTGGGGCTGCACCTGGCTAGGTGCAACCCGACCTCTCCTGGACCTCCTACTGGCACACGCCTCCCTCTCCTCCCCTGGCGCCACACCACAGAGGGCCTCTCCCCTCCAGCGCTCTCCCTCTGCCCCCGGTAGAGAAACAGACAGTTTCCTGTCGTGGCAGGGAATCGGCCAAAATCCTACTGCGGTAGAGAATCCTTCCTTGATTCTTCTGCTGCAGCCTTGATTCTTCTTCCTCAACTCCTTGCCATCCTCATGCCTGATCAAATATAGATGCAAAGATTTAGGTAGTATAAAATTCTTAGTAAAAAATATTCCATTACCAACTAAGAAGGAATTCAGATGTTGCTTTAACAACTTGGGTCTAGCCCTTGTAATAGGTCCAATTCTGATTTCATTAGTGTCTTGAATCTTTGCATCATTATCTTAAGTGAATAATGTAAGAATGGTATAGATGTCCTCATCACAAAGGACACAAGTCGTCCGAGTGTGGAGACAAGAAAGTATTGTTTATCCATGAAAATGGCGATGAAGAGTACTTGAGTGGAGATGAATTTGATGCCCTAGTCAAGGAAGCAATGACAAGGCAATGAGTGGAAGATGACCAAGAACTCCTCATGTGTGAACATGATGCAAGTCCATCGCTTGTCGTCACAAGGATCTTAACCACTCAAGCACAAGAGCATGACGACCAACGCTCAAATATCTTCCAAACACGAGCCGACATCAATGGCAAATATATCAAATTGATCATCGATGGAGGGAGTTTTGTTAGGGGTCTCCTTGTGGATTTACCCTTGGAGTGGCCAATCTTCACGGATTTGAGGCGGGGAGTAAGGGAACACGCGATGAACACAATTAACGCAACACTAATGCAAGGTAAAGATACAAACTCATGCTAAATCACACCCGATTCGATTTGCTCCTGTTGGTTCAAACAACCAATCCAATAGAACCCTCGACGAGAGACCTTGTGGTAGAATCACCAAAGGAGAGATGGGCAAGAGGATGATAGAATCCAAACCAAGGAGAGAGTAGCAACCAAGTAGAATCCTAAAGGGGACAGACCAAGCACTACTAGAATCCTTGATAGGGAGAGACCAAACACTTGAGGAGGGTATTGACGACTTGGAGAAGGGCACTGACTACAAGGCCTTGTACAACTTATAGATATACTATGGAGAAGGGGTTTCCATCTAGGGTTAGGCACATGCCATAATTCATCATCATCTCTACCCAAATCTGAGACAAAAGGGGGTATTTATAATACTAGGGGCGAAGGGGTAGGTAGGAGGGAATATTCTAGGCATCAAACCCTTCACACTACACAGACTGACGTTTCGGTGATAAGTCCGGTCATGCCGGACGCAGAGCCAAAATTTCCGGCGGGCGCCAGTTTGTTTCCATGAGAGCCATACTTCATCTCTGTCTGGTGTTTTGGCACTAGCTGGTTTGCTTCGTTGGTAACCGGAAATTCCGGTGTGGGCGTCGGTTGACTAGTCCTGTTGCCGGAAGTTCCAGCATGGATTCCGGCGGTGCTAGGCCTGGCACCGAAATCCTTCTTCCGTCATATTTTGCATGCTTCTTGCTTGGGGGTCTTGGCTCTAGGCCGATCCTTGTCGTCTCCTCTTGGCATCATGGTCATGGGCCTAGTCATACCATACGCATTTGTCTCAAGTAGGGTCACATTCGCATAATAACCAAGGAGAGGCGAGGCATTGACGGAATTCACCTTTGGGGTGATGGTTAGCGTGGCATGATGTGGACCAATGATTAATACCGAGTGTTGGGCTGCATCATCCCCCCCACTAGAAAACGATTCAACCTCGACGATGTCCTTTCATCATAGAAGGAAGGAGGTGTGCACTTGGTCTTGTTCTTGGACACAGACGCATAACCGGTATCAAAGCCATTCTCAAACAAGTTGAAGAGCTTGTGTTATTTATTGCCATCATGTTGTGGTTGGAGATCTTGTATCAAGATCCTTGAAGGTGGTGGTCTATTGTGGGTACCTTGCAAATCCGACAACAAATAGAGAGAATTGTATGATGAATTGTTAGTATGGGTGACACTCAAGTCTCTCTTCTCACATTTGGTGGCTTGCAATCGTGACACTCATGATTTCTCCACTCATTTTGGGCTTGTGGCACTCACTCTCTTGATGGTGGTTCATTCTCTCACCACTCATCTCACAAGGGTCCTTAGTTTGCTTTATCTTGTGCACGGATATCTTGTTGGATGTGATAACTTGGTTTGGCGTCATAGGTTGTAGCACAAATGTCTTGTTGTTCCACTTGAAGGAGTATTGGTTAGTGGAACCATGATGTATGGCTCTCCCATCTTATTGCCATGGTCTCACAAGTAGCATGTGGCATATAGACATTGGCACGACATCACACTCGACGGTGTCTTCATATGGGCCAATCTTAAAGGAGACGTTGACCTTTGATGTTATCTTGAGTGCTCAATATCATCAAGCCATTGGACGTGGTACGGGTGAGGGTGCTCTATGCATTGCAACTTAAGTTTCTCACAAATCTCCGTACTTGCGAGGTTATGGCAACTACCTCCATCAATGATCACCTTTATGGATTTGCCATCAATTCCGGCACATGTTTGGAAGATATTGAGGCGTTGGTACTCTATTGGTGTGGAGTTTGTTGTCAAGACTTGACCAATGACAAGGGAAGGGCTTTGATCATGCTCGCATATGAGGGTGTCATCCACTTCCATTGCGGCTTCCTTATTAGGCACAAAGTATGCCTTGGACTTCTCATAAGCATTCTCCTTTTGCATGTGTTGTTCAGCTTTGGTAGCTTGATGGAGGAGCTCGGTGAGGTTCTTGTATGGTTGAAAGTCAACAATCTTCCTTATTGGGTGGCTCAAACCATAGAGGAACCTTGCTATGGTTTGCTCTTCAAGATCTCTCACATCAGCTCGCATCATAGTTTTCTCCATTTCCTTGTAGAACTCTTCAATTGACTTTGTGCCTTGCCTCAAATTTTGTAGCTTGTCGAAGAGGTCTTGGCGATAGTGCTCAGGGACTAATCTTGTGTACATCACTTCCTTCATCTCCACCCAAGTGGTGATAGGAGGTTCATCTTGCATCTCGCGGTGTTTTTGGAAGTGTTCCGACCAAACATTTGCATAGTCCTCAAACTCAAGGGATGCCATTACAACTTTCTTCTCTTCAGAGTAGTTGTGGACTCGGAATATTTTGTCAACTTTGAGCTCCCAGTCAATGTATGCATCAGCGTCTTCTTCTCCCTTGAACTAACTTGAGCTTCCAAAACTTGCCATCTTCATGCTCACGGTGGTGGTTGCGGCATTCTTGTCACATGCTTGCTTCACTTGGAGCACATGGAGGAGGAGGAGCTCGATTGTATCGAGGTAACAGTGGAGGAGTAGCTTGATGCTCAAAGTCTCTTCTACGCCTTTGCTCGGGATCATTTGCATTCATTGGTTGTTGATGACGATGTTGGGGTTGAGTGTAGCGGTTGTTACGTCTCGCGTGGTGTGCATACTCATCATCATCACTTCTATCCCATTGCGGTGCTCGATGGGCTTGTTGTTGTTGGTGATGGTCATGTTGCGGGTGTTGGCGCCTATCATGGCGGTTGTCTTCACCATGGCGTTCTTGTTCTTGACGAGGAGGTGGCGCTTGTACCATCGCTTGTTGTGGAGGGCGATCATGTTCTTCTTGGTTTTGCGGATGCGCATGATGATCATGGTGTTGGTGATGTCTTGCATGGTGCAATTGTGGATGTTGTGGGTCAACCTCTTGTTCTTGTCGATGATGAGCTTGTTGTCCCCATTATGGTGGTGGGGTTCTCCATGATGAGAATGTGAGTGCGAAGACTCGCCATGACAACTTGAGGAGCGCGTGTGAGACGAACTTGACGAGCTTGAATGGTGTCCATGACAGTTACCAAGGTTGGCAATAGCTTGGTGAAGAGCTTGGAAGTGAGCATTGAGCTCCACTTGGCGTTGCCGGTCATGGTAGTCGAACTCTCAAAAAGTTTCACCAAGCTGGTTCTCAAGCCTTTCAAATTGGGTATTGAATTCTTGGTGTTGTACACATAAGTTGTGGCGCGTGGCGAAACCATCTTGGTTGTTGAAGTTTCCATCTCCACTTCCCTCGCTTCCCCTAGACATGTTATATGACCACAAGTGAAAGGAGGGGTGGTATTGGTGGAATGTTATGTGCTACCTTGCCTCACCAAGTCAAAAATTGGAGAGTTTGTTCTTGCCGAGAGAAAAGCGAATACACAAGACACACACACAAAGGCCTACGGTGGAAGGTTAGGAAGGTGGATAGCAAATGGAACAAACAAATTATAGGGTTATTGTTAAAGGTGGTAAAGAATCAAAGATCAAAAGCAAAAAGGTTACGATCTACAAAAACACAAAGGGACACACACGTGGAGATGGATGTGGTTAGCACGACTATCAAAAGGAGCAAAAAATGTCCTAACAAAGACTAAGCTGAGTTGTCATGCCAACGCAAGGAGAGACCACAACTTGTTCACCAAATGAGGATAAGAAATGGATTTTTGCACTTGCATTGGTTGCACTCTTTCTCTCTCTCTCTTTGCTTATAAGCTTGGTAGTCTGTTTGTATTGGGAGTATATTTTTCTTTCTATTTTTTTGATTCTTTTCCTTTTCTCCCTTCTATACTACTAAGTTAACTTTTGTAATTTCTTACACACTCTCACTTTCCAAGGCCAAGTGCACAATTCTCAGGCAAACACAAAATGAGCTGCTCTCATAGGATAGATACAAACAAAGGAAGAAGGGCTAACATGGTGGAGCAAGTTTTACCTTTGGTATTGTTGACAACTTGCTACCGGTGTTGGGGATGGTTTTCGGGCGTCACGGTGTCGAGGAGCGTGGGGTGTTATGTTGTTGCGGAAGCTTGACGTTTCTCAGGGCGACACACATGCGAAACACGAACAACTCAAGAGGAAAAATAGTCAAAATTTGGGGCTGTCCGAATTTTCAGTGGAGCAACCGGCGGCGCCGGTTCTGTCGCCAAAATTTCTGGTGCGGATTTCGGCACGCCGGAAATCTCGCCGAAATTTCCGCTGCGGATTCCGGAGTGCCGGAAATCTCGCCAGGAAATTTTACCCCATGAACCGGTTCGCCGGCCGAAATCCGCACCGGAAATTCTGGTGCGGATTCTGGCGTGCCGGAAATCTCGCCGGGAAATTTTGCCGCATGAATCGGTTCGCCGGGATGCTCTCCAAAATTATCTCGTCACAAACTCAAAAAGTCAAATCCAATAGAATCCTGTTGGTTCAAATGCAAGGTAAAGTTACAAACACACGCCAAATCACACCCGATTCAATTTGCTCCCGTTGGTTCGAACAACCAATCCAATAGAATCCTCGGTGAGATACCTTGCGATAGAATCACAAAGGAGAGATCGAAAAGTGGATGATAGAATCCAAACAAAGGAGAGAGTAACAACCAAGTAGAATCCCAAAGGGGAGAGACCAAGCACTACTAGAATCCTTGATAGGGAGAGACCAAACACTTGAGGAGGGTCTTGATGACTTGGAGAAGGGCATCGACTCCAAGGCCTTGTACAACTCATAGATCTACTATTGAGAAGGGGTTCCCATCTATGGTTAGGCACGTGCCTTAATTCATCATCATCTCTACCCAGATCTGAGCCACAAGGGGGTATTTATAGTACTAGGGGAGAAGGGGTAGGTAGGAGGGAATATTCCGGGCATCAAACCCTTCATAGTGCACAGACTGACGTTTTGGCGATAAGTCCAGTTGTGCCAGACGCAGAGCCGAAATTTCTGGTAGGCTCCAGTTTGTTTCAGTGGGCACCGTACTGCATCTATGTCTTGCATTTTGGCGCTCACCGGTTTACTTTGGTGGAGACTGGAAATTCCAGCGTGGGCGTCGGTCGACCGGTCCTGGTGCCAGAAGTTCCGGACTGGATTCCAGCAGCACCGGGCCTAGCACCAGAATCCTTCTTTCGTCTTCTTTTCCACGCTTCTGGCACCAGAATCCTTCTTTCGTCTTCTTTTCCACGCTTCTTGCCTGGGGGTCTTGGCTCCGGGTCCATCCTTGTCTTCTCCTCTTGGCATCATGGTCATGGGACTAATCATATCATACGCATTTGTCTCAAGTAGGGTCTCATTCGCGTAATAACCAAGGAGAGGCGAGGCATGAAGGAATTCACCTTTGGGGTGATGGTTAGCGTGGCATGATTTGGACCAATGGTGAATACCGAGTGTTGGGTTGCATAAAGTTGCCACAACCTTGCTAGCACCGAGTTGTGTGAGAAGCTCAACCTCACCCTCCATCAGCACAAGCACCCCTACCACGTACAATGGCTAAGTGACCAAGGGTCCGTGAAGATCAAGCATACCATATCGATAACCTTCGCCATTGACCCTTACAAAGACAAAGTGGAATGCGATGTTTTTCCCATGATGGTTTGTCATATGCTACTTGGCCGACCATGGAAATTCGACAAGGCTACTCTACATGATGGTCGCACCAACGTATACACCTTCAAATGGCTTAACAAAACATCTGTTTTGCAACCGATGACTCCTAGCCAAATAATTGCGGATAATGCAAAGGCTTTAGGGAGCACGTAAAACACAAGACCTCCTTGTGAGACGAGTGGTGAGTGAGAGAACAACCTCATAGTGAGTGAGAACCACAAGCCAAAGTCGAGTGGAGACACTAAGAGTGTTCTCCTTGCCACCAAAAGTGAGATGAGAGATGTGCGAAACAACCCATCCATCTTGCACTATGTCCTCCTTTGTAAGGGACTAGCGCAAGAAACTCATGACTTAACAAATATTCCTACATCTTTGATGTTTGTTTTGCAGGAATTCAAGGATGTGTTTCCCGAAGAGCTCCCACATGGACTACCTCCTCTTCACGGAATTGAACATCGCATTGACCTCATACGCGGCGCACCCCTTCCAAAATGTGCTCCCTACCACATAAACCGAGAGGAGACGAAAGAGATCGAACATCAAATCAACCAACTTGTCTCCAAAGGTTAGATCCAAGTAATCACTAGTCCAAGTGTGCTACCCGTGATTCTTGTTCCTAAATCGGATGATACACTACGTTTATGCACGGACTACCGTCCAATCAATGCTATCACCGTGCGTTATCGACATCCTATGCCGCCCCTTGATGACATGCTTGACGATTTGTGTGGAGCCACTATTTTCTCGAAAATTGATGTCCGTAGTGGTTACCATCAAATACGCATGGCGGAAGGTGATGAGTGGATAACCGCCTTCAAGACCAAACTTGGTATCTATGAATGGTTGGCCATGCCTTTTGGCTTATCTAATGCCCCATCCACCTTCATGCACCTAATGAACCATATTTTGCATTCTCTCATTGGCAAGAGTGTCATTTTATATTTCGATGATATACTTGTTTATAGCAAGTCACTTGAGGATCATGTTACCCATGTCAAGGAAGTCTTGCAAATCCTTCGACATGAAAAGCTATAAGCTAATCTTCCCAAGCGCACTTTTTGCTAAACACAAGTTGATTTTTCTTGGATCTATTGTTTCTTCCAAAGGCATTGAAGTTGATGTTTCCAAGGTAAAGGGCATACGGGATTGGCCCATCCCAACAAATGTGAGTGATCTCCGAAGTTTTCATGTGTTGGTCCGTTTCTATCGTTGCTTTCTAAAAGACTTTGCGACTATTGCTTTTCCTCTCAACAATTTGACGAAAAAGAACGTAACCTTCATGTGGGTCAAAGCACAACAAAAAGCTTTTGATGAACTTAAAAAGAGGCCCACCGAAGCACCTCTTCCTGTATTACCAAATTTCACAAAAACTTTTGAGATAGAGTGTGACTCTAGCGATATTGGCATTGGAGGAGTCCTTATGCAAAACAGACATCCTATAGCCTACCATAGCGAGAAACTTGATGGTGCTCGCCTTAATTATACGATTTATGACAAAGAGCTTTTTTCCTTAGTTCGTGTTCTTCAAGTTTGGCAACACTGCCTATGGCCTAAAGAATTTATCATACATTCCGACCATGAGTCGTTGAAATATCTCAAAGGCCAAGCCAACTTGAGCAAGAGACACGCTAAGTGGGTTGATTTTATGGAGTCTTTTCCGTACATTGTCAATTATAAGAAGGGAAAAGATAAGGTAGTTGCGGACGCTTTGTCTCGCAAGCACACAAACCTTCTTACTCGACATGATATCAATGTGTTGGGTCTTGATGAAATCAAACCTTTGTATTCTTCCGACCCATTCTTTGGACCAATTTTTGAAAAGTTCTCCATTAACAATGGAGTTGATGATTTCTATTTGCATCTAGGCTTTATATTTAAACTAAACAAGATTTGCATTCCGAAGTCGTTCCTCCTACTTTTGCTTCTCCAAGAATATCATGGTGGAGGCCTCATGGGTCACTTTGGCCGTGACAAGACATTGGACATGCTCTCCACTCATTACTATTGGCCCAAGATGAAAAGAGACATGGAGCACTACGTTCAACGATGCACAACATGTGTTCAAGCTAACCCCTATGGTCTTTATATGCCATTGCCAATTCCTTATGCACCTTGGTGCGACATTAGCATGGTTTTTTTGTTAGGATTTCCTAGGTCTAAGCATGGACATGATTCTATATTTGTTGTCGTGGATCGCTTTTCCAAAATGGCACACTTCATTCTGTGCCATAAGACCGACGATGCTTCACATGTTGCAAATTTGTTTTTTCAGAGAAATCGTTGGTCTTCACGGTGTGCCAAGAACAATCATCTCCGACCACGACGTCAAATTCATGAGCTACTTGTGGAAGACCCTCATGGCTAAGCTCTGCTTCAAGCTACTCTTCTCCTCCGCATCGCAACCTCAAACCAATGGCCAAACCAAAGTTGTCAACCAAAGCCTCGGGAATCTCCTTCGTGTGTTGATGAAGAAAAACCTCAAGAATTGGGAGGAATGCATTTCGCCTACAAACGTGCCAAGCACTCCACAACCAAGATGAGTCCCTTCATGACCGTCTATGGTTTTGAGCCCCTCACCGCACTCGACATCCTACTGCTACCTCTTCATGAGCACACAAACTTGGACGTCGACAAGCACGCCCAAGCTATGAAGAATCTTCATGAAGAAACAAGAGCTACAATTAACCAACAAGTCCTTTGCCAAGCTTCAAGGTTAAATAAGGACAAGAAGGAAATGATCTTTGAAGAAGGTGACCTTGTGTGTATACACTTAAGCAAGGACCTCTTCCCCAAAGAACGCGTGTCAACACCTAGATTTTTAAGTCTAGATGCCTGTTATGTCGTACATCACAATCCCAGGATTACCATTTTTGCGGGACATAACAGAAGTGGTACCACAGTACATCATCCATTACAAACCATATTACTCCTGCTGCCCATCTTCTGGGTAATCCTCCTCATAGTCTGGCCATGGGAATAGCTAGGGACAAATCCATGAGTACTCTTTAAGTACTCGCAAACTAACACTAACACAATTAAGGTAAAAGCTAGTAGGAATCTTAAGCTCTAGGTTTATTTGCAAAAATCCAGGTTTACTTCATAAATACTTCAAGAGTAAAGACCTAATTTTAGTTCTCTACATCACTTAAGGGGGAAACTAGTTTTCATATTGACAACTCTGTTGTGGTCAAGTCAAAGTCATCTTTCATGTCACAAATCATTTTGAAAACATCTGACAACGGAATAGATGGCCACTCGAACTGTCCATAACCGCGGACATCGCTATTCGAATAGTTTGACACTCTATAGAGGTAGTACACTTTCACCACAAAATACGATACATCTGTCAGGGGAAACCCTGAATCATCATACTTGGTATGCGGATAATCAATCCTAACCTTTCAATTACACACCATAGTATAGACACCTCCCCTATGAGCTTCGCCTCCCAGCCACGACCATCTATCATCCTGGGCACTGCATAGGTGGACATTCATCACGAGGTAGCCACAACTCAACCTCTTCCGTAAGGGAACCCATACAAAGATGTATAAACTTCCGGTCAAGCCCAACCCAACTCAGGTATTGTGGTTGTACGGTAAAATTGGAATGGTATCGCATCCAAACCCAAGCATTAGTTTTTATCAAAGTCAAGGCTCATGCCTTAACATTTTCATTATCAAACCATTGTGTTTCACAACACATGTCAAAACATTTAAATAGAATGAATCTTCATTCCAAGGTTTTCATAATCATTTTCACCAAGTATTCCCATCTAAAGTAATCAAGTTTTAGCTTAGCACTAGCCACTAGTATTGAGGGTATCACTAAAGGGGTGCTAATCAACTATAAGTATCCAAGACTAAGGTGATAATGTTGAGGGTATCCATCCTATTTTTCCACTAATCACAATTCATTAACTGGATAAGAACTTCAGTAAAAGGGAAAAGTAAAGCATGGAGTAAAAACTGGGACTTGGTAAGGTTGCATCTCAAAGGTGAGTATATGGTATCTATACAAGTTAGCTTGCATAGCTAAACTTGCAAGGATAGATGCATAGTTCAAGCTTGCACTGATAGCATGCCTTGAGTAGTGCAGTTGTTGCAGTCGTTGAAGTTTACGTCCTCCTCCTCGAAGTACTCCTCCTCGTTGTAGCCCGGGTTGGTACTTGCCTCTATAAATACATTCAATGTACACAATCACCAAACAACACTTCACTACCTCTATTTATCACACAAGGCTCATACAAGATGATCTAGCATCATCTCAATCATCATATGGAACATTACCATTTTCTTATTCTTTTTATTTTAGGAAAGTAATTTCTACTCATTTTAAATCCTTTTATATTTAATATTCTCCAATTAAAATAGTGGATCATGTTGACACATGTCATCACCATCTACTTGGGAATGTGGTTTAAAATGGTGATCATAAATTACAAGAGTTAATATTACTATTTTCTAATATTAAAGTGACTAGAAATGCCTATATAGCATTCTTTTAATACTAGGCCATGTTTCATATTTGGTAAACCAAATATTTTTACATATTCATGTAGATCATGGAAAATGTGATTTTTGAGAGTTGGAATCAACTCAAAAGCATTTATAGTTTATTTTAGAAAAATGTTTGAAATGGCAAAAGCCTCTGTCTTGTTATTTTTGGTATAGGTGATCTATAGTTTCAATTGGTTTGAATCCAACAGGAGTGAATAGATATTTTCAATAACTCTCTATCAAAATTTGAATCATGCAATTTGGTTCAGTACATATCTTTGAATTGAATTTTGAATCTACTGATAGAATATGGTTTTAACTAAATTGGCAAAATTCTATTTGAATCAATGGGCTCTGCGGGAAACTAAATGGGCTGGCACAACTGCACTACGCTGGCGCAACAGGCTGCTGACAGAATGGTCCCACGCGTCAGCGACTTATCTAAATTGAAACGGTATTTAGCAATCCTAGCCCTATGATTAGAATAGGATCCTACGGTTGAGGTTCGTCGTCTCCGTCGAACAGCTCTGGCGAGACTCGAACCCTAAAATGGCGATGGGGGTTGCTGGGGACTCACCGAGGCTCCAGCTAAGGTCGGCGATGGGGGCGAATGAGGTTGTCATCGATGGTCATTCGAGGCGTGGTCACGGCAGCTCCTGGGGTGGCTCTAATCAACGACTTCCTTCCTCGACTATAGTGGCAGACTCCGGCCAAATTCCAGTGTCATGGTGCTCGCCTTGCTCTAGAGAAAGGTCGATGAGGTTCTTGGGTGAGTGGGAAGTGGAATGGTGTGGAGAATGAGGTATGGGGTGGCCTCTATTTATACACCAGCATCGGCGGCAGGAAGGCATGGTCAGGCTCCTCCGAGGACGTTGCTACTGGTCAAGCTAAGCATGGCGAAGGACATGGGTTGATGCGGGGTACTATGGCGATCGTCATGCGCATGATAGCGCGGTAAGGGGCGGTCTCTGTCGGTCGGGCTACGTCGGGTAGATGCTATGTGTCGTGGGAGCGGGTGGCGTGGTGTGTAACGACTGGTTCGTGCTCGACCGGCATGGCAGGCTCGGTATGGGCGTGCCAATGGTGCAACAGTGGAGATGGGGCTCTCCAATGCACGGCCAAGTACCAGGGATGATCATGGACAATTGAATGGGTTGATTTCAGTACAAAAGATGAGCAATTGATAGATCAAAACAGTGTATAGTGGCTGAGGTTGTATTGTGTCTGCCAGGTGCTCAACCAAATGGCCGCATGAATTCAACTTTCAAATTTTTGAATGATTTTTGGTGAGTGATCTGAGTACTTTCTTAGTAGTCTATGGTTGCTGGGAATTGTCAAGTAGAATTTGTTTGGATGGTTTTTGAAAAGTGATGATCTAGGCATATGAGCTTGATTCAATGTTGCAATGCCTCTTAAATAGATTTGAAAATAGTTTCTGCCATTTTTTAAAGTTAGCTTGGATACACTTTTACTTGGTCTAGCAAGGGGTGAAAAGAATTGGAATTTTTTCTGTTAGAAATCTTTTACTAGAAACACCCAAAGTGGTCTAGTGGATAAGTTTGGCCAAAATGACCATATGTTCATATGTCTTATATTTGATTTTTCTTTTATTTGATTTTGCTTGGGAGTGATCTCGATGATGTAGTATTCATCTCTAAACCAATCCTTATCATTAGTAACAATCAATCATGGCAATTGCAAGCATTCATACACTAATGCAAATCACACATGCACTCATATCAAGTTTAATAATAAAAGTTTTTGTTAACCCTAAACTTGGCTAATTAGATCTTGATAAGCTTGTTTAATATTTTTTTGGGGTGTTACAAACCTTCCCTCCTTAAACAAAATCTCGTCCCGAGATTCAGGAAAAATTAGGAACTAAAGAGATTGGGAAACTCGGTCCTAATATAATCTTCGCGTTCCCAGGTGGCTTCTTCTTCAGTATGGTTACTACACTGAATCTTGAGAAACTTAATACTTCTGATCCGGGTGGTTCTGAATGCTTCTTCCAAAATACGGATGGCCACTTCACAATAAGTTATATCCTTGTCGATATTTATGGCTCTGTGATCGATGTTCTTGAAAACATCGGTCTTCTGTGGAACTTCTAGGCATTTCCTAAGTAACGAGATATGGAACACATTATGCATGGATGACATCTCCTCAGGCAGTTCCAGTTGATAGGATACCTATCCTTGGTGATTCCAAATATTGAAGGGTCCAATATATCTGGGGGCTAGCTTTCCTTTCAAACAAAAACATTGCATTCCCTTCAAGGGTGAGATACACAAAATCTCTGACATTGAAGGTCAGGTCTTGACGTGTTTTGTCAGCATAACTCTTCTGTATGGATTAAGGGGTCTTGAAGTGCTCATGGACTTTGTGAACCTTCTCTCCGGCTTCTCGTAGAATGTCAGGTCCGAATATCTGACTCTCTCCTACTTGTGACCAATTCAACGGGGTACAACACTTTCTTCCATACAGAAATTCAAAGGGGGCCATTTGTAGACTGGCTTGATAACTATTGTTGTATGATAATTCTTTGAAAGGCAGACAATCTTCCCATTTAGATCCATATTCTAACACAGAATCTCTCAACATATCTGCTAAGATCTAGTTGACTCTTCAGTCTGTCCGTCGGTTTGCAGGTGGTAAGCTGTGCTGAAATTCAGTTTGGTTTCTAATCCTTCGTGGACTTTCTGCCAAAATCTTGAGGTAAACTAGGTTCCTCAATCCAACACTATGGTCTTGGGGGTTCCATATAAACTGACTATTCTAGTGATATACAACTCCGCTAGCTTCGAACTTTGGTAGGTAGTTGTAACATCCCAATTTCAGCAACCCTGATTAGTTGCCCGGAATGCAAAAATTAGGGGGAACAAAAACTTTTTCTTGTTTAGTGATGAAGTGTTTGCCTGTTGTTTGACTATGTTTATGCTTATGATTTTGTATTAGAAGATATAGTCCTTACCTCAACCTGAGTTGACAAAAGTGACTTCCCAAAACTGTCTTGGCTTAATTTTTTCCATATTCTCAAATGTTGCAAACCAACTATTTTAGTAGACTCTATTTATCAAACTATGTAGAGCTAAAGAATACTATATCCTTATGTTTTCAAGACAAAACCTTCAACTACTATTACCTCTAGGATCTCCAAACCTTTTAGTAATCTGTTGAATTCTACTCTTGGTAGAGATACCAAGGACTCTCATCTCATTCAAAATCCAACCTCTTTAAAATGACTCAACCTTCTAGGCTTGATGGTAACCCCAGTAGTGGATTTACTTAGTTTATAAGATGAGTTGCATTGATCTACTGTCTGATGGATTGCCTTGATGTGCTTCTTGATTTGTCTGCTTAGAAGATAGTATGAGCTACTCTAGGAGCTCATCACTAGGATCAAGATGTTTCCAAATCACCACACCCCAAGCAAGAATACAAAGCTAGATCTGATCTCTAGCTACTAGGGATCATCTAAAACCCCCTAACCAGACCCCTTCTGAAGTGATCCCATTCCAGTAGTTTCCATCTCAATGAAGACCAGTACCAAGCATGGATCCTCCCTACTCAATCTACACTTCAACATCATCCACTTGATGATGCTTTGGTACCTTGCAACCCACCAAAATCATCACCACCCACATTCTAGTCAAAAACCCTAAATTTGCCAAATTTGGCTAAGTCTGGAATCTGTTTCAACATCACCTTTTTGGATGCCAAATTTCTGGTAATGCACTTAAACCATATTGTTAACCATCCTAAGGACTACCAAGGCCCACTCTTATCCCTGATATATCATCCTCCAACCCACTTGATCTTGATGGTTTTGCAGGCAAGAAAATAACTATTCCTGCAAATCTAGTCAACATGCCTACTTTGATAGAAGCTCACACCACCATCTATATGACTTGGTCTAACTATCCCTCTATCCATGGAATCAAGGTGAGCTCTGAGCTCCAAGATCCAACAAGGTTTTGGTGGTATAAAACTAACATCACCCAAGATCCACAATTCCTTGTTTTCCACCTAAATCAACTTGGATCTCCAATTCCCAAGGTTGCAAATGTTTGCTACACCTTGTCTACATCATCTACCTTGATCATCAAGATTGATCAAATATAATCCATAATTATTATGGCTCCAAATCTAATTAATCTCTTTAATAGACAAAATCTCCAAACCTCCTTCCCCAAGGGAAAGTTTGGTATTTGCCAAAGAACATCCCAAATTTTTGCTGAATTGAGATCCATATATCATACTCTATCTTCCCATCTAAAAAATAAATATTTTTGAAGACTTTTATTATTTCATTTTGCCTATTTTCTTAAATGGTAGCAATGGAATAGTAATTGTTTTAAATACTTTTAATCCCCAATAAATCTTGCGAAAAATCACCATAGTGTGAATTCATATTTATGACCATAACACATCAAAATCCAACCTGGTCCAATGTAAAAATATCAAATGAGCTTCTAGAAACCCTTTCTGCACTATTTGAATATGTGATATAAAGTGAACCAAACTTCATCCAATAATTCCCAAATAATTCATGGAGATGTATCTTGACCTCCTTTATCTTCCAGTACCATTTACCCATCTTGTCCAATGGAAAGTTTTTACAAATCAAAACCCACCAAACCTACACCAACCTAGTCAAACAAACTTGCACAGCACACCTCTCATCCCTCTGGTCGAAATACACTGTAGCACCCCTCCCCCCTTGTCTCTTGTGCTTGGCAAGGTAGTAGAGAGAGAGTGAGAAAGGAGAGACAAGCCACTTATGGCCAACCAAAAGCAACACTACCTCATCCTCTCTGTCCCTACCGACCAGATGACTCACACCACCCCTCCACCGCCCTCCTTGACCAATCCCAAGCTAGCTCCACCCCTCCTCCATGTCCAAAATGGACATTTCCCCTCTTGAGCTCCCACCTCAATTTAAATAGGACAGAGGCTACCCAGCATGCCTCTGTGCCCTCATTCCCCTCTCCTCCCCTCCACTTACCTCCCGAGAGTCCTCTCTCCTCCTCCTTTGCTCTGTTCTGCTCGAGAGAAGGAGAAAGAGGAGCCTCGGCCCATTTCTAAAAATAAAGAAAGGCCTCCTCTCCCATGCTCGCCCTCCTCTGCATGTTAGCCTACCAGAACCACCTCCTCCTCCTGCATCTAATCCCCTCCTTTTCTTGCCCATAAGGAGCTCCACTAGTGGTGCCGTCGAGCTCCGAAGAGGTTGCTCTTGGTCTTCTTCGCGCAATCCTAGATCTAGTCGAATACCACCATTGCCGTCCATCTCTGGTACCGCCGCGGAGCACCACGTCCCCCTATGCCCTCTCGCCTCATCTCCATGCCCCCAAGGTGAGTTCCCTGCCTTCCCGAGCCGCTTTAGGGTTCCCGTCTGTCACGCCGCCGCCGGAGGTAGAGGAAGGCCCTGAGCCGGTGTCGGTTGGGCCGGCCCATGTGGTCTGATGAGTTGCAGCCCATTTGCCTCAAATTTTCCGGCCTGGCCTCCCCTTTTCAGTTTTATACTTTTTCCAGATCTGCTGGAATATGGCTGCTAGGTTTAAATCAAGATAAAAATGAAAAATCACTAGTTTATCCTATATCTAAATTTTATCAAGATCTATACTATGTTTCCATACATGGAGACCTGGCCCTTGCCAAAAAATGAGTCCACTTATTTATGGGCATTTATTTTACACAAGGGTACCCCTGGTGGTAAATCAAGCCCTACATGAGTTATGCAACTCCAAATGGGGTATTTACAATTTCCACTGGTAGGTATTGTAGTTACCCATGTTTTGGATTTGATCTCATACCAAGTGGAGCTATATTTTCACTTTGGTAAAAATAACAAGGGATCCTCATTTCTATATTTAGAAAATTCCCTAGGTCATACCAAAGATGGTATTGACCTGATTCCAATGCCAAGAGAAGTAGTACATCAATACCTATCAAAAACCAAGAGACAAGGATTTATTGATCCTCTATTAAATTTTAGTGAATTAAATACTTTTGTATGTGGTATTATCACTAGTTATATAATCACAGTAGCTCTACCAGTCCAAAAAGGATGATTCCAATTTCTACAGAAAGGTATCAAATGTACCTACCATGTGTCATTGGTTTCATATCACAATCTTTTGTAGATTTAACTTGGTGAAAAAGACAAAACAGCTCCAGAACTGCCTTTGAGAAATTCCTAAGGGCATTCTGTTAATTATTTTGGAGTGATTACAACTCTCAGATTTTCAGTACATCCAACTCCCCAAAATCACCCAAGGAAATAATGTTTGGAGATCCAGAACTTTTCTGGTGAATTATTTCCTAAAACTAGAGCTTTTATCATTAGAATATTCATAAGAAATTAAAGAAATGTGATAAAATAGTGAAACCACTTTTGTTGGCCTTATTTTGTCAATACCTACATGATGGTATCATCTTTGCATATTGACATCATACAAACCCAAGCCCAGTTCTAAATCCCCTTAACAGGTGGTATTTGGACAAATACATCATAAAACAAAGACCACAAGGGAAATTAAAGTAATTCCAATTACAACCCACTCAATCTATCGAAACCTACTGATTTGAGTATTGGGTGGTATGTTTGTTTGCTGTATTGTAATGATGCTTGCATTCCTTGTGTTGACTGTTGTTTGGTTTGCTTGCATGTGTTATCTTGACGACGATAGTTGTGATGAAATCGGAGATCAGACGAAGTGGATTTTATTGGTATTATTGGTTATCTGAAGAAGCAGTCCATGGACATTTATGCCATATTGATGATCGCAGGCAAGCAACCTTATTGCTCATAAGCCTTGTCCTACTGTTTTACTTATGCATATTTTATCTACTGTCTATGAAAACTGCACTATTTTACTATATGTTGATGTGTATATATGGTAGTGGTTTGGCTCCTCCGAACTATTACACTTTGGTACTACTAAGTACAACCCCCTTGACGATACCTACTTGTCCCTAGTATGGTAGATGGTGTAATACACCATACCCCTTTGGAGACCCCGTTTTAGCCGAAGCAAAACTAGAGGATGGGTAGACCACTGGAAAAGTTTTACCAAATGTTTGATGATAAAACCTTGGTGAGGTGGGACCTCCCAAAAGATGTTGAGAAAGAAAAAAGGTTTTGTTTTACAAAATGCTGAAGGAAAGATGGAGGAAAAAGGTTTACAAAAAGCACCTGGTTCTTTGCAGTTTTGCTAGAACAATTAACCCTGTGCAACCGCATTACTCTGGAATGGGACAGGGTTGGATTTGATGTTTGTCTATTCTGGTATAAGCTGCCTCGCAACAACTACATGGGATAAAAATCCCTGGAGGGTCGGCCTTCTCACATAAGGGTCCATGTGGGACATCGACCTGGAGAAGGAACGAAGGGTCTGCGGGCCTCCACGTGTTACTGTGAGCCCCTCAATGAAAGCACACACTTGGGAAGTGGAAAAATACGCTCCGGTTGGTCCTCGGTACCCGACGTCCTGGTGTTGAGGGGAACAACACTCATAGGGTAGGCACTTATATTGGAGTGTGCATCTGGAGAGTCTTGATCGGTTACTCGACCCACGATCAGTGTAGATCAGGGTAGTGTACCCGGATGGTGTGGGTAAAGTGTGCAACATCTGTAGAGTGTAAATCTATTCGAATAGCCATGTCCGAGGTCATGGACGGTTGGGAAGGTTGCTGTACAGCAATGCTGGTTTTGTTTTCAAAAAGGAATTTCGGAAAAGCAAAGGCTTTGGAATGACCGTGGGATGGTCGGAAAGGATAAAGGTTTTGAACATGGGATGGTCGGAAGGGAAAGAAAGGAGTTTGGTCGTGGGACGACCAGAAGAAAGGAACAAATGGGTACCCCAATACTAGTGTTTACAAAACTTTTCAAAAGGTTTCCAAAATGTTTTACCAAAAGTTCTCAACAAATATATGTAGATGCTATATCCACAAGAAAAATTAATTGAGAAAAGAACCACTCTTGGAGCCCTCCTACTACCACATCCATAATGCATATTCTCTTGTTATTATTGTTATCTTAAGGTGGTTTGCAAGTACATTCAAAGTACTCATTGGCATTGTCCCTGGCTATTAACTTAGTCAGACATCAATAAGAGGATGAAGTTGACAGCTAAGCGATCTAGGACGTTCTCCCAGTCAGTTGCATGTAGGTCATGGCATGGCTCGGGCGCTACGCTTAATGAAGTATCGCTGATGTTGATCGATGTAGCCATAATGGCAACTAAGGTATGACATGTATTCGTTATGTATTGGATGTTTACTTTGATACTTGTATGCTATGTGCCACGACTAACTGATCATGGGATCGTGGTTGTATGCATAACAGGGATTCTCATAGGATTAATCCGAGGGCCCCATGGACTTGGTATTAGAGCCATCCTGATTGTAGGAGAACCTTAGTTAGCATGGTCGCTAGATAGGAACCTTATTTTGAAAACCCCGGCTTTCGAAAACTAGTTCTCAATGAGTTTCAAAAATTTCTGCTTCTTCCCTTACTCTAAGTAAATGCTTTCGAAAATGGTTTCCTCTAACTCTCGTCCAAACTCCAAACCTACGGATTTTAAATAACTAGGATCTAGAACCTGGTGAAGACAATGAGAACAAGATGAAGACAAGCAACTACCAGCAAACACAAGGAGACTAAAATATCGCTCTACCAGCGGAATCCTCATAATCAGAAGACATCAGGTGGTGCACTATCAAGAAGCGTCCAAGATACGACAAAGGAATTATCGGCAAGATAGTGACTCTGACCCAAAGAAAGCCGATATCTAGGGTCAATAGTCCTACGAATAGGATTCCCCTACATCGCGAGTATTTAACTCCTTGGTCCCTAACATTGACTGTGTTGCTCGCCTAAGTGGATTACGTGTGGCTTGATGTGTGTTGTTTGCCGAGGACATTGCGATTCTCTCTCTCTCTATTCGCCTTGTTTGTATGTTATGGTTTGCTGTGACCTCCGTAACAGTGTGACCCGATGAGGTATAACTCACCTAGTATCTTAGGCACCCCTATTAGTTGTCGCTAACGATAAACTAGACTAACCTCGGGAGTATATGAGTGGGAAAGCATCAGAAGAACCACGAGTTCGACATCGACTAGTCAGGACAACTCAAAGACTTCACCTCAGCAGGATGACATACCCCGTCCAACTCACCTCTCAAGACTCGTCGATCACATAGCACTCCGTTATTATCAGTCTATTACAATAAGAAATCCCGTTCAAGCTGGAAGTCAATCCCCGAAGGATCCTCCATATCCACAAGAAACCACCAGAAATGTCTACCAAGACAAGAAGTGAAGACCTAACTACGCTGACCTCCGCTATATTAGACCTTCTAACCACCTTAGGAGACTAACTATTCTAGTCGACCCTACTAGACCCAATAGGAAGTTCCTCACCCGAAGGACAAAATAATCCAAAAACTCGAAGATGAGGATGCATGAAGACAATGAGTCCACTCCGCCATCAAGCAGAAGCAAGCAAGAAATTCAAGTGAAGACCGCTTACCCGACGCCGACTGCTTCAACCCTGACTAACTACTAGCAAGAGGAGTCATAACTCGCTAACTTTCCCTAAGCTAACTCCATAAGGCTTCATCAGGAAACCACCCCCGATCTGGTTTAAGCGATAGGGCATCACTCAAAGACCTCAGCTCAAGATTCAGGGAAGCTACATGTTTCCGCTAACCGCCGGGCAGCACTTCCAAGACAGAAGATCCAAACCCTTCTCGAGGAACCTTAGTGAAGCTCTAAGGTAGAAAGACTACGTCTTTTCCACTCAATCTCCCGAAGATTTTCTTCCAGAAGATACTTCAGAAAAGATCCCCGGATCAGGCATATTCTGGCCAAATAGCAACTCGCGAGTCATTAGAGGAGAAACTAGCTGAAGATGTGATGACCCACAAGTATAAGGGGTGTATCGCAGTATTTTTAAGGGAAGTGAAACCCAATTTATTGATTCGACACAAGGGGAGCCTTAACAACTGAGTTGTCGATTCAGCTGCACCTAGAAACAATCTTGCTCACAGCAGTTTATCAGTAGCAACAGTTTGTAGTAGGAATAGCAAAGTAGCAGCAGTAGTAAAGCAAAGACAGTAGTAACAAAAGCAGTAAACAGTGGGATTCGAGTGCGGTAGGCATAGGGAAGGATGGACGGGCGTTGCATGGACAAGACAATTCACATAGCAATCAGAACATAGAGCAATTGCAGATAAATAAAATAAAGCATCCAAGTACTAGACAATCCTAGGCATGTGTTCCATATATAGTCATACGTGCTCGCACAACATCTTTTGTCCTGCTAGCGCGTTTGAAGTGGGGCCTCTAGGGAACTACTAGCAACTAAGGTTCTCCTTTTAATAGAGCACTGAAGCAAAGCATTAAAACTCCGTGAACACATGTGATCCTCACATCAAAGCCATTCCCTTCCGGTTATCCCGATTTCTATCACTTCGGGGCCATAGGTTCCGAACAACGACGTGTGTATACAACTTGTAGATAAGACCAGAAACAATACTATCATAATGAATCAATAATAAGTTCAGATCTGAAATCATGGCACTTGGGCCCTAGTAACAAGGATTAAGCACAACAAGTCGCAACAAAGTCATAAAGCACTAATAAAAGATACTAGGCACCATGCCCTAACAATCTGATGCCATTACATGAACAATCTCATCCAATCCCTACCATCCCCATAGACTACAGCGGGGGATTACTCACTCATAGGTGTGCAAAACATGGATGGTCGATGGAGAAGCGATGGTGATGATGATGGCGATGATCTCCTCTAATTCCCCGTCCCGACAGGGTGCCAGAACGGAGTTTCTGGTGCTGTTTCGTGGAATCTGGTGGTGGCGGCGGAGCGGAACTCCTTCTGGAAAAACGTCGAACCCCCCAAAGTTTTTAGGTTAGAAGGCTCCTTATAGGCGAAGAGGGAGGCCGAGGGGGTGCCTAGGGGGCCCACACCACCCCCTAGCGCAGCCTGGCCTGGCCCGCGCCACCAGGTGGTGTGGCCACCACAGGGCTCCTCTCCGTCTCGTATTCTGGCTCCTGGAGTCTTCGGGTGAAATAGGAGTTTTGGCATATTTTCCGGGATTTTTCCTGATAGTTGATTTTCTGCACAAAAAGTAGACACCAAGGCAATTCTGCTGAAAACAGCGTCAGTTTGCATTAGTTGCATCCAAATCACACAAGTATAGAGGAGAAACAATGTGATGACTATAAGTAAAGATATCAAAGATACAAGCATCAAAGTCATCACACAAATAATCATGTAATGGAACAAACACAAAGAATAACAACTATGCTCTCAAGAAGGTGCTCAAAGAATATGTGGAGACTCGACAAGTAGAAGAAAAAGGTTATGAATAATTTTGAAAGGCTTCCAAATGCTGAAAGTATGGTACTCCTTAGCTTTGAGCTCTCATTGCCCCTATCATAAGCATCTTTAATGTGGTTAAGGTGAAAGTGACACAACTAAGAGGATATGCTTGACAAGTTATAAATCGAAGTCTCATGCCCCTTACTTACGAAGACCGATTCTCATGCTACTCAACTTTAGTCACAAGTAAGCTCTTGTCATTGTAAGTACATACGTATCATAGAGAACTGCCAACGGGGTACCCCTTGCACATGACACGGGAGCTATCACATAATCAAAATACAAGGTAAGTAGACAATGAGCATCTCGGCGATCTTTTTATTTACTATGTGCATAGATTTTTATTGAGGATGCTTCATAGAATGTTCATTATAGTTATGCTGCAAGTTTCCACCACGATTAGGCATGGCTTAGGCTAGCGGCCTAGGCCTTTCTCTAACATACATACAAACTCCATGATCTTACAAGTTCCAATTTTATTTCACACTGCCGGGATCCATAAGCAAAAGAACATGATATCAACTAGGTACAAAATACCTATGAGGCATTGAAAGAGGTCCCCATGATACATGGTTCTGCTAACTTCAACTCATAAAGTGCAAGCATATGCACAACAAACAAGGACCCAATGGTTCATGTTTATTAAGTGCAAGAAAATAAAGTGTGCCATCAAGTTCGTGAAAGCTTTACTAACTAACTTTCTCAAAACAAGCAAACATTTTATTCGGAAGACAACAAGGCATATTGAATATGCACGGAAGTAGCAAATGATGCTAATGGGTAGGTATGGTGGACACTTTGGAAATATTTGGTTTAGGGAGTTGGAAACTTGAGTAAAACATACTCGGTGAAAGTGAAGGCTAGCAATAGTAAGGGAGCGACAAACGAGAGAGCAATAGTTGTCATTATCATGTTTGTAACAAAACAAGACTACTCATGGCATGAAAGTGATTCAAGATCCTCGAGGCAAAATAATTCATCAAGGCTTAACTGATTATTACAGTCATGTGCATGCATGAGCATGTGCCAAGTCAATCAAATGAAACATTCAGAGGAGGATACCACGGTGTCATACCAATTTATGAATAGAGCAATGCAAACAAACATTCATAAGACATGCTACAAACTATTAGCGAGCTGTAGCTAATCATAAGAAAGCAAGAACTACTAAGCATCCAAAGAAAACATACACTCTACATGAACGGACTAAGTATGCCCACTGTGTTCAGTATATGTACAAAAATGAAAACAAATAGAGTTCGTTACCAGCCTCTTACCATGCCTCAAGTTGTCATTGATCCTCATTATCGCTCTTCACTTGTGTGGCTGGAATAATAATATGAAACCAATATCCACTGAGGACTGCTGAATCCTGAAGCAAACTCGCAAAAACCAAAGAAGAACGACAAATATTTTTGGTGTTTTCGATTTTTTCAAACAAGAACCAAAAAGGACAAACAAACAAAGCAAAATATTTTTGGGCTTTTCGAATAGTTTAAACAAAGCAAAAAGGGAAAAGTAAACCAAGGAAAAAGAAGAAGCTAACCAAAGAGAAAGAACATAAATATTTTTAGTCTTTTTGTGTTTTTGGAAAGCAAAAGAAAAGAAGAACGAAAACTAAAAAGAGAACAAAAACGTGAATATACAAAGTACCAACGCAACATGATATGAAGATGAGTGCGGTGTTAGCGTACCTCCCCCCAAGCTTAGGCTTTTGGCCTAAGTGGGTATCAATCCCAACCTGACCAGGAAGAAGTGTCACCAGGGTATGACGAGGAGGTACCCTCGTCCTTGTGCGAGCTCGAGTACGCCCCTCCGTAATGTGCGGAGTAATCATAGGAGGGCGCATCCTCCTGGTGCTGCTCGTGGAAACCCAACAAGCGAAGCTGCTCGTCCACCTCCTCCTTGGAGCACGACCACGGTCTCCTGTCACACTAAACAAAGTTGGTTGTGGCAAAAGGATCTCCCTTTCATCCCCGTCAGTGAAAAGCATCCTATATACTAGATTGTTCAAATCAGAGGTAGCAGTGACAAAGTGATGAGTTTTCATG
The DNA here is from genome assembly GCA_910589775.1 of Avena eriantha. Lineage (NCBI taxonomy): Eukaryota > Viridiplantae > Streptophyta > Magnoliopsida > Poales > Poaceae > Avena > Avena eriantha. The sequence continues at coordinate 251,491,469 of OU342741.1, read as the reverse complement.
GCAACAAGGTCAAGCCTCTGTGGTGCCAGCATAGCATCATCGGGATCCACTAAAAGACCTAATACATTCAGTATGCGCGATGTAGTGATGTCCCCATAGATAGGCCCCCTAGCAGCTAGGCGGCGAGCAATAAGAGAGCCAAGATTGTACCGAGTATCATTGTTAAGCGCAGCAGCAAGGAAAGCTAAGTGATAGTTGGAGATGTTACTAGTGTTCTCCCTACCCAACACACTAGTAGCAAGATAATATGCAAAGTATCTAAGAGCAGGGAGTTGGATATTTCTTATCTTTCCGCCCTGCGCCACACGGTCATCATCATTGGTCACCCCTCGGTATAGCTCCAACAAATCAGTGGGTCTCCCTTGAATTTTCTTCACAGTCCCTTTCATACGCACACCTACAATACTGCAAAATCTCTCCAAAGGCATGGTGAAGGGCATATCATAGATTTTAAAAGAGACGGTAGATTGATACGGTGTGTTAGTAAATGAGAAGCTCTCAACAAAACTTTTGGTGAGCATAGCGTATTGTGCACTCTCATCTTGCATATAAGAGGTCAAACCAACCCTCTCAATCAGTAGCAAGAAATCATCAAGAATACCTGCAGCTTGCAAGAAAGTAAAACAAGGAAAAGAGGATGGGTGAGCATCTCCATCATCCCTTTCACTGCCAATGCATTTCGCAATGAGGTCTTCATTGTATGATGGCCTAGCTTGAGAGGCTGTTCTTGAGGGCCTCGACCTCCTAGCTGCATCACTCTCAAATATCTCTCCAAAAGCATGATTGTTCATGCTTGGTATTCTGAAATTTAAACACCTATTAAACAAGTGATTGCAAAGTAAATATAATAAAGGATTCTACTCATAGGGACTTGCAAGAGGCCTAAACATGCATCAAAACTATATCTCTAAGCATCAAACAAGCTTACAAGCTCTCAAGACCAGTCACCTACAGCAGCAAAATACTCAACATATAGTCCACCAGACACAAATCTACTTGGACAAGGGGAGGAATCACATACCAGGGAACAAATGCTCCAAATTTCAGCAAGAAAGATGGGCTGAGCAAAGAGATCAAAGAAATCGAGAGCAAGCATAGAGAGAACGCGATTTTGAGCTATGAACTAGAGCTTACTCGGGAGAGAGAAGAAAGTGGCAGGGGAGAGAGTTAGTGGAGGGCCAGGGGTGGACCACGGCAGGGCATGGCGCCACCCAGGGCTGGCCGCGCCACCACATGGTGTGCCTACCTTGTGGGCCCCCTGGTACCTACCAGGTACTCCTCTGCCCCTTTTTCATGTAAAAATTTAATATGAATTTTCTGGAATTTTTCGAGAAACTTTATTTTTGGGCAATTTTCAGAAATAGAAGAATGATTTTCTGACAGACAGATTTTTTTTCTTTTGGAAACATGATGCTAGGACAAAACAAGGCTAGAACTACAGAAGTTCTAGCATGCAAGCAACTAACAACACAAAGAAAACTAAATGAAAGCAAAAACTAAAAATGCGAAGGATAGAAATAAACGGAGATAATCATAATGAAAACATTGCTTTGTTCAATGGAATCCTTTTGTTAGCAAGGTTGATCAAGTCTTGCTACCAAAACAATTGCATATGAGACAAAACTTTGTACTTCCACTAATGATTATGTTACCTCAACATTGATAGCAATTGTCCCAATCATAATATTTTCAAAATTTTCTCTTGGTATGGGACAATATATTTCTCCAACTTGAATGCCTTCAACATGTTCAATTGAATTCAAGCCATAAGTCCTTTCAATCTTCTTGGGGAAATAGACAGTATGTTCCTTGTCATTAACATTGAAGGTCACCTTTCCTTGATTACAATTAATAACAGCTCCTGCAGTATTAAGAAAAGGTCTCCCAAGAATAATAGACATATTATCATCTTCAGGCATTTCAAGCACAACAAAATCAGTTAATATCCAGCAATTGTGAGCCACCTGAATAGGTACATCCTCACATATACCAATAGGAATAGTGGTAGATTTATCAGCCATTTGCAAAGATATATCAGTTGGTATTGATTTTTCAAGTTGAAGCCTCTTATCAGCAACACTAACTCCAGCTCCCAAATCACACAAAGCAGTTCTAACATAACTGTTCTTAATAGAGCAAGGGATAGTTGGAATCCCTGGGTCTCCAAGTTTCTTAGGAACCTTACCATTGAAGGAATAATTAGCAAGAAAAGTAGAAATTTCTTCAATAGGAATCTTCCTTTTATTCGAGACAATGTCCTTCATATACTTTGAGTAAGGAGGCAATTTAATAGCATCAGTCAAAGGAATTTGCAAGAATAAAGGCTTCATCCACTCATAAAACTTATTATAGTGTTCATCTTCCTTTGACTTGTGTTTCTTATCAGGGAAAGGCATAGGTTTTTGGACCCAAGGTTCTCTTTCACTACCATGTTTCTTAGCAATAAAATCTTGTTTGGTGTATTTAGTATTCTTAGTGTGGTTTTCAGGTTCTTCTTCAACTTTTTCTTTATTAGGAACAACATTTTCTTCATTACCACTTCTAGTTTCAGCATCAGAGATAGATATACTATTAGGATCTATAGCAGGTTCAGAGGATTCTACAACAGTTTTATGTTTCTTTTTCCTTTTCTTACGAGTAGAACCACTATTTTCAGCTTGTTGAGAATCCTGCTCAATTCTTTTGGGATGCCCCTCAGGATATAGAGGATCCTGGGTAGTAGCACCACTTCTACTTCTGATTTCATAAGCATGTTTTTCTTTAGCAGCATTAACTAGCAAGTCGTTTTGCACTTCAACGAGTTGATCTATTTGAGTTCGAACCATTTGAAAATGTTTAACATTCATTTTAACATCATTAGAGGTTCTTTCCACAATATCTTTCAATTCAACAATAGCTCTAGTGTTTTCCATTAGATGATTTTGCACCCTTTTATCAAAGTTATCTTGCTTAACAATAAAGATATCAAATTCTTCTAAGCATTGATCAGGAGGTTTCAAGTAAGGGATATCACCTTCATCAAAGTGTTGGAGAGAGTGTACCTCAATAGTGGGTGAATAGGGAATAGGCTTACATAATTCTTCTATAGGAGGTAAATTCTTGACATCTTCAGCTTTAATTCCCTTCTCCTTAAGAAATTTCTTAGCTTCTTTCATCACTTCATCATTTAATTCAATAACTCCTATCTTCTTTGATGTTGGAATAGGCACAGGAATAGATGGTTCAGGTACAATTACTTCAGGTATAGCTTGTTTAGGAGGAGTCCAATCTTCACCATTCTTGCTTATTTTAGCCATTAATTCCTCAGCTTCCTTTGGAGTCCTATTCCTGAAAACACAATCAGCACAACTATCTAGGTATGTCCTAGATTCCTCGGTTAGTCCATTATAAAATATATCAAGAAGCTCATTCTTAGGTAATGGACTTCTAGCCTGTGCATGAATCAAAGAACAAAACCTTGCCCAATATTCGGGCAATACCTCTTTTTCTCCCTGTTTAAAATCAAAAAGTTCCTGCAAAATAACATGTCTAGCACTTGGAGGAAAATATTTCTGCAGAAAAGTACTAATCAAGCACTCAGGGCTATCAGTAGATCCAGGAGGTAAATTACTAAACCAAGTTTTAGCTTCTCCTTTCAGTGAAAAGGGAAAAATCTTAGCAACAAAGTAAGTACGCATCTTAATATCATCAGAAAACAATCCACTCATGGTAGAAACTTCATTCATATGTGCTACCACACTTTCATTCTTAGTGCCACAAGAAGGTTCTTTCTCGACAATAGCTATGTAAGATAGATCGAGAGAGAAATCATAATCTTCATCTATAATGTTTATGGGAGAAGCAACAAACTTAGCATCAAGAGATAATTTGGGTCTAATAGTACACCTCTCAAGGAGACTCTTATCAACGCTCCTATAATGGGTGTTCTTACATTTTTCAATAAACTCATCGGTCATCTCAACATAATCTTCTTCAGTATCATAACTCTCACTAGACTCAGGTGAGCTAGCAGGTGTGGTAGTATCTTCATTAGGAGTTTCGGTATTTCCAACTATAGTTATAGCAATCGTAGCATCTAGGAAAGGACCTAATGAACCACTCTTATCAAGCACAGTAGAAGCAACATCATAAGTATCAGAAGTTTCAGATTCAGCATTAGTAGTAGTGTGTGTAGCATGTGTATGTGGTGGTGTAAGGAACTTACTCAAAACAGACGGTGAATCAAGAGCGGTAGAGGTGTTCAGAACCGTACCTCTTCTTGTAGTGGATGGTAAAATAGGAACCTTGCCATCACGAGACTTACCCATGATGGATGGATAGCAGCGAACAATAGAGAATCCAAGTGAACTTGATAAATAAAGCTATGCTCCCCGGCAACGAAAATAACAACTAGAGTAGGAACCAATTTTTTTGTATTTTTGATAAAGAAACAAGCAAACAAGGAGAAAATAAACTTAGCTTGAACAATAGTGAATCTAAGTGAACTTGATAAATAAAGCTATGCTCCCGGGCAACGGCGCCAGAAAATAGTCTTGATGACCCACAAGTATAGGGGGTGTATCGCAGTATTTTCGAGGGAAGTGAAACCCAATTTATTGATTCGACACAAGGGGAGCACCTTAACAACTGAGTTGTCAATTCAGCTGCACCTGGAAACAATCTTGCTCACAGCAGTTTATCAATAGCCAAAGTTTGTAGTAGGAATAGAAAAGTAACAACAGTAGTAAAGAAAAGACAGTAGTAACAAAAGCAGTAAACAATGGGATTCGAGTGCGGTAGGCATAGGGATGGATGGACGGGCGTTGCATGGACAAGATAATTCACATAGCAATCAGAACATAGAGCAATTGCATATAAATAAAATAAAGCATCCAAGTACTAGACAATCCTAGGCATGTGTTCCATATATAGTCATACGTGCTCGCACAACATCTTTTGTCCTGCTAGCGCGTTTGAAGTGGGGCCTCTAGGGAACTACTAGCAATTAAGGTTCTCCTTTTAATAGAGCACTGAAGCAAAGAATTAAAACTCCGTGAACACATGTGATCCTCACATCAAAGCCATTCCCTTCCGGTTATCCCGATTTCTGTCACTTCGGGGCCATAGGTTCCGAACAACGACGTGTGTATACAACTTGTAGATAAGACCAGGAACAATACTATCATAATGAATCAATAATCAGTTCAGATCTGAAATCATGGAACTTGGGCCCTAGTGACAAGCATTAAGCACAACAAGTCGCAACAAAGTCATAAAGCACTAATAAAAGATACTAGGCACCATTCCCTAACAATCTGATGCCATTACATGAACAATCTCATCCAATCCCTACCATCCCCATAGCCTACAGCGGGGGATTACTCACTCATAGATGGGGGAAACATGGATGGTCGATGGAGAAGCGATGGTGATGACGGCGATGATCTCCTCCAATTCCCCGTCCCGGCAGGGTGCGAGAACGGAGTTTCTGGTGTTGTTTTGTGGAATCTGGTGGTGGCGGCGGAGCGGAACTCCTTCTAGAAAAACGTCGAACCCCCCGAAGTTTTTAGGTCAGAAGGCTCCTTATAGGCAAAGAGGGAGGCCGAGGGGGGTGCCTGGGGGGCCCACACCACCCCCTGGCGTGGCCTGGCCTAGCCCGCGCCACCAGGTGGTGTGGCCACCCCAGGGCTCCTCTCCGTCTCGTATTCTAGCTCCTAGAGTCTTCGGCTGAAATAGGATTTTTGGCATATTTTCCGGGATTTTTCCTGATAGTTGATTTTCTGCACAAAAAGTAGACACCAAGGCAATTCTGCTGAAAACAGCGTCAGTTTGCATTAGTTGCATCCAAATCACACAAGTATAGAGGAGAAACAATAGCAAAAGTGTTTGGGAAAGTAGATACGTTTTGGACGTATCAAGATGCTACGAAGTCCCTTCGCTACTTCAACTGAAGACCTACCTGAAGGACCCCAAGATCACCAACCGTTCAGTTCCAATAGCTTAGAGGACGTGAGACTCCAACAGCTCCAACAGACTAAGTATGAATAATCATAGTATATAAGCCCCGTAGGACCTACCTTCGCGGACGTCATCGAAAGATTCCAAATCTAGAAGAAAGAGTGACGACAGTCTTGAAAACATCAATCTATGACTCCGAGAAGGAAGGACTATTTCAACTCTCCGATCTACCCCAGTTTAATCCTAAGGGGGAAAGACTACGTCTTTCCTACAAAAATAGAGTAAGTCTTCGCCGAAGCAAACTCAGGAGTCCCGACCCTAACATCGTTAAATAGGATACGCTGCGCCTCTAAGGAAGAGCCATGGACCCTTAGAGAGAGGTACTCCCAGCTGTAGATTCTATCCTCCGACGAGTACTCCATGAAGTTCAGAATCGAGGCAGTCTGCCTAGCCTAATCCCTCAAGATATCGAGCCCCGAAGGAATATAAGATCATCCCTCACGAATAGGACTTGACTCTGCTCAACTCTCCGTGCATCCCGAAAGACTGAAGCTCAACTTCATAGATGTGGTAACCACTTTCAAAGACGGAGTATCAACCCGACTCAAAAATCCCCTAACCCTACTCTCCTGAATCTCGGGACGAGATTCTTTTAAGGGGGAAAGGTCTGTAACATCCAAATTTCAGCAACCCTGATTAGTTGCCTAGAATGCAAAAATCAGGGGGAACAAAAACTTTTTCTTGTTTAGTGATGAAGTGTTTTCCTGTTGTTTGACTATGTTTATGCTTATGATTATGTATTAGAAGATATAGTCTTTACCTCAACCCTAGTTGACAAAATCTACTTCCCAAAACTGTCTTGGCTTAATTTCCATATTCTCAAATGTTCTGGCATTTCAAAACCTGAGCCAAGAAGCTATTGCAAACCAACTATTTTACTAGACTCTATTGATCAAACTATGGAGAGCTATAGAATACTATCTCCTTATGTTTTCAAGACAAAACCTTCAACTACTCTTACCTCTAGGATCTCCAAAACCTTTTAGTAAGCTTTTGAATTCTACTCTTGGTAGAGATACCAATGACTCTCATCTCATTCAAAATCCAACCTCTTCAAAATGCCTCAACCTTACCTCAAGCTAGGCTTGATGGTAACCCCAGTAGTGGATTTACTTAGTGTATAAGATGAGTTGCCTTGATCTATTGTCTGATGAATTGCCTTGATCTGCTGCTTGATTTGTCTACTTAGGAGATAGTATGAGCTACTCTAGGAGCTCATCACTAGGATCAAGATGTTTCCAAATCACCATACCCTAAGCAAGAATACAAAGCTATATCTGATCTCTAGCTACTAGGCATCATCTAAAACCCCCTAACCAGACCCCTTCTGAAGTGATCCCATTCCAGAAGTTTCCATCTCAATGAAGACCAGTATCAAGCATGGATCCTCCCTACTAAATCTACACTTAAACATCATCTACTTGATGATGCTTTGGTACCTTGCAACCCATCAAAATCATCACCACCCACATTCTAGTCAAAAACCCTATATGTGCCAAATTTGACCAAGTCTGGAATCTATTTCAACATCACCTTTGTGGTAATGCACTTAAACCATCTTGTTAACCATCCTAAGGACTACCAAGGCCCACTCTTTCCCCATATTATATCATCCTCCAACCCAGTTGATCTTGATGGAATTGTAGGCAAGAAAATAACTATTCCTACAAATCTAGTCAACATGCCAACTTTGATAGAAGATCACACCACCATCCAACCTTCTATGGACCAACTCTTTGCATTGTTGTGTCCTACTCATATAGGTCTATCAATATCTACTTCACTTGTTCCAAGTGGATCTTTGTGCTTCTTAAACCGACATGGTTTATAAGGCATCATTACTCATCTGATATGGCAGCCTTATTTTCAACAAAGTTTTCCCTCACTTCCAGACCACCTCAAATGTAACCAATACAAACTCCTTCTGCAATGATCATCTATAAGACTTGTTCTAACTATCCCTCTATCCCTGGCATCAAGGTGATCTCTGAGCTCTAAGATCCAACAAGGTTTTGGTGGTATAAAAATAACATCACCCTAGATCCACAACTCCTTGTTTTCCACCTAAGTCAACTTGGATTCTCCAATTCCCAAGGTTGCAAATGTTTGCTACACCCTGTCTACATAATCTACCTTGATCATCAAGATTGATCAAATATTATCCATAATTATTATGGCCCCAAATCTAATTAATCTCTTTAATAGACAAAATCTCCAAAACTCCTTCCCCAAGGGAAAGTTTTGTTTTTGCCAAAGCACTTCCCCAAATTTTAGCTCAATTGAGATCCATATATCATACTATATCTTCCTATCTCAAAAATAAATATTTTTGAAGATTTTATTATTTATTTTTTCCTATTTTCTTAAATGGCAGAAATGGAATAGTAATTGTTTTAAATCCATTTAATCACCAATAAATCTTGGGAAAAATCACCATAGTGTGAATTCATATTTATGACCATCCCACATCAAAATCCAACCTGGTCCAATGTAAAAATATCAAATGAGCTTCTAGAAACCCTTTCTGCACTATTTGAATATGTGATATGAAGTGGACAAAACTTCATCCAATAATTCCCAAATAATTCATGGAGATGTATCTTGACCTCCTTTATCTTCCAGTACCATTTACCCATCTTGTCCAATGCAAAGTTTTTAGACTTTCTTCAGAGCCACCTATTTTGATCAAATTTGCCAAGTTAGCAAACCCTCAAATCAAAACCCACCAAACCTACACCAACCTGGTCAAAAAAACTTGCACAGCACACCTCTCATCCCTCTGGTCGAAATGCGCTGTAGCACCCCTCCCCCCTTGTCTCTTGTGCTTGGCAAGATAGTAGAGAGAGAGAGTGAGAAAGGAGAGACAAGCCACTTATGGCCAACCAACAGCAACACTACCTCATCCTCTCTGTCCCTACCGACCAGATCACTCACACCACCCCTCCACCGCCCTCCTTGACCAATCCTAAGCCAGCTCCACCCCTCCTCCATGTCCAAAATGGACATTTCCCCTCTTGAGCTCCCACCTCAATTTAAATAGGACAGAGGCTACCCAGCATGCCGCTGTCCCCTCATTCTCCTCTCCTCCCCTCCACTTACCTCCCCAGAGCCCTCTCTCCTCCTCCTTTGCTCTGTTCTGCTCGAGAGAAGGAGAAAGAGGAGCCTCGGCCCATTTCTAAAAATCAAGCAAGGCCTCCTCTACCATGCTCGCCCTCCTTTGCATGTTAGCCTACCAGAACCACCTCCTCACCTCCCTTTCTTGCCCATGAGGAGCTCCACTAGTGGTGCCGTCGAGCTCCGACGAGGTTGCTCTCGGTCTTCTTCGCGCAATCCCAGATCTGGTCGAATACCACCATTGTCATCCATCTCCGGTACCGCCGCAGAGCACCGCGTCCCCCTATGCCCTCCCGCCTCATCTCCATGGCCCCAAGGTGAGTTCCCCGCCTTCTCGAGCCGCTCTAGGGCTCTCCTCTATCTTGTCGCCGCTGGAGGTAGAAGAAGGCCTTGAGACGTCAATCCAAACTTAATCGGACGGCTCAGGTGCCCCCATACCCTTCAGTGCTCGCGGTCACTAACATCCGGGCCCCACACCCCGGCCTTTGAACTGCTCCTCCCGCGCTCTCGCCGGTGTCGGTTGGGCCGTCCCGTGTGGTCTACCGCGTTGCGGCCCATTTGGCTCAAATTTTCTGGCCTGGCCTCCCCTTTTCAGTTTTATTCTTTTTCTTGATCTGCTAGAATATGGCTGCTAGGTTTAACTCAAGATCAGAATGAAAAATCACTAGTTTATCCTATATCTAAATTTTATCAAGATCTATACTATGTTTCCATACATGGAGAGCTGGCCCTTGCAAAAAAAATGAGTCCACTTATTTATGGGTATTTATTTTACACAAGGGTACCCCTGGTGGTAAATAAATCCCTACTTGAGTTATGCAACTCCAAATGGTGTATTTAAAATTTCCACTGGTAGGTTTTGTAGTTACCCCTCTTTTGGCACTGATCTCATACCAAGTGGAGCTATATTTTCACTTTGGTAAAAATAACAAGGTATCCTCATTGATATCTTTAGAAAAATCCCTAGGTCACACCAAAGATGGTATTGACCTGATTCCAACTCCGAGAGAATTATTACATCAACACCTATCAAAAACCAGGAGACAAAGATTTATTGATCCTCTGTTAAATTTTAGTGAATTAAATACTTCTGTATGTGCTATTATCACTAGTTAAATCATAACAGTAGCTCTGCCAATCCAAAAAGCTTGATTCGAATTTCTGCTGAAAGGTATCCAAAGTACCTACCATGTGGCATTGGTTTCATATCAAAATCGTCTGTAGATTTAATTTGGTGAAAAAGACAAAACAGCTCCGGAACTGCCTTTGGGAAATTCCCGAGGGCATTCTGTTAATTATTTTGGAGTGATTCCAACTCTCAGCTTTTCAGTACATCAAACTCCCCAAAATCACCCAAGGAAATAAATTTTGGAGCTACATAATTTTTTATGGTGAATTATTTCCTAAAACTAGAGCTTTTATCATTAGAATATTCATAAGAAGTTATAGAAAAGTGATAAAATAGTGAAACAACTTTTGTTGGCCTTATTTTGTCAATACCTACATGATGGTATCACCTTTGCATACTGACATCATACATACCCAAGCCTAGATCTAAATCCCCTTAACAGGTGGTATTTGGACAAATACATCATAAAACAAAGACCACAAGGGCAATTAAAGTAATTCCAATTACAACCCACTCAATATATCGAAACCTACTGATTTGAGTAATGGGTGGTATGTTTGTTTGTTGTATTGTAATGATGCTTGCATTCCTTGTGTTGATTGTGGTTTGGTTTGCTTGCATGTGTTATCATGACGACGATAGTTGGGATGAAATTGGAGATCAGACGAAGTGGATTTTATTGGTATTATTGGTTATCTGAAGAAGAAGTCCATGGAAATATATGCCATATTACTGATCGCAGGCAAGCCACCTTCTTGCTCATAAGCCTTGTCCTACTGTTTTACTTATGCATATTTTATCTACTGTTTATGAAAACTACACTGTTTTACTATATGTTGATGTATATATATGGTAGTGGTTTGGCTCCTCCGAACTATTACACTTTGGTACTACTAAGTACAACCCCCTTGACGATACCTACTTGTCCCTAGTATGGTAGATGGTGTAATAAACCATACCCCTTTGGAGACCCCATTTTAGCCAAAGTAAATCTAGAGGATGGGTAGACCCCTAGAAAAGTTTTACCAAATGTTTGATGATAAAACCTTGGTGAGGTGGGACCTCCCAAGATGTGTTGAGAAAGAAAAAGGTTTTGTTTTACAAAATGCTGAAGGAAAGATGGAGGAAAAATGTTTACAAAAACACACCCGGTTCTTTGCAGTTTTGCTAGAACAATTAACCCTGTGCAACCACATTACTCTGGAATGGGACAGGGCTGGATTTGATGTTTGTCTATTCTGGTATAAGCTACCTCGCAACAACTACAGGGGATAAAAATCCCTGGAGGGTGGGCCTTCTTACATAAGGGTCCATGTGGGACATCGACCTAGAGAAGGAACGAAGGGTCTACGGGGCTCCACGCGTTACTATGAGCCCCTCATTGAAAGCGCACACTTGGGAAGTGGAAAAATGCGCTCCGGTTGGTCCTCGGTACCCGACGTCCCAGTGTTGAGGGGAACAACACTCATAGGGTAGGCACTTATATTGGAGTGGGCATCCAGAAAGTCTTGATCGGTTACTCGACCCACGACCAGTGTAGATCAGGTTAGTGTACCCGGATGGTGTGGGTAAAGTGTGCGACCTTTGCATAGTATAAATCTATTGGAATAGCCGTTTTCGCGGTCATGGACGGTTGGGAAGGTTGCAGTAGAGTGGCGTTGATTTTGTTTTCAAAAAAGATTTCAGAAAAGAACCTCTCTTGAAGCCCTCCTACTACCACAGCCATAATGCATATCATCTTGTTATTATTGTTATCTTAAGGTGGGTTGCGAGTACATTCAAAGTACTCACTAGCATTGTCCCTGGCTATTAAGTTGGTCAGATATCAGGAAGAGGCTGAAGTTGACGGCTAAGCAAGCTAGGACGTTCTCCCATTCAGTTGCATGTAGGGTAATGCATGGCTCAGGCGCTACGCTCAATGAAGTTCCGCTGATGTTGATCGATGTAGCCATAATGGCAACTAAGGTATGACATGTATTCGTTATGTATTGGATGTTTACTTTGATACTTGTCTGTTATGTGCCACGACTAACTGATCATGGGATCGTGGTTGTATGCATAACATGGATTCTCAGAGGGTTAATCCAAGGGCCCCATAGTAGTCTTGACGGGTATGAAATGGGCTACCTTGGACAGTCGATCTACTACGACCCAAATAGAGTCATTTCCCCTACTAGAGGTAGGTAAACCGGTGATAAAATCCATTCCGACAGAATCCCATTTCCATTCTAGAATCTGCAATGGTTGCAAAAGTCCTACGGGTCGCTGATGTTCCGCTTTGACTCTCTGACAGATGTCACACTTGGCTATGTAGCTTCCGACTTCTCTCTTCATTTTGTGCCACCAAAATTGCTCCTTCAGATCTTGATACATGTTGGTTCCTCCAGGGTGGAAAGAATAAAGAGTATCATGGGCTTCCTGAATAATAACTTATTTCAACTCCGAATCTGCTGGAACACGGATATGTCCCTTATACCACATAACTCCTTCTTCATCTTCAGTGAATCTAGGTACCTTCCCTATTCCGATACGACGCTTCATTCCATCGATACTTGCGGTTCCTTTCTGGGCTTCCTTTATCTGACTAATCAAAGTGGGTTGAAGTTCTATGCTAGCTAAAAATCCTTCACTAACTAGCTCCACTCTGAAATTTTCCATCTCCTCATGCAGACTTGGCTGGGCTTCTTTAATCATGGTGTTTAATCTACACGGCAATCGACTAAAAGCATTCGCTACCACATTGGCTTTGCCGGGGTGATAGTGAATGTCAAGGTCATAATCCTTGATTAACTCTATCCATCTCCATTGCCTCATATTCAGCTCCTTCTGGGTGAAAATATAATTCAGACTCTTGTGATCCGAATAAATCTCACAGCGATTACCCATAAGGTAATGACGCCATGTCTTCAAAGCTAAAACTATGGCTGCCAGTTCTAGGTCATGGGTGGGGTAGTTCTACTCATGCTGCTTCAGTTCTCTGGACAGATAGGATATGAATTTTTCTTCTTGCATCAACACACATCTGAGACCAATCTTGGATGCATCACAATACACATCAAAAGGCTTTTTGATATCGGGCATGATCAAAATTGGGGCCGAAATCAATCTCTTCTTATGATCTTGAAAACTTGCTTCACGTTTTTCAGTCCATTCAAACTTCTTGTCTTTCTTCAACAAATGGGTCATCGGTCTTGCGATGCTCGAAAATCCTTCAACGAACTTGCGGTAATATCCGGCTAATACAAGAAATGCGCGGACTTTGGTTTGGGTGGTTGGGGCTTTCCATTCTTCAACATCCTTAATCTTGGCGGGATCGACAGCGAATCCTCCTACCGATAGGATATGTCCTAGGAATCCTACTACCTTTAACCATAATTCACATTTGCTAAACTTGGCATTCAACTGATGCTCCCTAAGGTTTCAAGGATGGTTCTCAGATATTGCTCATGATCCTCTTATGATTTGGAGTATATCAGAATGTCATCGATAAACACAACAATAAACTTATCTAGAAAGTTCATAAAAATATTATTCATGAGGTTCATGAAATAAGAGGGGGCATTGGTCAATCCAAAAGACATGACATTGCACTGATACAATCCATATCTAGTGGTGAAGGCAGTCTTTGGGATATCTGTCGCACGGATTTTCAATTGATGATAACCAGTTCTAAGATCAATCTTAGAAAACACTCTGGCACCAGTCAGTTGATCAAACAAATCTTCTATCTTTGGCAAAGGGTACTTATTCTTGATGGTGACATGATGTAGCTTCCGAGAATCCGTACAAAGACGGTTGGCACCATCCTTCTTATCGACAAACAAAACGGGTGATCTCCATGGTGATCCACTTGGTTGTATCAATCCTTATCCCAGCATATCATCAAGTTGCTTCTTCAACTCCACTAGTTCAGATGGGTTCATACTATAAGGTATTTGAGCTATCGGTCCGGTTCCAGGGATTAGTTCAATTATGAACTCAATATCCCGATATGGGGGCATACCAGGCAATTCATCTAGGAACACATCGGGGTATTCATAGACTACTCTGACTTGGTCAATGGTGGTCTTGTTTAGACTCTTGTTGCACTTGAATTGTCGGGCAAGGTCTCAGATACATGTTCTACTAATACTCCGATGGTACTAGTCATGGTTATGGCTTTCTTGGCACAATCGATTAATCCTTGATGTTCGACATCCAATCCATTCCTAGCACTACTTCCAAACCTTTGGTTCCAAGTACTATTTGATTGGCATAAAAATCTATCCTATGGATTCTGATAGGTACGGCTTTGCAAACTTTTCTAGGTTTGGTAGTTGAACCAGGTATTTAAACTATCATGACATGCTTCAAATTTGTTGCTTGAATCTTACTAGTGCATGAAAATTCTTCTGTAACAAACGAGTGCGATGCTCCAGAATCAAACAACACTCTTGCTAATACTGAGTTAACATAAAACATACCCAGCACGACATCTGGCGCTTCCTGGGCTTCCTCAACATTCATGTGGAACAGACGGCCATTACGGTTGTGTGGGATTCCTGGGGAAAATCTCTTTCCAGGCTGGACATAGCGTTGCTGTTGGGCAGGTGCATTCACATTGGTTGCTGCAGCAAGCTTCTTGGGGCCCTCTTTGGAGTAGTGACCCGTGACTCCGCAGTCAAAGCAAGTGATTATTGACTTGTCTTTCCCTGCGACAGGCACATCATTGCTTCCAGTCCTTGTGGTAGTATTGTTGTTGTTGTTGGACTTTGGCAGTGCACGGTTGAAGTTATTGGAGTTGCCGGGATTGTCGTTCTAGTTTCCTACAGGCCTTGGGTTTCCTCCGCCAGAGTTGGGGTAGCTCGGACGGTTCATTGGGGGCCTGTTGTTTTTGGGTGCATAACTTGCAGACGGGTTGGGCGATACTTTGGGGTATGGTGGGGTCCTGGTTGGTGCATCATCCTATGCTTGCGGTTTTCACTAGCATGGTTGATCTTTCCTTCCATCTGGATTGCAGAATCCATTAAGGCTTCGAGGTCGTCAAAGGGAATATTGACTAGCACTGTCTGTATATCATCATGCAGACCATTCAAGAATCTCTCTTCCTTCTTCGCTTCATTGTCAATCTCATCAGGGGCATACCTAGCTAATGACAGAAATTTGTTATGGTACGAAACCACAGTTATCCTTCCTTGTTTCAAATCTATGAATTCATCCCTCATCCTCTTGATCAGACCAGGGGGCACATGGGTCCTATTGAACTTGAGTTCGAACTCCTCCTAAGTCATCATCTGACCTCCGTTCATGGTACGGGTATTATTCCACCAAGATCTAGCATAACCGGACAAATAGTGGTTAGAAAAGACCACCTTCTCATTAGCATCAACTCCTTCCACCTCTAGATTGTTTTCCATGGTCTGCAGCCAATCATCAGCATCTAAGGGCTCCTCAGACTTGCTAAACATGGGTGGGTTGGTATTCTGGAAGTTCTTGAGTTTGGATCCATGGTGATCTTGGTTTCCATGCCCTTGATTATTGTGGGCCATCTAGGCTATCTGTTGAAGAGTGGCTAGGTTGGCTTGATGTTCAGCTCTACTAGCATCACGATCATAAACTAACATTTGCAGAATCTGCAGCATTGGGTCCTGAGATGAACTGCTTCCTCCGAGATTTCCGCGAGTCATCTGAAGATTGAGATAGTTAGTGAGAAAAGAGGGAAATTTCTATGGTTCATAGGTTTGTTTCAAAAAGCGATAAACTTTGAGTATAACTCAGGTTTTGAAACTAACAACTTCTTTCTCAGTCATTCATTCCAACACACAATACAAACGCACACCACAACAAAGAAACAGATGGTTTTAAGAACCATTGTATGAAGCTACGATACAGTGGGACTAGGTACAACTCACACCTACGATAGTGCTCAGGTGCGACTACACATCATCGGAGGTATCGGGCTCCTCATCATCAACGAAGTCAGCATCATCCTCATTAGTGTTATCCTCCATGGCAACGACCTCTAGATAGTCATTTTCATCACCGAGGTAAGATTGAATATCCCCACGGATGTCTTCACCTTCCTCCTCCTGCTGCTGCTCCTCCAACTAGATCTCCTGGTCGTGGATAGTATCCTCTAGGGTGGCTATCTTCTGATGAAGAGGGGCGATGGTGCGATCCTTTTTGTCTCGCTGGCTGCGACGTGACTTGTGCTCCTTAGCGATAATGGCAATGGTTTGTTTCCTCTCAACAAGGCATTGTTCTGGTTGGCGTAAGCTCGGGCATTGTCTAACTCTTTCTGTGTTTTGTGCACCATCAAGGCCATGTGGTCCATGTGATGTTTCAACTCTGGATGTGCCGGCATTGCCAAAGGCTGTCCCGTAGAGTCACGTCTTGCATCGTGAGCAAAACGGGTGCCGATGATCTGGTTGATGTTTTGAGAAAACAAGCAAGCAAGAGCTTATTGCATAGCCCTGGCTAATCCGTCTAGCCAGTTGTTCTCCCGAACACTGAACTGAATCTTGTCAGGAAGAGGTGGCTCCATTTTTCCTCTGAGATCGGCAACAGTCAGCCATTGTAGCTCCCCTCTAGATTGTTCGTTGAGCTGTGCTGTGAAGAACCCTGGGTGCGGGCGTCCAAGAAACTCCAAAAGCTGGTCCAGATCCCTCTCAAAGATAAGCTGTCCTCCATTGCCCAACTGGTAAAACTTGCTATATTTGACCTCCATCTATAAGCAATTGAGATGAATAAGTTAGTGGGGTGATCAAGTGTGTCAAGTTTTAGGTAGAATTATAAGAGTTTTGAGTAACAAGTGTTCTCTTTTGGAAAGAATCTCAAGGATAAGAATGAGAATAGTTTTTTGTAAACACTCACTTTTTTTGTTTTGAAGCTAGGTTTTTCAGGCGTCCATTCTAACTAGGGTCTCCTATGGTTAGGATGGCTCTAATACCAACTTGTCAGCACCCATATTTTTAAGTCCTGATGCCTGTTATGCCGTACATCGCAATCCCAGGATTACCATTTTTGCGAGACATAACAGAAGTGGTACCATAGTACATCATCCATTATAAACCATATTAAAGGTCTTAAAAATAAAGGATCTCATGATCTAGTCTTAATACAATCAAAGCAACGGAAAGTAAACGTAGTAGGATCCTTCTTCATGATCACAGGCAATGCTAACGATCGGAGATGATCATGGTTGTCATAGACCTCTTGCTGTCCATCTTCTGGGTAATCCTCCTCATAGTGTGGCCATGGGAAAAGGCAGGGACAAAGCCATGAGTACTCTTTAAGTACTCGCAAACTAACACTAACACAATTAAGGTAAAAGCTAGTAGGAACCTTAAGCTCTAGGTTTATTTGCAAAAAACCAGGTTTACTTCATAAAGACTTCAAGAGTAAAGACCTAATTTTAGTTCTCTACATCACTTAAGGGGGAAACTAGTTTTCATATTCACAACTCCGTTGTGATCAAATCAAAGTCATCTTTCATGTCACAAATCATTTTGAAAACACCTAACAACGAAATAGTATTGCCACTCCAACTGTCCATCACCGCGGACGCGACTATTCAAATAGTTTGACACTCTGCAGAGGTAGTACACTTTCACCACAAAATTCGATACATCCGTCAGGGGAAACCCTGAATCATCATTCTTGGTATGCGGATAATCAATCCTAACCTTTCAATTACACACCCTAGTATAGGCACGTCCCCTATGAGCTCGTCCTCCCGTCCATAACCATCTGTCATCCTGGGCACTGCATAGGTGGACATTCATCACGAGGTAGCCTCAGCTCAACCTCTTCCACAAGGGAACCCATACTAAGACATATAAACTTCTGGTCAAGCCCTACCCAACTCAGGTATTGTGGTTGTATGGTAAAATTGGAATGGTATTGCATCCAAACCCAAACATCAGTTTTTATCGAAGTCAAGGCTCATGCCTTAACATTTTCATTATCAAACCATTGCGTTTGACAACACATGTCAAAACATTTCAATAGAATGAATCTTCATTCCAAGGTTTTCATAATCATTTTCACCAAGTATTCCCATCTAAAGTAATCAAGATTTAGCTTAGCACTAGCCACTAGTATTGAGGGTATCACTAAAGGGGTGCTAATCAACTATAAGTATCCAAGACTAAGGTGATAATCTTTAGGGTATCCATCCTATTTTTCCACTAATCACAATTCATCAACTAGATAAGAACTTCAGTAAAAGGGAAAAGTAAAGCTTGGAGTAAAAACTGGGACTTGGTAAGGTTGCATCTCAAAGGTGAGTATATGGTATCTGTACAAGTTATCTTGCATAGCTAAACTTGCATGGATAGATGCATAGTTCTAGCTTGCACTGATAGCTTGCCTTGAGTAGTGCAGTTGTTGAAGTCGTTGAAGTTTACGTCCTCCTCCTCGAAGTACTCCTCCTCGTTGTAGCCCGGGTTGGTACTAGCGTCTATAAATACATTCAATGTACAAAATCACCAAACAACACTTCACTACCTCTATTTATCACACAAGGCTCATACAAGATGATCTAGCATCATCTCAATCATCATATGGAACATTACCATTTTCTTATTCTTTTTATTTTAGGAAAGTAATTTCTACTAATTTAAATCCTTTAAGATTTAATATTATCCAATTAAAATAGTGGATCATGTTGACACATGTCATCACCATCTATTCCAATACTTGGGAATGTGGTTTAAAATGGTGATCATAAATTACAAGATTTGATATTACTATTTACAAACATTAAAGTGACTAGAAATACCTATATAGTAGTCTTATAATACTAGGCCATGTTTCATATTTGTTAAACAAAATCTTTTTACATATTCATGTAGAGCATGGTAAATGTGATTTTTGAGAGTTGGAATCAACTCAAAAGCATTTATAGTTTATTTTTGAAAAATGTTTGAAGTGGCCAAAGCCTTGGTCTGTTATTTTTTTCGTATAGGTGATCTATAGTTTCAACTGGTTTGAATCCAACAAGAGTGACTAGATATTTTCAATACCTTTCTAGCAAAATTTGAATCATTCAATTTGGTTTAGTACATCTCTTTGAATTGAGTTTTGAATCTAGTGATAGAATATGGTTTTTAACTAAATTGGCAAAATTCTATTTGAATCAATGAGCTCTGCGCGGGAAACTAAATGTGCCATCCCAACTGCACAAGGCTAGCACAGCGGGCTGCTGACAGAATGGTCCCATGTGTTAGTGACTTATCTAAACAGAAACGGTATCTAGCAATCCTAGCCCTACGATTAGAATAGGATCCTACGGCTGAGGTTCGTCGTCTCTGTTGAACAACTCCGGCGAGACTCGAACCCTAAAACGGCGGTGGGGGTCTCTAGGGACTCACCAGGGCTCCAGCTAAGGTCGGCGATGGGGGCAAACCGGGTTGTGGTCGACGGCGGTTCGAGGCATGGTCACAGCAGCTCCTGGGGTGGCTCCAATCAACGGCTTCCTTCCTTGACTGCAGCGGCGGACTCCAGCCAAATTCTGGCGTCGTGGTGCTCGCCTTGCTCCGGGGAAAGGTCGGTGAGGTTCCTCGGTGAGTGGGGGTGGAATGGTGTGGAGAATGAGGTCTGGTGTGGCCTCTATTTATACACCAGCGTCGGCAGTAGGGCAACATGGTCAGGCTTCTCCGGCGATGTTGCTGCAGATCAATCTAAGCATTGTGAAGGGCACGGGTTGATGCGGGGTACTACAGCGATCGTCATGCGCGTGACGGCACGACAAGGGGCAGTCTCTATCGGTTGGGCGATGTCGGTGCTCTGTTCAGGTACGCGGGAATTCGTCACATGGTACGGTGATCACGGGGCGCGCGGCGGTGAATGATCATGTCTGGGAGGTCATTGGTGACGCGGCGGGTGCAGGTATGGGCGGAGAGAGCGAGGCGCGGCGTGTGCGCACGAGGCAGCTGCGGTGCTCCGTCGTTCTCTCGGCATGGCATGGGATTAAATGGGCGCAACTGTTATGGCTCCTCCACTCCTCGCCGTTGGTCAAGAGGTGGACAGGGGGTGGCGGTGAGGTCACGGCTAGCTGCTAGGTGTCGTGGGAGTGGGTGGCTCGGCGTGCAACGACTGGTTCGTGCTCGACCGACATGGTGGGCACGGTACGGGCGTGCCACTAGTGCAATGGTGGAGATGAGGCTCTCCACTGCACGGCCAAGTACTAGGGATGATCATGGACAATTGAATGGGTTGATTGCAGTACAAAAGATGAGCAATTGATAGATCAAAACAGTGTATAGTGGTTGAGGTTGTACTATGTCTGCCAGGTGCTCGACCAAATGGCCGGATGAATTCAACTTTCAAATTTTTCAATGATTTTTTGGTGAGTGATCTAAGTACTTGCTTAGTAGTCTATGGTTGCTGGGAATTGTCAAGTGGAATTGGTTTGGATGGTTTTTGAAAAATGATGATCTAGGCATATGAGCTTGATTCAATTTTGCAATGCCTCTTAAATAGATTTGAAAATAGTTTCTGCCATTTTGTAAAGTTTGCTTGGATTCACTTTTACTTGGTCTAGGAAGGGGTGAAAGGAATTGGAATTGTTTCTGTTAGAAATCTTTTACTAGAAAAACCCAAATTGGTCTAGTGGATAAGTTTGGCCAAAATGACCATATGTTCATATGTCTTATATTTGATTTTTCTTTTATTTGATTTTGCTTGGAAGTGATCTAGATGATGTAGTATTCATCTTTAAACCAATCCTTATCATTAGGAACAATCAATCATGGCAATTACAGGCATTCATACACTAATGCAAATCACACATGCACTCATATCAAGTTTAATAATAAAAACTTTTGTTAACCCTAAACTTGGGTGATTAGATCTTGAGAAGCTTTATTAATAGTTTTTTGGGGTGTTACAACGCGACTCCAAGCTCAAGCCTCAAGGAGATGGCCCCTTCAAGGTCCTAAAGATAATCAACAACAATGCCAACATCATTGACATTCCGACCTCCAAGTACCTTGCAAGCAACACATTCAATGTCAAGGACCTTTCACCCTACCATGCAGATGTTCAAGATGATAAACATGAAGAGTTGAGGACGACTCTTTGTGTATTACCTTGAACATCTCCATGGTAGGGTGAGAGGTCATTGACATTGAATGTATTTCTCACAAGGTACTTGGAGGTCGGAATGACGATCATGTAGGCGTTGTTGTTGATTCTCTTTAGGACCTTGAAGGGACCATCTCCTAGAGGCTTGAGCTTGGAGTCATGTTCTTTGGGAAAGCAGTCCTTGCTTAAGTCTATCCACTCACCTTCTTCAAAGATCATCTCCTTCTTGTCCTTGTTTAACCTTGAAGCTTAGCGAAGGACTTGTTGCTCGATAGTGGCTCTTGTTTCTTCATGAAGTTTCTTCATAGCTTGGGCGCGCTTTTCAACGTCTATGTTGGTGCACTCTTGGAGAGGAAGTGGTAGGATGTCGAGCGTGGTGAGGGGCTCGAAACCATAGACGATCATGAAGGGACTCATCTTGGTTGTAGATTGCTTGGCTCGATTGTAGTCAAACTCGGTGTGGAGAAAGCATTCCTCCCAATCCTTCAAGTTCTTCTTGATCAATACATGAAGGAGAGTATTGAGGCTTCGGTTGACGACCTCGGTTTGGCCATTGGTTTGCGGGTGCGATGCGGTGGAGAAAAATAGCTTGACGCCGAGCTTGGCCATGAGGGTCTTCCACAGGTAGCTCATGACTTTGATGTCGCGGTTGGAGATGATTGTTCTTGGCACACCATGCAGACGGACGATTTATCTGAAAAACTAATTGGCAACATGTGAAGCATCGTCGGTCTCGTGGCACGGTATGAAGTGTGCGATTTTGGAAAAGCGATCCTCAACGACAAATATAGAATCATGACCATGCTTAGACCTAGGCAATCCTAACAAAAAATCCATGCTAATGTCAGACCAAGGTGCATGAGTAATAGGCAATGGCATATGAAGACCATAAGGGTTAGCTTGAACACATGTTGTGCATCGTTGAACGTAGCGCTCCACGTCTCGCTTCATCTTGGGCCAATAGTAATTAGTGGCGAGCATGTCCAATGTTTTGTCACAGCCAATGTGACCCATGAGGCCTCCACCATGTGATTCTTAGAGAAGAAAAGTTGAAGAGACGACTTCAGAATGCCAAGCTTGTTTTTTTAAAATAGAAAGCCCTTATGCAAATAGAAATCATCAATTCCTTTGTCAATGGAGCAGTTTGCGAAATTTGGTCCAAAGAATAGGTTGGAAGCATACAAAGTTTTGGTTTCATTGAGACCCAACACATTTACTTCAAGTTGAGTAAGAAGCCTTGTGTACTTGCGAGACAAAGCGTCCGCAACTACATTATCTTTTTCCCTTCTTGTACTTGACAATGTATGTAAAAGACTCCATAAACTCAACTCACTTAGCGGTCTCTTGCTCATGTTTTCTTGGCCTTTGAGATATTTGAACGACTCATGGTTGGAATGTATGATAAATTTCTTATGCCAAAGGTAGTGTTGCCAAATTTACAGGACACATCCTTTTCTAGGAACCCTAAGATGCTGCATCACCACACCCTGTTGGATGTGTGTGTGTGTGTGGTATCAATGTGCATCATTGGGGTTTTGGAAAAGAACACATGCAATGATGCCACTCCAGCATGTGTCCAACCATGTCTAGGAACCCTAGCAACATGATGGGATTCAACTACGACATGCATTGTATCACCAGTTTGAAAGATGTTGCATCACCATACCCACTTGGATTTGTGTGTGTGTATCAGTGTGCATCATTGAGGTTTTGGAAAAGAACGCATGCAATGATTCCACTCTAGCACGTGTTTAACCATGTCTAGGAACCTTAGAAGCAAGGTAGGCTTCAACTACAACATGCATTGTATCACCAGTTTGAAAGATGCTGCATCACTACACCCAATTGGATGTGTGTGTGTATCAATGTGCATGATTGTGGTTCTGGAAAAGAGCACATGCAATGATGCCACTCCTGCATGTGTCCAACCATGTCCAGGAACCCTAGCAGCATTCTGGGGTTCAACTGCCACATGCATTGTATCACCAGTTTTAAAGATGCTGCATCACCATACCCAATTGGATGTGTGAGTATTAGTGTGCATCATACTGGTTTTGGAAAAGAACACATGCAATTATGCCACTCTAGCATGTGTCTAACCATTCCTAGGAACCCTAGCAGCATGCTAGGATTCAATTGCAACATGCACTATATCACTAGTCTGAAAGATGCTGCATCACCACACCCACTTGGATGTGTGTGTATCAGTGTGCATCATTGTGGTTTTTGAAAAGAACACATGCAATGATGTCACTCTATGTTGCGGGGAAACCTCAGGGATGGCTCAATCTTTCACCAATCCCTTCTAATCGAGGCGGAGTGAGTGTGGGGATGAGGGAGAGAGAGCAAAAATGTGAACTCACGCAAAAAGAACATGATGAACACACACACACGAAGACACAATACAAACCAATTGCTCACTCCAGCGGCTACCGGTCTAGCGTAAATCCTAGGATCAGCGTCAGGAGGAGGACTCTCTCTCAAACCGGCACGTCAAGAAGTGAGACTCGATGAGATCTTGACGTCTAGGCAAAGGGACTCCGATGCCTAGACCTTGTACAATGCGGAGGCACGATGCAAACTCCAACGAGATTTGTGATATTTGGTGCTCCTTTATCAAAGGAGCATGAGGCAAGAACTAGATAGATCCACAAGTGGTTTCCTCTAAATCCAAAAATCAAGCCTAGGGTTTACAATATGGGTGGGGGCTATATATAGGCTAGACATAAGTTCAGGGGTAATTTAGCCATTAAAGTAGAGTTCTGCGGGGAAGTAGAGGGGTAAATGGGCCACAGGGCCTAGCTATGGCTCGTAGGCCCATCTTTAGGCCGGACAGTCTGGGTCGAGTGGACCGGACAATCGGGGATGGACGGACACTCTGGGTTGTGTCCAGGTAGAGTTCGATGTAGCACACAGACTGTCCGCGCTAGGACAGGGATGGGGTAGGCTGGACACTCCGGTTGCGCTGGACATTCTAGCTTGACTTGGGCTGACTCTCCGGCTCTAGCCGCTTCAGGACAGGTGGAGCTTCCAGGCTTGTGGGTCGATGCGGCGGGGCTTCATACCTGATAATGCACAGAGTAGTGGCATGAAGTATCAAGCCATCCAAGTGTATGTCAAAGTCAGATGATGAGAGGAGCGAATTCACCTTAGCTTGAAGGAGCTTGGCTCGGGCACGAGTCATTGGTCCACTTGGGTGACTCAGTGGTGTAGTTGTAGTAGCCTCCATAGGACGGGCTATAACAGCCCCCTCCCCTTGGGAAAGAGTTGTCCTCAACTCTTCATGGTTATCATCTTTAACATCTCCATGGTAGGGTGAGGGATCCTTGACGTTGAATGTATTGTTTGCAAGGTACTTGGAGGTCGGTATGTCGATGATGTAGGCGTTGTTGTTGATTATTTTGACAACCTTGAAGGGACCATCTCCTCTTCGCTTAAGCTTGGAGTCGCATTCCTTGGGGAAGCGGTCTTTGCTTAGGTGTATCCACATAAGATCACCTTCTTCGAAGATCAACTCTCGCTTGTCCTTGTTTAACCTTGAAGCTTGGCAAAGGACTTGTTGTTTTATAGTAGCTCTTGTTTCTTCATGAAGCTTCTTCATAGCTTCGGCTCGCTTCTCAACGTCCATGTTGGTGTGCTCATGGAGAGGTAGTGGCAGGATGTCGAGCCCGGTGAGGGGCTCGAAACCATAGACGATCATGAAGGGGCTCATCTTGGTTGTTGAGTGCTTGGCACAGTTTTAGGCGAACTTAGCATGTGGGATGCATTCCTCCCAATCCTTGAGATTTTTCTTGATCAACACACGAAGGATAGTCCCAAGGCTTCGGTTGACAACTTCGGTTTGGCCATCAGTTTGAGGATGGGATGCGGACGAGAAGTTGATCTTGACGCCGAGCTTGGCCATGAGGGTCTTCCATAAGTAACTCATGAATTTGACGTCGTGGTCGGAGACGATTGTTCTTGGCACACCATGAAGAAGGATGATTTCCTTGAAAAACAACTTTGCAACATGTGAACCATCGTTGGTCTTATGGAATGGTATGAAGTGTGCCATTTTGGAAAAGCGATCCACGACAACAAATATAGAATCATGACCATGCTTATATGTGCAATCCTAACACAAAATCCATGCTAATGTCAGTGTATGAGGAATAGGCAATGGCTTATAAAGACCATAGGGGTTAGCTTGTGAATTAGGTTGAACACATGTCGTGCATCGTTGAACGTAGCGCTCCACGTCACGCTTCATCTTGGGCCAAAAGTAGTGAGTGGCGAGCATTTCCAATGTCTTATGACTGCAAAAGTGACCCATAAGACCTCCACCATGATATTCTTGGAGAAGAAAAAGTTGGAGAGAGGACTTCGGAATGCAAAGCTTATTTTGTTTAAATAGAAAGCCCTTATGCAAATAGAAATCATCCACTCCTTTATCAATGGAGCACTTTGCGAAAATTGGTTCAAAGAACGGGTTGGAACCATACAAAGTTTTTATTTCCTCAAGACCGAACACGTTGAATTCAAGTCTCATAAGAAGGTTTGTGTGCTTGCGAGACAAAGCATCTATGACTACATTATCTTTGCCCTTCTTATACTTGACAATGTACGAAAATGACTCCATAAACTCAAACCACTTAGCGTGTCTCTTACTCAAGTTGGCTTGGCCCTTGAGATATTTCAACAACTCATGGTCGGAATGTATGATAAATTCTTTAGGCCATAGGCAGTGTTCCAAATTTGAAGGACACGAACTAGGGAAAAAAGCTCTTTATCACAAATCGGATAATTAAGGCGAGCACCATCAAGTTTCTCACTATGCTAGGTTATAGGACGTTTGTTTTGCATCAGGAATCCTCCATTGCCAATACCACTAGCATCACACTATCTAAAAAGTTTTTGTGAAATCCGGTAACACAAGAAGTGCTTTAGTGAGCCTCTTTTTAAGTTCATAAAAAGCTTTTTGTTGTGCCTTGCCCAACATGAAGGTGACATTCTTTTTGGTCAATTCGTTGAGAGGATAAGCAATGGTCAAAAAGTCTTTCACAAAGCGATGATAGAAACCGGCCAACCCATGAAAACTTCGGAGTTCACTCACATTTGTTGGGATGAGCCAATCTCGTATGTCATTTACATTGGAAACATCAACTTCAGTGCCCTTTAAAGAAACGACAAATCCAATAAAAATTAACTTGTCTTTAGCAAAAGTGCACTTGGGAAGATTAGCATATAGCTTTTCATGTCGAAGGATTTGCAAAACTTCCTTGACATGTTTAACATGGTCCTCAAGTGACTTGCTATAAACAAGTATATCATCGAAATAGACAACGACACTCTTGCCAATGAGAGAACACAAAATATGATTCATGAGGCGCATGAAGGTGGATGGGGCATTAGATAAGCTAAAGGGCATAACCAACCATTCATAGAGACCAAGTTTGGTCATGAATGCAGTTTTCCACTCATCACCTTCGGCCATGCATATTTGATGGTAACCACTACGGAGATCAATTTTCGAAAAAATAGTGGCTCCACACAATTCATCAAGCATGTCATCAAGACGTGGTATAGGATGTCGATAACGCACGGTGATAGCATTGATTGGACGACAGTCCATGCATAACCGTAATGTATCATCCAATTTGGGAACAAGAATCACGGGTACCGAACTTGGACTGGTGCTAACTTGGATCAAACCTTTGGAGACGAGTTGGTTGATTTGACGTTAGATCTCCTTCGTCTCCTCCGGCTTCGTGCGGTAAGAGGCGCGGTTTGGGAGGGGTGCGTTGGGAAGCAGATTAATGTGATGTTCGATGCTGCGTGATATGGGGTGGCCCGATCTCTAAACAAGCACTTGACGATGATGATAATGGTGGATAGATAAATATCCTATAGGTATGAGCTCTCCCTCTCAAACCCTGATGCCAATGCAACAGCTCTCGAACCCTGTGGGATATTCACAACACCATGCTCTTGCGCACGCAGCCGTCGACCACGAGTGTTAGTTTGCAATCTACTAATTCCCAGTGGAACAACAGATCACACTCAATTGTAGTAGTATAATTCGATCATAGGGTAATTCTAGAGGTTCTATGAAAGAAACAACTCCAAAATAGTTTAAACGTGGTCTAAACCCTAACTAGCGGTTGTCCCAGGCTTATAAGGGCGGCTAGGGAGGCCAGGAACCGAAACTAAACACAAACGACTCAAACTGATGCAAGCCGACTTGGACCAGATTCGGTCAGCGGGCGGACATTTCGGCTGGTGTCGGCCGGACAGTCCGGTGGGCTGGACACTCCGGTGTAGTGTGCCAGACAGTCCGGTCACGCCGGAAACTTTGAAGTTTCCGGGCGACGTCCGGGTAGTGTTCGAATTGGGGTACTGATTTTCCGTGCCAAATCTTCGCTCAGGCAGGCCGGACAAGGTGTAGAGCTTTTGGCCTCGGTCTTGATGATATTCTCTTGGGCCTTCCTCCTGCTCCTCCCTCGTGCATCCTTGGGTGATCATCATGCTGGGATCCTCTTGTATCCCTTCTCCTCCTTGCACCATGCTTGTTTCTCCAACAAACCTGATCATACATAAATGCATAGACTTAGGCAGTATAAAGTTCTCATCAATTAAAATACCATATTCATTTAGGAGCAAATTCACCTGTTATTCCAGTAGCTTAGCCCGAGCTCTTGTAATGGGTCCAATTCTAATCTCATTGGACTGATCCTTCCTTGCAATAGTTGGAGCATCTTCAGTAGGTGTAATTGTAGGGATGTCCTCATCATCTCCCCCCTTTAAAAGTTGTTGACCTCGACACTCCAAGGTCTTCTCCATCATATGGTGATAAATCGGCAACGTTGAAACTGTTGCTGACTCCACCAAACTCCTCGATAGGTATATCAATCAAGTAGGCATTATCATTAATCTTGGCTAACACCTTGTAAGGACCAGCACCACGTGGCTTCAATTTTGACTTACGAAGTTGTGGGAACCTATCCTTGCGTAGATGCACCATTACCTTGTCACCAGGCTTGAACAAAACTACCTTCCTTGCTAGATTCCTTGCAGCAGCAATTATCTTGCCTTTCTTCTCAATAGCCTCTCGTGTCTTATCATGAAACTTCTTCACGTATTCAACACGTTTTGATGCCTCCATATCAACTCTCTCATGTAATGGCAAAGGTAACAAATCAAGTGTTGTCAATGGCTTGAAGCCATACACCACCTCAAAAGGACAAATCTACTTAGTTGAATGCACAACCCTGTTGTATGCAAACTCAACATGTGGCAAACAGTCTTCCCACTCCCGCAGATTCTTTTTAATCATAGTCCTCAGCAGCTGCGACAATGTTCGATTCACCACCTATGTCTGACCATCAGTTTGGGGATGACATGTAGTACTGAGTAGTAGCTTCATTCTCAGCTTCCGCCATAAGATCTTCCAAAAGTATCTCATGAACTTCACATCACGGTCAGAAACAATCGTCTTAGGTACTCCATGTAATCTTACGATGTCCCTGAGAAACAGGTTAGCAACATGTGACGCATCATCGCTTTTGTAGCAGGCAATAAAATGAGCTATCTTAGAGAACCTATCCACTACCACAAATATAGAATCATGACCTCTCTACGTTTTAGGTAGACCTAGCACAAAATCCATACTAATATCTTCCCATGGTGTAGTAGGTGCAGCGAGAGGTGTATACAAACCATGAGGCTGCAGCTTGGATTTTGACTTAATACAACGGCTCACAAATCTATAGACATCACGCTTCATCTTGGGCTAATAAAAAAGATCAACAAACATGAGCAATGTCTTCTCATGCCCAAAGTGACCCATCAAACCACCAGCATGTGATTCCTGCACTAAGAACAAATGCAACGACGATTCTAGAATACATAGTTTGTTAGTTCTAAACAAATATCCATCATGTATATGATACTTATCCCATGCGTTTTTAAGAGCACACAAACTATATGGTTTAGCAAAATCATGGGTTGTTGCATAAAGTGCACAAATACTCTCTAATCCAGGAATTTTAACATCAAGATTGGTTAATAACATGTTCTTCCTAAACAAAGCATCAGCAACTACATTCTCGTTTCCCTTCTTATACTTATGTACAGAAACAATTCAATAAACTCAACCCATTTATCTAATCTTCTATCCAAGTTTGATTGAGATTTCAAATACTTCAAAGTTTCATGATCAGAATGTATGATACATTTTTTTGGCCACAAATAATGTTGCCAAACTTCAAGTACTCTAACAGGTGCATACAATTCTTTATCATAAATACGATAGTTCAATCTAGCACCAGTAAGTTTCTCAGAAAAATATGCTATAGGGCGACCCTCTTGCATCAAAACGCCACCAATACCTATACCACTAGCATCACAATCAACTTCAAATTGCTTCAAAAAATTAGGTAATGCAAGTAATGGTGCAGATGTATGCAAGCGTTTCAATGTATCAAAAGGAATATCTTGGGCTGCGCCCCACACAAATGGCACACCTTTCTTAGTCAAATCATTCAATGGTGTAGCAATGGTGCTAAAGTCCTTCACAAAGCACATATAGAAACTAGCTAGTCCATGGAAACTACGCACTTGGCTAACATTCATGGGAATAGGCCAATTCTGAATTGATTCAATTTTAGATTGATCTAGCTCTACCCCATGTTTGGATACAACAAATCCTAGAAATATGACCTTATCTTTTGCAAATGTGCATTTCTCAAGATTAGTATACAATTTATTATCATGCAACACTTGCAAAACTTGTCGGATATGATTACAATGTTTAGTTTCATTGTGGCTATAGATAAGTATATCATCAAAATAAACAACCACAAAACGACCAATAAATTCTCTCAAAACATGATTCATCAATCACATGAAAGTACTAGACGCATTAGTAAGACCAAACGGCATAACTAACCACTCATACAAACCAAATTTTGTTTTGAAAGTAGTTTTCTATTCATCCCCTTGTTCCAGCCTAATTTGATGATAAGAACTATTTGATGAGAAAATAGCAGCACTAGTCAATTCATCTACATATCCTCTAAGTGTGGAATAGGATGACGATATCGAATAGTGATGTTATTAATAGCTCTAAAATCTACACACATGCGCCATGTACCATGTTTCTTATATACTAAAATAACAAGAACAACACAAGCGCTAAGAGAAACACGAATGTACCCTTTATCCAGCAACGCCTGCACTTGTTTCTATATCCCCTTTGTTTCTATATCCCCTTTGTTTCTTCGGGTTGGTCCTATAGGGTACACAGTTTGGTAATGTGGCGCCAGGGGTCAAGTCGATTTGATACTCAATGCCACGCAATGGAGGCAATCCTGCTGGTACACCTTCTGGCAACACATCGCCAAAATCCTACAAAACAGTAGATACACCAAGAAAAATAGGGGTCATGTCGTTAGAAACCAATACCTCGCCCTTATACAAGTGCACAAGTGGCATGGCTGTAGGATCCTCACGAAACTCTCTCATTTGTTCCTTGGTGGCTAAATCACTAGACCAAGCACTCTCTCACTTTTCGTTATATCACTCGTTTTGGGCTCTATTACATCATCTACAACTGCAACACTCTCTCGCCTATCTATAGAGCTTCCTTCAAATTCACTTCTATCTTCTAACGAGACTCATTCACAATCTGTTGTGGTGTCATTATTTGAAAATTAATATTCTTGCCCTTAAAATCCAAGTGATATGTATTGGCATGACCATTGTGTTGCACATGGCAATCATAAAGCCAAGGTTGGCCCAATAATAGATGACAAACCGTCATAGGAACCACATCAAAGTCAATAGAATCCTTGTATGGTCCTATTTCAAAATTCACACGTACCATATGGTTTACCTACATCTCACAATTGTCACTCAACCATTGTATGTAGTAGGGCTTGGGATGAGGTAAATAAGTTAAATTCAGCTTGGCACATAACTCCTTACTTGCAAGATTTCTGCAGCTACCTCCATCAATGATTACCTTGCAAGCTTTGTTAGGGCCAACGAGTGCTTTGGTTTGGAACAAGTTAGAGCGCTGAGAGTCAACAATAGGCTAACACTAACTATACATGGAGAGACCACTATAGTAGGCGCATGCTCAGTGAAGGCATCCATACCATCCTTGCTATCATATCCATCATCGCCATGAGTATCAACATCATCTCCACTCTCATACTCCCTTGTTCATTGACAAACATCACCTTCCGGTTGGGACAATCTCTGTTGTAGTGTCCTCGACCTCCACAAGTATGGCACTCTACATCACGCGTTTGCGTAGTTGACATATTGGTATCCGGGCTAGCAGCAGGAGCAGCGGGCTTCCTAGCATTGGAACCATAAGAAGACGTGGGAGCAGGCTTGGCCGATGGTGAAGGGTGGCTAGCAGCGGGCGCCATAGGTGGTGGCGGTGTACACCTCGCCGCAAAACAACTAGTAGACGAAAACCTCGCACGTGACTTAGCCTCTTCAGCCAACTATGATTTGGCTTCCTAGCATGGTTCAATAGCTCATTCATAGTCTCATACTTGTGATGATGAATAATGCTCTTGATTGGTAACTTCAAATTGTTGAGGAATCGCTGCATGGTCATCTCAAGAGATTCACGAACTCTAGCGTGCTGCATAAGCATCTCCATCTCCATGTAGTACTCATCAACTGACATGGTTCCTTGCCTCAATTGTGTCAACTTATCAAAAATTGATCGCAAGTAGTTGGTGGGTACAAAACGAGCCTTCATAATTTGCTTCATCTCGCGCCAATCCATCATAGGAAGTTCATTGTCCTCCCGTCGATTCTGCACAATAGCATCCCACCAGCACAAAGCATATCCATCAAATTCAGATGCCGCAAGTTTGACCTTCTTGTCTTCTAGATAGTCAAACAAACGCCAGAGCTTCTCAATCTTCAACTCCCATGTAAGGTAATCTTTAGGATCAAGTGAACCATCAAACTTGGGAATCGAGAATTTTGGTTTGCCCAAACCATCATCAGTGGTTTTGAACGCGTTGAGCACGCCCAATAGGAGCAAACCCGCGACCATAAGCAGGTCCAGCAGCAGGAGCAGGTGCAGGGTGATTGGCACGTCCCCTACCAAGATGTGGGGCAGCATCAGCCGCACAACCCTCATCATAGTCATGAAAAGCATCATCATGTGGGTGTTCCTGCCGTTGCTGTATTATTACTGTCAAAGCCTCAAGGGAACGTTGCAAAGTTGCGACATTGACATTGATTGCTGTCAGTTGTGTTTGAATAGTAGTGACTGCGCCAACATTCTGATCCAATGTCATTTGCACATCCTGGATATTCTTGTCAATGGCGTCTGTCGTGTGAGTAAACACACGCATCAAGTGGGATTTCAAAGCCTCATATTCATGCCAATTAACAAGTTCCTCATCCTTCTTTTTCTGCGACACAACATCATCATCACTAGAAGACATGATTAGTAGGTTAGTGCAAAAATCAAAATTTGTTTGGTGGAAACTCTCACAACTCACTCACAACCGACAAGAAAGGAGATCTTACCGTTCCAAAGTGAATAGAGATGTTTTACCAAAACAAAATCAAAGACTAATGCAGTGATGTGATGATGTGAATATCGAGGGTATAGAGAACGATCACAGGGCACACAATTTATTTAAGGTGGAGTTGTAGGTATGGTATCCTAACTACACCGCAAACATGTCCTAGTGATAATTGTATAAAAACCCAAGAAACACACACTGTCAAGATAAATGTGGCAAAGCAACTTATGAAAAGGAATATTGCAATGCACAAGAGAGACACTAGTAACAGCTCAAAGTAAATAGGCACAAGATTGTTCTATCTACAAGTTCTATAATCAACTAGGCCTCCAATAATGCACACTTTGATATCTCTTTTTGTCACGCTTGGAGATCTTTTCTCTCTTTTTTTTATATACTCATTCTCTTTTCTTTTCTCTATTTTTTTATTTTTCAACTATAGGACTCAATGCAAATGAGTACAGCAACTTATAATAGAACTTGGTCGGATAGTCCGGTTTATATGCGTCAGATACTCCGGTGTGGCTGGATAGTCCGGTGTGTGTCGGCCGGATAGTCCGGTGTCTGCCTGTCAAAAATTTCTACACTTCGAAACCCTAATGAGAAGCCTGTCGGAGCAAACAAATTAGTCTCGTGGGTACGTTCCAAGGCACAGATGCTGTAGATAGGCTGTGTCTATGGTATGCGGAAAACGGTGATGGTGTACATAGTGGAAATAAGATCAAACCCTAAACCTAGACAAAAATGAAAACTAGACTCCTGCGAGGAAAACCTGCAGATCGGATCTACGAGAAGATACAATCAGCAACTAAAACTCGAAAATGATGCAATATAGTCTATGGCAACTCTTTTTGTAAGGCTTTTCTGTAGAGGACGAAAAACACGAACTAATCTATGGATAGATTGTGGATGCTCACCGAGTAAACTAGGAAATCTGATACCAAGATGATATGGGGTGGCCCGATCTTCTCAGCAAGCACTTGCTGATGATGATAATGGTGGAAAGATAAATAGCCTGTAGCTATGAACTCTCCTGCTCGAACCCTGATGCCAATGCAACAGCTCTCGAACCCTGTGTGATATTCACAACACCATGGTCTTGCGCATGTAGCCGTCGACCATGAACGGTAGTTTATCAATCTACTAATTCCCAATGGAACAACAGATCACACTCAATTGCCGTAGTATAATTCGATCATAGGGTAATTCCTAAGGTTCTTTGAAAGAAACAACTCCAAAATAGTTTAAACATGGCCTAAACCCTAACTAGGGGTCATCCTAGGGCTTATAAGGGCGGCTGGGGCGGCCAGAAACCGAAACTAAATGCAAATGACTCAAACTGATGCAAGACGACTCGGACCAGATTCGGTCGGCGGGCGGACATTCCGGTTGTTGTCGACCGGATAGTCCGGTCGGGCCGGACACTGCGGGTGTAGTTTGCCGGAGAGTTCGGTCTGGTCGGAAACTTTGAAGTTTCCAGGCGGTGTTTGGGTAGTGTCCGAACTGGGGTACTGATTGTCTGTGCCAAATCTTCTCTCGAGCAGCCCGGACAGTCCGGGTGGACAAGGCCGGACACTCTAGTCGATGTAGAGCTTTTGGCCTCTTTCTTGATGATCTTCTCTTGCGCCTTCCTCCTGATCCTCCCTCGCGCATCCTTGGGTGATCATCATGTTGGGCATCTCTTGTTGCTCTTCTCCTCCTCGCGCCATGCTTGTTTCTCCAACAAACCTGATCATACATAAATTCATAGATTTAGGCAGTATAAAGTTCTCATCAATTAAAATACCAGATTTGTTTAGAAGCAAATTCACATGTTGTTCAAGTAGCTTAGCACGAGCTCTTGTGATGGGTCCAATTCTAATCTCATTGGTCTGATCCTTCCTTGCAACAGCTGGAGCATCTTCAGTAGGTGTAATTGGAGGGATGTCGTCATCACCGCGAAGAGGAGATAGTCCATGTGGGAGCTCTTCGGGGAACACATATTTGAATTCCTACAAAACAATCATCAAAGATGGAGGAACATTGTTTAATTCATTCGTTCCTTGCGCTAGTCCCTTGCAAATAAGGACATAGTGCAAGATGGATGGGTTGTTCCGCACATCTCTCATCTCACTTTTGGTGGCAAGGAGAACACTCTTAGTTTATTCACTCTAGTTTGGCTTGTGGCTCTCACTCACTATGATGTGGTTCTCTTGCTCACCGCTCTTCTCACAAGGGGGTGTTTTGCTTTGCGCCCTCGCTAAAGCCTTTGCATTGCCCGTGATTATTTGGCTAGGAGTCATCGGTTGCAAAACACATGTTTCACTGATCCATTTGAAGGTGTACACATTGGTGCGACCATCATGTAGAGCAACCTTGTAAAATTGCCATGGTCGACCAAGCAACATGTGTCAAACCAGCATTGGGACTACATCACACTCGACCGTGTCTTGTTAAGGACCAATGGCGAAGGTGACCGATACGGTATGTTTGATCTTCACGGACCCTTGGTCACTTAGCCATTGCACGTGGTAGGGTGCTTGTGCAGATGGAGAGTGAGGTTGAGCTTCTCAAACAACTTGGTGCTAGCATGGTTGTGGCAACTCCCTCCATCGATGATCACTTTCATAGATTTGCCATTGATGCCAGCTAGTGTTTGGAAGATATTTGAGCGTTGGTCTTCATGCTCTTGTGCTTGAGTCGTCAAGATCCTTGTAACGACAAGCGATGGACTTTCGTCATGTTCACACATGAGGAGTTCTTGATCATCTTCCACTCATTGGCTTGCCATTGCT